>JASTUX010000013.1:0-541473 GCA_031125595.1 Saccharomycopsis capsularis
TGAACCTCTCAAGTGCGTACTTAACAGGGTATTCCACATGAGACAAGTTTATTAGATTGAGCTATTCCTATTAATAGACGTAAACTGGCCTGGCTTCCCTCATCTCTATCGGCACGTATACATAAAGTGGAATGCATTCGATATAAATATATTATGGGTGGTAGCATTCGATTGGTTTGTGTCGCTCTCTTTACATGATGTACCAACCCAACTTACAAGCTTTATGATGTCAATTGTGCCATCCAAGGGATAATATTGCAATAAGGCTCAAATAAAGCCTAGCTAGCACAATCGGTAGTGCATTCGACTCTTACCAATTAGTGAAATCGAAAGGTTGTGGGTTCGAGCCCCACGTTGGGCTTTTTTTTGCAATCTTTACGTTCATAGTATTGTGTACATGTATTGTCAAACTTATTAATTCGTTTTGTGGCTCGGTTCTTACTTATTGCCCGGATTCGACAAAGTGAGTATTCTGTTGACTGTGTGGCTGGCGAGCTCAGGCTGATGAAGGCATCACTGTGGTTCGTAAGGCGTGATAGTTTATTATCTAAGAGCTATATAATAAATATTCAGGCGTTTTAGTAATGAGCAGTATTTTGATTCCTAATATCTCTTTTCTTTTGGCTTCCTTATCTCTCACAACCTTCCTCCTTTCCTTCATTTTTTGATTATTTCTTTTGTTATTTCTTTTTATCATTGACTTCGATCGCTCGAATCTTGGCTATTTATAAGACTAATACTCGTCTACATTTCTACCCTGTGTATAACTGCATACAACATCGTAAATTCACACTATTTTTGTACCAAATAGTTTTATCTGTTTGAATTCAAAAATATTCCAGGTGTAGTCTTCTTTCTATGTTAGTATCAGGTAGAAGGCAAGTATTATAATAAAGAGTGAAATTATAAGAAAACCGAAAAATAATGATGTCTAATTTTCCGACTCTATCTAACTATGTCAAGTATAATCCGTATATACATGTTAGAGGTTTCATATACATGCATGTGTTAGAATAGTATGATATCCGATATTGACATTCCATATGTGGCATGTATGAGATATGGTAAGGATATCAACTACTATCTGAGTTGGTGATTGTCTGTGTCTTATGGTATAAGAGGCATATTTTTTCCTTTAGAGGGGCTTGCTCTTCTACATAGATGTATAGAAGACAAATGAAGTTAGCCCCAATACTGACAACTACATACTGGAACCTCAGTAAAAATAATATAGTGTATCCTATATATGATAAGCCGAAAAACAGCTCATAATTTTATCCAAGTACATGTTGGACAAAAGTGAGCGCCCACATGCTTACAAATCTTCAGTAGTTGTAAAATTTTTATATACACTCAATGTATATATAGAAAGTAAGTTTCTCTCTTATTCTCTAACTTTCTAACGTTTGTATAGTTAAGTAATATACTACTGATATTTGCCCTTATAAAATTAACAAGTCGTTTTAAGTTAATATGCTATGTGAATAGTGAGACAGTAGAAAAACGGTTTAGCCACTAGATAGGATTTTTGGTAGGAAGCCAATAAATTCTTGCTTGTTGGCTTGGAACAATTTTTCTCAGGAAAGGAAAAGGTTTACAATGGTGAAAGAGAAACGGGTTATCGGAGAATTAGCCTATGTACCAAGGAAAAAGATTCTGGCAGGCATATTTACAAAACCTACCATCAGATGAGTCTTTCTTACCCATAGATTCAAAGGTCCCATTAGGAGTCAGTTTCTGGAGGTGTGTCTTCTAGCTGTTAACTGTTGTTTTAAGTTTTTTGGTTAGTGCAAACCAGGCGCTACTTCTTGAGAAGTGTTCTTGAGGAATTTTTCCTTACAAGATATTTTATGCTTTGCTTTTCAACGACAATTAATGTGTTAGTTATTAAAAGGATTGTACATATTAGATTTGCACTTGTAGCTGTATAAGTGGTTTATACACAATTTGTTCGCATGTTAAATGCAAAGGGATCTGAGCGGATCCACAGATATGGTCTAAAAGATTTAGTCGGAAAGATCTAGACGACCGATATAAACCGTGCTATCCTGATGTTAAGCTCAAATTAGAAGAAACTTACATTTTTCTTCTTTAAAACTAATTAGTTTTAACTTGAGCTTTCCTTTCTCCATATGTGATATATTTCTTATTTACGAGATATCTCTATTTGAAGTAGTAGCTACAATAGAAATACGCGGACACCCAGCTCTGCTCATACCATCAGCTATTACTAAGCAAAACCAAGGTTCATTACAAAAGGACGAACATTTACCCCTCTCATATCTCTCGAAAACTGAAGGTGGCTACAATGCTTACTACAAAAGGCGTTAATTCTTGGTTCCGCGAAAAATCATGTCGAAATTTCTTGCGCGCTCATGGTTGCGAGCCATGCGCAGACCGTGGAAAAGGTTTGAAAGTTTGCTTTTTTTCTCTTTTTTGATCAATATCTATTTTGAACAGGAACACTTTTACAAAACATTTCACGGATAAGTGATAGATTCAATAATATAGTTTAACGCAGAGTAACCATGTCTGGTCGTCAAGGAGGTAAAGCCAAGCCGCTCAAGGCTCCAAAGAAGAAGAAGCAAGATTTTGACGAAGATGATTTGGCGTTTAAGGCCAAACAAAAAGCAGATGCTGCTGCCAGAAAAGCTATGGCGGAGAAAGCCAAAAAAGGTGGCCCATTGTTGACTGGTGGTATCAAAAAGTAAGTTTTCAAAAAAGCGCTAATCAGTTTTTTGGTCATTGCCTAGCGGCAAAACTAGCAGAATTTGGTTTAATATAAGTGCTACTAACATAATCAATTCTAATTAGATCCGGAAAGAAATAAGTGCATAGTTGTATTTGAGAGTGTCATCATGGAGTTAAGAAGCAACAGCAATCAAATCCGGCTAAAATTCGAATTGCAGTTTAATCGAATCAGGATATTTAAGATTTTATATTGAATGGGCTACTGATGACAGCATTTGAAGGATCAAATTTAAGCTATTTTTCAAAATGCCGTTCAAACTTTTCCTAATTTTCACACGTGTTTTGTTTCTGTTTTTTTATCTTTATTTTCTTTTTTCAATAGAATTTGTTTTTGGAAATATCAAGGTTGGAATGTTCAAAGATGTCCTGAACTTGCGCTTTCATGTTGTAGAAATGGTACATAGTATCAAAGGTGTAATGGAGGACTTAGACCCGAGCACCCAACACCTTTGAAGGCATATATCTCAAAATTGAAGTGACGAGAAGTTGCAGTTGACCCTTATCTATGCACAGTATTTTTATGTTGCAAAGTGATTGTTAATGGAGGAGTTCGTCCTGCTGGCATGTGGGCACGTATGTTCTGTTTCCAGATTTCCGAGGGTATTTTCACTTTTTCATGTGACTCCATGACCTCCGGTGGCGTGAGGAAAAGCGCTTTGATGTCAAAAAAAGAGGGATGGTTCAGCTGCCAGCAAGATAGCTGAAGACAAATGCCAGTGAAACTGTCAAGCCAAGAGTTTAGCCAAAAACAGTCAACAAACCAGTTCATAGCTTCAATGGATTTGACAGTAAGGAGCCGGTTCTTGCCTTATTTCTTTGTATGTTGCCGGACTCTTTTTTCTTTTTCCTCTTCGTTTTCTTCTTCGTCCTATTTCCCTTTTGAGATTGTTACTTGGGAGATGTATTAACCGGCATCCTCGTCGTGATTACATAGATAAACGTACTAACAATGTGACGTATTAATAGGTCAGCAATGTCCTTGCTATTGGGTGTGTCTATCATGCTTTTGACACCAGATCAACCTTTCTCTCAGCATGCATATTTCTTTCCGGGGGGCTTAACATAATAATATTGTCCAATTGGGTAATATTGTGGTCAATAGTATTTGGAAAGGTCTTCCAGCTATTACTATTTGGTAACTTGAGGGTCATAGAAGAGGAACATATCTACGAACGCATAGGTTTTGCGCTTACAGGAAACCTCATTGCTCTTGGCACTCTCCGGAATGATACTCCGTTGTTGTTTGGCGGATTGACCTTGATTATGGTGACCCTCAAAATATTCCACTGGATTTTATTCGACCGCTTTGATGCGCTTTTCCAAGTCAATGACGAGAACCAGCTATATAACTTAAAACGAATTTTTCTCAACAGGATAGTCATTGCCGCTGGCGTGATTTTAGTCGTCGATTATAATTTGATACTATACTTCCTCGATTGCTTTTACAGGCAGCAGCCAAGCGACGTATATGTTGCATTTGGATTTGAGCTTGGGTTGTTGTTTATCGAGATCATATTCAATATAGTGAAGGTTGCCGTCAGTGTGACAGAGATTGTTTATTTGTCAAAATACCCGGATGAGGAAGTATGGGAAAGCAAAAGCTTTTATATGCAGCTTGTGGAAATATTCCATGCATTTGTCAAGGCAGTAATTAACCTCTTGTTATTTTTTATCTTCTCCCACCCATACTACTTCTCAGTGCATTTGGTGCGAAACTGCTGGATTTCCTGTTTGAGCTTTTACAAGAAGGTCAAAGATTTTGCTCACTTTTTGAAAAATGCTAAAAGACTTGACAACTACTTGCTAAACGCCACTGAAGAAGATTTGGAAGGGGACAACAACTTGTGCATTATATGCCGCGAAGACATGACTACAGAAGGCTTACTACCAGGACACAGACTTTATCCAAAGAAGTTGAAGTGCAGCCATATCATCCACTTAGCTTGCTTGAAAAGCTGGTTGGAAATCTCGCAGCACTGTCCAATGTGCCGAGCTCAAGTGTTCAATGATGACAACCCGGCAACTACAAATGCAACCTCGACGGCAATTCCCAACTTCAATGGTAATCTCAACAATTTGCAGAACGCAAATGATACAGAAGTCAACATAGCCGCCACGAACGGAGATTTAAACTCCAGAAACAGCACTACCAATAACAACAACAGTGACCTCAGTAGTGCCAATATTGAGCATGCCAGTAACGGAATAGGACAAACACTTTCAAATTTAGATCGAGCAGCCTCAGATGCTGAACAGCAATACGCAGAGTCTCAAAGTTACTTTCAGGATGTTAACACCAGCCTCGGTCCCGCGGTGCATGATGACATTTTTGAGATTCCTGAGGATGCCCTCCTTCCCAGTGATTGGACCATACTACCACTTCAAATTAATAGAGATAACAAGCTACAGGTTTACCTCAACAAAGACACGTGGGGCGATGTTGAAGTGAAAGAGAATGCGGAATATGAAGGAGAGGAAAAGCTGATAAAACGCTCGCTGGGAAAAGAAAAACTTATTGACGTAGTAGGTGGCGAGGTGCCTTTGGCCAGGGATAGCAACGAAAGTCCGGTAGACGAGCATTTACAGGCAATGAGCGACAAGATTCGCCAACTAGAAGAACAGCTCCAGGAGTTGAAAAGGGGTCGTAGCTAGCAGGCTCAGCCAGAAGGGTAGGTTTATCACGAGAAATATGTCTTTATAATGCACGGTACAATGGCAACCAGCGTCTTTGGTATCTGATTGTGCTCTATGGGAAACTGCCCGTGCCATTCCCGGCGCAAGTTTTTCAACCCAATGACCCTGTGCTGTAGAAGGTGGCGCCGTAAGCAGTCAAGTGACAGATCCCGGAAATCGTATATCATGTGCATAATCACATGATAACAGGGCACGAAACGCCATGGTCTCCTTTTTTGACAGGCAAAGCTTGTGCGTTGTGTTTGGGGAAAGCGTCCCTCCAGCCTTTCGTTTGCTGTGAGAACAAAATAACCGCCAGCAACAGTTGTAACTACCGATCGCCCCCGTCCCAAAATTTCGTCCACATCTTGGGGAAATTGCAGGCCTTTCTACATTTTGTTTCCACAAGCCTTCAGCCCGTCTCTGGTGTTTTAATCTGCCTCCACGGAGAAAACGTGCCAGAAACAGAGCGACTTTTTTTTTTTGATTTTTCCCGCATTTTACAATAAGCAGACTTCCTGCCAGAAAACAACTCTTCCTGCTGCCCCCGCCGGTCAATTGTAGGTTTTGCCTAACTAGGACAGAAGTAACACCAAATTAGTACGGAAAAAGATAAACGCCATTGCATAATGTCCAATTCAGCCAATTCAGCCAATTCAGCTTCCTCCAATAGCTTGAAGCCCCAAAGTAGCCCTGCTGGCGCAACCTCGCAAAGGAAAACCTCCATTGTCGATATGCTTTCGACGCCACCGGCCTTGGACTCTAGCGATCATGAGTCTGCCGAACAGCTGGTTCCATCCGCAACATTGTCCAGGAATCCTTCTACTGCCTCTTCTGTCGTGTCCTCCAGTGTTGGGCTCAGCTACTCCTCCGAGAACCGCGATTGGCAAGATGTTCCCTTGATAGAGTTGGTTCAGGAAGGAAAATTGGTGTTCATCAACGGCAACATCTCTATCGAAGAGGCTTTCAAAACCCTTGCCAGCCACAACTTAACCTCCCTACCGGTCGAGGAGTTTGAGCATGACATCAATTGCATAACATTTGACTATGGTGACTTAAACACATACTTGCTTTTAGTATTGCACAAAATCGGCTTTGTTGAATCTGACTTAGATCTCGATCCTCATTTCCAGCTAGCCAAAACTCCCGCACAGTATCTCAATGACATTAAACTGGGCAAACAGGTTCCAGTCAAGTTTGTCTGCCAGTTGGCAAGCAAAAATCCATTTATCAAACTCAATGAAAGATTGGACACACTTTCTCTGGTGGTGGAGCTTTTGGGATCAGGAGTCCACAGAGTTGCAATCGTTGATAATGAAAACAAAATTACCGGAATATTATCTCAGAGAAGGTTGATCAGATACCTCTGGGACAATGCTAGGCGCTTCTCTTCCTTGGAGCCGTTACTCCAGTCAACTTTGGACGAGGTTGGAATTGGCTGTTCCAACGTTGTGTTTGTGTATGGCGATCAACCGCTTATTGATGCATTACTCATAATGCACGATGACCAGATATCCTCCGTGGCAGTCGTTGACAGACAACAAAATTTGCTTGGAAATATATCTATCACCGATGTCAAACACGTTTCGAAGAGCTCCCAGTCTTTCTTGCTTCACAAGTCATGCTTACATTTTGTGTCTGTTATACTAAACTCTAGAGGTCTAGAAGATGGCCAGGACTCTTTTCCTATCTTCCATGTATTCCCTAACAGCTCTTTAGGTAGAACCATTGCTAAATTAGTCGCTACCAAATCCCACAGATTATGGATTGTCAAACCGAGAAACACAAACTCGTTCTCTTCCCCAACTAAACCTCCTCCACCTCCTCCGACATCTTCCTCTGACTCAACCAATTCAGACGTGCCATTATCTAGTAATTCCTCTGCGTCAATGACTACTACTACAACTGGAAACTCTACAGGCTCCACCCCTTCCATCACCCCAGCCTTACCTTCAAACTCTCCTTTTGCCAATTTGAAACCTGAAATCTCGGGAAGAGCAGGTAAGCTCATAGGTGTTGTGTCGTTAACCGATATTCTTGGTTTATTTGCCAGTAAGAGCAGCAACAAGACTATTGACCCACACGCTGCAAGAAAGCAAAGAAGAAGATCATCAAGTTCGGCCAGCTCAAGATCAATGAAGAGCTTGGAACAATTAAGAAGAAGCTCGAAACCTAGCGACTTGCGCTCATGACTTAGTGGGTTGAGTACGGGATTTGTGACTTTTTCATGTTATTTCTTCTCTTCTCTCTTCCTTCTTTATTTCAATAACTCATAAATGTTCGTGTGCCCTGTCAATTTTCTATTTACCTCTTGATCAATTGACTATTTTATCTTACACATAGCATGCTTCTCCACCTACTATGTGCATACTTGTATTTTCAATGTTTCTTGATTTTTTTGAGAGAAATAACTTCAGCTCATTATCTATCTATTGTTTTTTCTTATTTCTCATTGCTCTCTACAATTTGCGCTGGCACACTTTCTATGAGTGAAATTCATTTGATTCCACTTTCATGTGCTTTGCCTTTTAAAAAATCTTTCAGTTCAATAAAAGGCTTTGAGTTTCTACATACGTTTAATGCCATGTAAATAAGTCTTATTAGTATTTGTAACAGTCTTATTTCGATTATGTCCAAGGTGAACATTCATAACGTTTTATTAAAAAAACATAACATAATAGAAATGAAGATTCATTTACTAACTCTGCTCAGAAATGTAAAACTTGTCAGGCACAAGTAAAATGTACCTCTCCATCGCGGCCCTAAATCTTGACTTGTACTGTTTGGGAGTGACAACTGTCGGCCGCTTTCCGCCTCCTCCAACTAATCCTTTCTCCTTTACCCAACTTTCCAACTTCTTGTCCCATGTAAATGTTCTAATATAGTCAATTATACCCGCCACAAGCTCATTCTTCTCGGTGTCTATGCCAATAACCAATGAGTAGTCCATCACGTTCATCTTACTCAAAAAGAGCGTGTCGTTCCATAATGATGCTCGAAGCAATTTTTTGCTGTGTAATCTGACAAACAATGGCGACTCGTAAATGTAGTCCACCATGTTTTCATCTAGCAAGACTTCATTTTCCTTACCGGTCTGCTCAACATGTCTGTTTCGCATGGAGCCTTTCAAGTCAAAGATACGTAAGTTTCGTCTGCCGTAAAACAAATTCTCCATGATAATGACGTTCATCTTAATATTTTTGCCGCTAGTCGGATTTTTTATCACAATTTGGTAGAATCCAAATATCTTGGAGATTACACTAGGCAAATCATGGAACAACGCCTGTGCCATGAATTCAAAATAACTAGGAGCCATTTTCACAAAAGATTCTAATTCGGATTCCAGCAACTGTTTAATCACAAGTCTATCATCCAAAGTTTTCAAAAATGCTGAGCCACTTTTGCCCCCTGACGAATCCCATTTCACACAACGGGATAAACTTTGTATAAAATTTGACCCGCATGCTTCTCGGAATGCTTCAAACTGCTCAATAAAAAATACTTTGCACGAGAGAACCGCTGTTCCATCCATAATCTGAAATTTCATGTGCATGGCAGTCTTTTTTAACATTTGCGCTTCTAAAAGTTTGTCTTGAACTTTGCTTCCCGGCTGAACTTCAAAACCTTCTTCCTGACTTCCAGGAAGATTCAACTGTTCCAAAGTGTAACTTTTTAATTTTTTCACTTTCAACGTGTAATCTTTGGAGCTCAATGAGAACGCAATCAAAGAGCTTGGCTCATCTTCTCTAATGATCACATCCGAATCAACAAAGACATGTTCTGTCTCTTTTAAGGGATATTGTAATGGTTTCCAAAGAACAGATCGGTCAGCCCAGAACTTTTTCAAAGTCGACAATAAAGAGTTTTTCTCTTGTTGGGGTATTTCAACTTCTTTTTTATTTTTTTCTTCAAGCTTTTTTTTCGCGGTTTCAAGCTCCTTTTTTTCCCCTTTAATACCGTGAATATCGCTATTAATGTTATCTTGTTCTTTGTTGCTTTTGATCGATTCTCGGTCAATGTCACTTTCGTCGACATCACCGGGAACTTCAACATCCAAACCTTCACCCAGAACTACGTATTTATCAGCGTTTTGATCTTGAGGGTCATTTCTTATCAGCCCTTTATCATCATTGACCACAGAGTCATTATTAATATTATCATACATCGGATGTCCTTGCCCGCTCATATCACTTCTTGCGTTTGAATCTTCATCGTTGAAGCTATTTACTTCTTGAATTTTTTGCTTTTTGTCATTTAAATTAGCCTCGCTTTCATCCAAAACAGCGTCTTCAACATCCTTGTAAATCTCCACAATTGGCTGCGATGACATTAATGGAATAGCACGGTATCTATTAGCGATTTTTTTTCGTTCATTGGCCCGCTGCAATACGAACTCTCTGTTCAATTTGGCGTGCATCTGGTCATAAAAATCTCTTAACTTCGCAACTTTTGGATTGCTTGATTCTTTAGGGCTGGACAAGTCAAAATCGTCGCTCCTTTTAGTTCCTGTAGGACCAGACTCGTTTGTGCCACCTGTGAGTGCTTGATTGAGATCATTGTCAGAGAAAGTGGCTGCATTCACATTATTTGTACTGCTACTTCTGTTCTCCTCAAAGTAGCGAGAAAAGTTGGCCCTGTTAATTAACTCATACTTCAAAAGGTTGCTGGTATTTAACATCGGAGCTCTGCTGGAGTTTGGTATACCTGAAAACGAATTTCTTGAAGCACTGAATATATCTGGCTTTTCATTTTTGCTCATTCTGGCTTCCATCTGCGAGACTTTATCAAGAACATTAGAGTAGCGATAACCCATAGACTGTTTTGGAGAGGCTCCTCCTTTAACACTAAGGGTATTAGCCGCTAGTAACTGATCATCAGACCATATGCTTTCCGTCTGGTTAGTTTCTTTTTCAACTGTTTTTTGAGCATCATCTTCCAAACCTTTGCTGATAGTTTTAGCATAAGAAGAATTAGCTAAAAGGTCACTTAAAGCGGCCTCATTCAGCCGATAGCTTAATTTATCATTAAATTCAGAATGCTCAGAATTTTCAGTTTTCTCATCGTGGTCCTTATGTAATGCGTCTCCACCGCCATCGAACAAAAATTCCTCATCAATCCGAGGCGCTATTGTGTTTGAAGTAATAAGCTGCTTCTCATTTACAATAGATGTTTCATCAGTCAGGTTACTTTCTCCCTTTTCATCGAGATCTTTTTCTTTGTTTTTTAATTCATCCAACTCGGATTCTTCTTGCGGTTTTCCAAAAAAGTTTTTTAATTGAAATGCAGTGATCCTGGTTATATCGTTTTCACTGGGTAAAAACTCTTCTTCAAACTGGCTAAACTCGGAATCCCATCTGACGCTCATGTTTTGCAACTCCTTAATTGCGACGTTCAAAGGAAGGTATTCTAAAGGAGAAGTTTCGTCATATATATATTTAGCCTTCTTAGAGATTTCGGCCTGATCTGATTTGGCTAAATCAATCAACTCTTTAATTTTGTTTTTTCCAGAATCAATATTATCTTGGTTCGCACTATCCACTTTAACCCCTTCTAATCTGTTCAAGACACCTTTGAAAAAATTGTCAATTTTTGAAACCACCTTTCTGTAGACGTCTAGTTTCAAATTAGCGTCAACTTCAGGTTTCCAGTAAACTTTATTTCCTGGAACGATCAACTCCAAAAGATCGATGTGGTCAAACTCAACCTTGATTGCAAAATTATTTAGTCCGAAATAGCATGTTCTATCCTGAAAATTATGATCACATTCTTCGAATGAAACCTTTAAAGGAATACTCAAAAATCCCAATTCCAAAAATTTTCCAAATGATATTTTCCAAACAGACTCATTCATATTGATTACCGGCGTAGAGTGATTACATTTTTTACATCTACTCCACATTAATATAACATGGTGCAATCCAGGTATCCTGCTTGCCAAAGTTTCTATCGAGACAGTTAGTCTTCTGCCGCCATGAACATAGCTTTTATAATGATCAATAAGTTTCGAACCGCAACCTTCATGGCAAACATTATTGGCAGTTGAAATTAATTCCTGGATATACTGGCCAAGAGTGATATCCGTGAAGTCCAAATAATACTCAATTTGAAGAATTCTAGGAAATAGACAATAGCTTTGATTTTTGACATTGGTCGTAGAATATAGGAAGTTAATACTTTGATGAAATGAAATTTCCAATAATGCTGGCATGTGGCCATAAAACGTCTCCCACTGACGCGAAAATAGCTTGTAGTTAGTTTTCAAAACCTTGTTCTTCTTTTGTATGATAAAAGTAGCAACATCTATAATATTTTTCTCATCAACTAATGACTCATCTAAATCAATTTTGTATTCTTGGATCAATCGTTTAGCTGCTCCAAAGTCCACATTATTAATATCGTATTTGACCATAAATTCATTTAGCGCTTCCTCGCATTGCTTTGCTTTTGTTAGTAAATAAGGTAGAGGGAGTTTCACAGTTGGTGATATTGAAAGTAACCTCTCGCTAAATGTTTTTATGAATTCATTGTAGTAGTCTTTCACGGGGCTCAATTTAAAATTCCTTTTCAAATCCCTTTCTTTGGGAACAGCGATATACTCATTTCTGAACAACAACGTTTCTAGCTTAAGGTGGTACATCATGTAAATCATAAACTCCATGATATTCTTTACCTTGTTTAGCGTGGACTTGTCCTTGCCTCGCAATATTAGAGTACACCCTAAACTACTATTGCAACCTGTGAAACACATCAATGTTTTCCGTTGATTTTGAAAAATAAATGACTTCACCTCAAACATATCGCACAGTCCAAGTTTCGGATTGGTTGCAAGTTTTTCCATCGAAGCCACAATATCAGCCACCAAAAGCCTTGAAAGACGTTCGATGACTTGAGGTTTGACATTGAAGGCTACCGAAATTTTTGCTTCATTTAATAACTCCAAGGCGTATCCCGATATGCTGGCGCCAGAGATAAGAACATCTGGTCTTGGCTTAAGCAGCATGATCCTTCTTACCAATTTATTCAAGTATTCTTTTTCTTGAGCCAAAACTTGATCAAAACTCATGAAATTCTGAGTTCCTTTTGCATACTCTAGAGGAAACATTATAAGGACAACATTGGGATTCTTGATCTTGGATCTCATCGATTTTAATGCAACGTTTTTGGTAAAAATAAGCCCGTTAATACATTTGCTGTTGGACGATACAGAGCCTAAAATCTTTTTAATTTTCACGTACCTTGTCACATCAAAGCTATCACCCTTTTTTGGATCCGGATCAATAGACTCTATGCTTTTTAACAAATGCACGATAGCATCATACCACGTTTTCTTCTTAGCAACGTTAAACTGGACTAACGATTGTCTCAAAAACCTTAGCATATAAAAAAAGCTTGTATCGTTAAGATCTTTGTACATGTAGTCTTTTTCGTAAGCTGTAGCTTCATTTTTCTCCTTTAACATTTGGTTATAAAACATTGTGTCTTGTGCCCACAAGTCTGGGCGGTCGCCCTTTTTACCGTTCAATATCATTTTGTACGACCTGGAAGGATTGTCTTCAAATGCAGCAAGTGTCGCAATCCTTTTGGCGCTTTTGCTTTTTCTTCTACTCTTCATCCTGATTAGTGACGCCTGCGCCCTATCATACAGTCTTCCTGCTCCAAGCCCTGCTCCTAGTTGATTTATACTGTAGTTGGACCTCGAAAGTCTCAAATTGGAACCTCCTGTCCTCTGCGTTTCCGAATGACTTGACAAATTTATCAAAGAGTCCGAATGCCCAGAATTGTAAAACGTCATTGATGGCTCATCCTCATCCGAAGATAGTGAGAACCTGTCAGAATGATCTAATATAGATGCAGCCCGATCTGGTCTGTGAATATCTTCGTTAAGCACCGACCTTGAGGAATTATAAACTGCATCGTCATCATCAGCCGTTGAGCCTTTGGGAATTTCCATATCGGTTTCATACCTGGCATTATTATTAATGTTAGCATTGAGAAGATCATCAATCCTACCATCTTCTTCATTGACATCTTCATGCATTGAATCCTCATCGCTTGAATCCTCATATTCATAAGAGAGACAGGAGTTGCAAATACGAATTTTCCCATTATATTGGAATCTTTGACCCGATATCAACGTGGTACAATCATTGCAAAATATCTGGCCACATAATCGGCAGTGATGTCTTCTTCTAAATGTTGTAAATGGCTTTCCACAGCTAAAACACTCCTTTGAGCTATTGTCCTTCATCCAATAATCTTTTGATAGTAAAAGATCATTGCGATTGAGACGCTTACTCAGGAAAAGCTGGTACATTGTTTTCTAAACATTGAGAGACTGCGTTTGGTTTTATTTGAATAGTTTTGGGTCTATAGAGTGCCTTTGTTAGCACTTAATATGGCAAGATCAGAGAGGCAAAGCTTATTGTCTTAAATTTAAGATTTCACATCTTTGTTTATCTCTGCTTTGGCTCTTTGACATCTCGATTCCCACTACACGCACGCACGCTTCATGCAGTAAAAATCTCAACATGTGCTACAGAATGCTGAGCACTCTACATTTTGTAAAGATAATTGGAAATAGTTTAGTTTTCATTCGTAGCCTGCGCAGTGATACCTCTATAAAGAAACTGCAAAGAGTAACCTGGTGATATTTTTACTATCTGAAAGGTTCACTCTATCAAGGTCAAGTACTCTTGAATATAAAGCATTATTGTACAACTGCGATAGCTCTCGAGTCTCCCACAAACCTTTACTACCTATCAGAATGTCGTTTACTTCAGTTCTGATAAAACTTTTGTTCAGAAGCAAAAATTCGTTTTTCGTTAGCAAAATAAAAACATCAATTTCACCTCCTACGCCACAAACTAAGAATTTATTGTCTTGATGTTTCTCTCTGTCGCTAAACCATTGAGGAATTAGTTTGCACTTTTTTAACCTGCCAATGGTACCAGTATTGAATTTGAAGGCGTGTGATAGTTTATTCAGCTCGATTTTAAAACCGGATACAGTAAAGTGAAGCTTATCAGATACGGCAACCAAATTGTCGAAGCCAATACTATTGATCAAGAATCTGGATACCGAGTCATCAAAGATTTTCTCTAACCTTCCTTTTTGGTACTTAAATACTGCCACTGAGCTTGATCGAGTAGACACAATAATCATATTGTTGCTTTTCACTTCGGCCGAGACCACAAGACTTCCACACTCATACTGCTTTTTGGAATCCTTAATTGTTTTGTCTTTTGTACTGTATCTTCTAGTGTATAATACATTGCCACTCGAATATACTAATGTGTTGCAGTTGTGGAGTTGCTGAAGAACAAATACAGGACCATCGGTTTTCCAGGAATATAAGTTGTTAATTTTAATAGATTCTTTCCCACTTTTGTCCTTTTTTAGTTCCAAAACGTGTACTGAGCCTTCATTTTTGTTCATTCTGCACCCAATCACAATATTTTTGTAAACTGACTCTTTGTACTTCTTTTTTATTCTCCATTCAGAAATTGTCAAAATTTGTTCATTTGCGCCGAATATAGATGCCTTGTTATGTTTCAAGACCTCTTTTCCTGGCACTATTTTTGTGTTTTTGGTATCAAAGAAAGACAAACGGCTTGGTAAACCTGGATCGTTACTAGAAACGCAGAACAGATGCAAGTAAGAAACGTAGACAATCTTATTTGGCGTAAATCCTAAATGGAAAATTTTTGGACAGGCATCCGGTGTCTCTGAGAACCTGCAAATGCTTAACCCATCCTCCCTTAAAACACACATTTTATGTTGATTATTATTGAGCAGAAGTGGAAAAGCATCAAAAATGGTTTTCTCTGACAAGATGTTTCGGAAAAATATGCTAATCGGAGCTCGGCTTGGGTTATTGGCAGACATTTGCCAAAGTTGCTTTGAGATCAAATATAAAATTGTTTTATCCTTTGTGAGACTAAGTGTTATAGGAAGTGACGCGAAATGAAGTAATTCAACTTCTTTTGAAAACACTAGCCTGCCGTCCTTTACTGTCATCTTCAAGCCCATGTAGCTTCCTAACCCATCCGTAACGTGAAACCAAATTTCATTAGACTCTGTATCAGCTTGGCTCCACGAAAATTGCATATGATGTATTGAACTGTCTGCAAACTCATGCAATTCGATAGTTTGCAATTTCTCAAAAGTCTCTGCTGCTTCTTCGTACTTAAAAACTCGCACTTTGCCAAACAATGACCCAACAAACACAAAAATGTCTTTTTTGTACTCTAGCACTTGAATAGTACTGGGAATTATATCAGTTTCGAGATTTATCGTGCATACGTCTTTTATCACATCCAAGCCTTCATTAGCAGACAACGAAGCTTTCAACAACTCTTTATCTACTTTTTTGCATACGAATTTGAAAGCACCATTTTCTGGATCCTGGCTAACATAAGTAATACGGCTGTCACAGAATGACTTTGCCATCAAAATTTCAGCCTGTAAACTTAACTTTTGCACAGTTTGCGTGAGAGTGCCCACAAATATCGCATTTGTAGTCACTTGTACCAATGCGTCCATTTCAGAAATTTTCTTTATCAACAAAGTTGGACAATCAGTGTCAATTGCAAGCGATATTGGAATTTCCTGCATTTCATCAGACCTGTCTAAGTAGCTGTATAATTTGACTTCTGAAGTATAATTGACTAAAAAGTAATAGTTGTAATCTTTATCCTCTGTACTGTATTGTATGGGAAGTATATTAAGGGCTCTTTTGAAGCATGTGTGAGTTTTATTTTGCTCTGCATTGATACCGTACCTCATTTGAACTAGTGATCCATTCTTGGCTTCACCGGAACAAAGCCACAAATCCTGAGATGAGTGGGATGTCTTACTTTTGCCATGATCTATAACCGCAAGATCATAGATTGGGCACCAGTTATAAAATTTGTCTTTGACCACTATCTCTTCGAAAGCCCTGTATTTGCTGTTCCTGGGGCTGAAAGGGGCGAACCTCACACTTAAACTATAGCCTGAGGATTTTTCATCAGCAAAAGTAAATGTAAATTGTGCTTCTTCCAAAGAGTCTTCAAAATCAACGCGCTCTAAGACGAAATGAGACAAAAAATGCTCGACTTTGACTAACGGTAAGACATCTATATTATTGTTTGCGCCACTGATAGTGACCAAATATATCACTCCGTCACTAGCTGCAATTAAAATTTCACTTGAAATCTCTGTAGAGGACCTGAGGATTGGCTTTTTGGGCTGATAGTAACTCACAGGAAACGCACCTTTAAAATGCTGTTTTGAAAAATCGCATACACCTGAGTGTATCTGATGAGGAGTCATGATGACTAATTGTGACTCAGTGACAAGTAACATGCTTTGAATAGTACGCAACGGCACCACAAAACATGGAAAGAATGTGTTAAAGAGAGGTAGTACTGAGCGATTCACTATCTCACTTTGTCCATCTTTCATCCACTCAAATGTCCTTACTTGAATTCTCTGCTCCGTTGTATGCACAAAAGTAAATAGATTAAATCCACCTTTCTCTTTTTCGCCATCTATTTGGTCTGGGTTACTAAAGAATTGCGCTGCAAGTATCGTTCCCTCTGTTTTGAGGTTTTGAACTTTCTCAAAGTATGTGCCTTTATCAGAACTTGTGCATTTAAATACTGTAATGTAATTATTGTAAGAGTGTACTGCGAAGTATAGGCCAGATTCGTGGCATACAATATTTTGGCCAAGTCTTTCGGTAAGATTCATTGTATTAGTATCAGCAATCTTGTGCCACATGTACACAATTGGTTTATAAGTAGAATTGGCTGAGATCAACCTTATCATTATTAGGTAGCCAGATGATAGAGAAATAAGTATACTGTCCTCATTGTCGAAATAATTGTTGTTTATCTTGATATGAATTCCTGAAAGTACAGCTGCGCTCCTCACAGTCGAGGGGAGCGGATAGACGTTAGAGTCAATTACTATCGAAGTGTTTCGTACTAGGACCTGTACAGTTTCAAGCTGAGGGACATAAGGCTGCAATTCATTTTTGTCCCATAAGTCCTCAGATTTAATCGTTATATTCTGTTCTTCCCTCTGTTGGTCTTCAGCGGCTAAAAGCACGTCTAAAGTGTCAGCAGAATCGAAAGTGTCGCCCATAAACGCGCTAGACGAGTTACCAAATTCCTCGGTTATGGCGTCATTGAAAATCCGAAATCCTGTTTTATACTCTTTTTCGTAATTATTCAAATCCTTATTGACTGAGACTTTGACATTGAATATATACTTGATGATAGGTGAGTGGATCAAGGTGCGCTTAGCGGCAGCTTCGAACGACGAAACACTATTTCCAAGCATGTTTTGATGAGCTATGCAAAAGCCTGATTGATCAAGTCCTTTAGTATTGAAGGTGGCCAGGAATCATTGAGTGATGCTCATCTTTCCCATCAATGGTGTTATTACGCCCACTTCACCAAGCCGGGGATCATCAACGAACGTATCCGTATAGTTGGTTCATTACACAGATGATGTGTTGTTATGCTTTTACCTGTATAAATCATATAATGCACATGATTGTTACATCAAAACACTGCAAATACTATAATCCGACCTCTTTCCCGTAGGCCGGTGAGAGCGGACCCAGTTCTCCGATCATCTCTCCGCAAGTGTTGGAAGTTGCAAGTGACCCAATAAAAAGGGCCGAAATTTCCATTATGTAAGAAAACGGACTATCAGTGAGTGTGACATAAAAATAAATACACGGGAGAAATAGAAGGGTGCAAAAAATAATACACCGTCAACAAGGCATCTAATCCTTTTTAAACATACCATACGCACTTTCAACGCCAGCGTCCTATACCTTTTCTTCATATCCAATAAACCATAATCATGTCTTTTCTTTCGTCCAGACCATTTCTCACATTTTCCGCCAATAGTTTAAGATGTTCAGCCAAGAAGTTTTCCCCTGCTTCCGTAGCTTTATTACAAAATAAAAGATCATTGACTATCCCATTTGTCAAGACTATTCCACAGCCTCCAGGATTTATTGTCGGTACTGTTAACGACGCCTACGTTCACCCACCACCTTCCAAAAGACATGGCTCCAGACACTGGTCTTTCGAAAGAGCTGTTGCCGTTGGTTTAGTCCCACTCACGGTTGCCCCATTTGTCTTTGGTTCCATCTCTCCAGCGACAGACTCCATACTATCAGTCTTGTTGTTGATTCACTCTCACGTTGGTTTCCAATCTTGTATTATTGATTATATACCTAAGAGAGTCTACGGCAAGTTCCATAACTTTTGCATGTACTTGCTTAACTTAGGTGGTGCCGTCAGTTTATACGGTATCTATCTAATGGAGTCCAACGACGTTGGCTTAGCCAGCATTTTCATGAAATTATGGTATTAAACTCAAACATTCTTTTAGAGCAGCCAAAATAAATTACCTTTCAACATAATGTTGATGGCAGACAGTATTACGAATTTGCTTAGCTGATGTTCTTGCTTTAATCAATTTATTTATAGTAAAGTCATTTACCTGTTCCTTTCTCCATCCACAATATATTCGATATAAGCTTAATTTTGAGGTTGCGCCACAAACTTTATTGAAATAAAGCTGTGTGATGTTTGTTGTTGTAGACTTTCACTAGAACGCTAATTTAAGCCTGGGCTCGGCCTCCACAAACATGGGCTTTACCCCAGATCGCTTTTTGGAATATATGCGCAGGAAGAGCATTTTCGGGACACGCAAAAGGTCTGGGGATTTAACCTGACTCCTACATCTTATCAGTTTTGGCAAAAAAACGTTGAATAGCTAACTCTGAAATATCTGGTTTCAAAACACAGCGCGACTTTGAGATTTCAAAGGCTTCATTTTTAAACAAATCAAGTTGTTGTGCTCCATGAAGATTGCGGCAAATGTAGTTACCCATTCAGCAAATAAGGCGCACCCAGTAAGGCAGCAATTTGTGCCAACTCCGCATTATGAAAATTATGCCTCTTTCATAATATACCATGGTATCAAATATATGTTTAACCTATTATTTAAACTCTTCATGGCAAGATACTCCGAGACAACAGTCGTAACACAGCCACACAACATCCAAACATGAATGTCAACACAGACTAATACAGTTCAACAAACAGCCATAATACCAGCATCCTCAAGAATTGGGGAACATCTTTACCGAAAATGAACTTTTAGAGCGCTAAATATTCAGGTCATATCTCGAAAATTTTAATTACCCGGGAAATATCTGAGCATTATTTTTTGAAGTTTTTAAAAAATCGCCCTAGAAAATATGCCCTATACTTCATCATGTGAACTACATGGAAGTCAGGTGTATTTCACGATTGAGTCGCATCCGAATCAAACAATTGCCCACTCGCACACACTCTGCCGGATGCTGCTGTCAGACGTCACAAATGCAGGTAAGAAAAGATTATGCAGTTTAAGGCGTGCATTAAGCATGATGGCGCATACAATATTTCAGGTATAATGCTGGTTTTGAGTAGAACTACGCATGCTGGGAGAAACGCCATCAAATACGGGGAAGGCACTGGTAAAGGGTTCCTGTTAATTAGGTGCTTGAAGCTTCAACTTTTAACAAGGGGAAAGTAATAAATATCCCACTTTAACGGCATTTTCTCGTTCTGTGTAGAATCTAAATTCCCTTATCAATGTATTGTATTGTGACATTAAGTCGCAATGTTTTAGAGACATTCCAAATTCATATGTGTTTTCTGGAAGACTTGACTTTTCAAGCATATGCATGTTGAATCTCTACGAAAGTCATTCAGAAAGCTGGGTTTTCGCATTTTTAGTAGATACAGCAGAAATGTCACAAAAACAAAACAAAACAATAATTATGGAATATTGCTAAAAAATTTTGTTCATAGAAATGTAAATTCGTTTCTAATCCCAGTTATTTCGAAGTATGGAGATGCAATACATCTCTCGCCGTGCAAATCGGCTATTTTATGATCGGAGCTTGCCGCGCTGACCTCTGTGTGCTTTTTGCTGCAATTTGAGCTTGAGCTCAATACACGTTACAATAGCATTAGCAAGCTCATATCAATAAAATGCATTTATTCGAACATTGAATAGTTTCCAAGCGGTAGACAGCAAATCTCAATTGTTATGTGGCTCTAATTCTCTTTTGCTTACGCATGCAATTTTGTTTTATTTTTTTTCGGCCAAACTTTTTTTTTTCGTTTTACTAACAAAAATTTTTCAATACTAATTTCCCGAACTTATCTTACTTTTATTTTTTTTCACTCGACTTCTGTCTCCCTTTCGCTTTCTTTTTTATTCTTCTTCTTTTACGTTATTTCCTTTTTTGTTAGTTTTTTCGCCTTGTCTGTTTTAGGAAGTTTTGATTCGATCTCAACTTTTCACCTACCTTATCACCCTGAAAAGTTTCAACTACCAATATACCAGTCAAGAAGCACAGGTGCAGCTAATAGATAATCGGAAATCAGATTTATTAGTCTTTTTTCAAATACTCATAATTTATGATTGTTATCGATCTAGTATTATTTTGAACATAAAGTAAGTTGGCTCTTTACCCTCACCTCTGGCGCTTCGTGACATTAATGTCCTCGCCTAGCTTTCACATAGTCCACAATATTAATACCTTTTGTTCCTTCCAGTTATCATAAAGCTCTCGAGAACCTTTGTTGTCGTTTTATTGACCCTTAAGAATTCCGCACGCATTATTGAATCTGTCAACTAAGCATTCAGTAATACTCATTTGGTAAAGACTTACATCGACGCCTTATCTGTTATTCACAAGTCAATGCCAAGTTTCATTCTACTAGGAGATAACATAGCTCCATAACCTAGTTCACAGCAAGCTTCACCGCCCCTTCTGAAAGTTATTCCTATAGGATTGCATACAGGTTACCATGGCTTTAGCAAACACGAGGCCAGTCACACAGCTACCAGTCCACTCTCCTCACACAGAGTTTAGCGAAATAAACCTCAATCATCAATCTAAAATCAAACTTTCACCTTCTCAAATTCTGAAAAGCAAGGCTAAGAACTATCTGATCCGATCTAATGCTAATGACTCTGTTAAAAGTGTCACAAATAAAGAAGGATTTTCTGAGCTTCTGGAAGCGCTGGCGTCTAGAGTTGATAGTGAACTAAAAGACATCAAGACGAGCGATAGCGCTACTGACGATACCAACAGAAGCAGAAAATCATCAGCGGCTTTTGTGGAACCCGTCTTGAAAGACAAAGAGAACGATGAAAGGTCCAATTACGGAAGCGAATCTGTTTTTGATGAAAACAGTCCTGTGTCCAGCTTGAGCGTTTCCTCATCTAGAAGCTCATCTCTGAACCTGCCATCCATTTTTCTGACTGATGCTGATATCAATGGCAAGCCAAAAGCTCTGTCTAGTGATGATAACAATCAAGACTCGTTACCGGCCAATGGAACTTCTGCTAGCACCGCTACTTCTTCATCCTCTCCTTCATATTCTCTGATTGGCCCTCCTACTGAGAAGCCGAAGAGAAAATACAATATCAATCCGGACAGGCAAAGAGCCAATAAGGCCAATAAGATTAATGTGGCGGCTACTGGTATTTCCACCACCATCCCGGTTACTGGTGAGCGTCCAAAGCCTGAGAAGGATGCGTCATTGGAAGATGATGTATTGTTTACCATATTCCAGATTTTGTACGACCACGATGCCCCAGGCAAAGGTATGACCGTGAAGCAGATATGTGACGTGCTACTCTCACAGCACCCAGAGACCGCTAAGTTGTCGACCAAGACCTCAAATCTTGTCTCTGCCAAGTTAAACGCTTATGTGAAGAGAGTTGAAAAAGGCGAGAAAAACCTTATTTACGCGCTTTCCAGAGAATGGGCTGACACTTCCCCAAAGAGAATGGTGTATGTTTACAGAGGTTTATTGACCAGTGATTTTTATGTTCATGCTATGGCTGCCATGAAGAATTTAGAAGAAAATCTTGATGATAAAAACGGCGCCAATGGCGAGACATTTCATAATAAAAGTAAATCTATTTCTGAAGGTGCAAGCGATGGCAAAATGAGAAAAAAGAAGTCAATGAGTAACATGTCAACTACTAGCGGCAGAAAGCTTAGCATTGCTGAGGGTATTGAAAAGGAAGATACTACTATGAGCGATGTGAACAATGGAGGTACTACTTCTGGAAATCCAAAATTGACATTTAACACTAATCTTTTCAGTAATGACACGCACATTGATTTGAGGATTACGCCTTTGTCTATCCCTTACAATGCAGATGCTATTCCTAGCCTGTTGGATCCTAGTATTAGCAATAGCTCGAGCGTGACAACCGCAAACAGCGACAGCCTGGATCGTGTCTATGAGTCGCCGGCTGTTTCCGATTACGATTTTGACGAGTTGGATTCTTTTGATGATGCCACTAATGGTTACGATGATGATGATGATGATGACGACGATAATGAAGAAGAGCAGCAGAAAAAGGGTAATGCTACGAAGTATCTCAAGATCAAGAGAAAAGATAAGCGTTCTAATTCAGGTTCCTTGAAGTATCCAGGCAAATTGATCAAAAGAGTGAAGAATATCACTGCTGCGGCCGCTGCTCCTAGAGTTCCTAAGAACATTTCAAACACCCTGTCACCAAGTATAGTGATGGCTGCTGCTGCTTCCCTCCGAGCTGCTGCTTTGCATGCCCTTTCTCCTTCTGATTTCCGTACTGACGCAGCTGCCACTTCATCCTCGCCTTTGGGACCACTTTCTGGCGCTAAACCAGACAGCGCTCAAACTGGTAATGGGTCTACTAGATGGATTCAGACAGTTAGAGAGGGCTTTTTGTCGCAAGAAATTGGCACACCAGAAGATATTTCTTTAGCAGAACTTGATTCTTTGTTTAAATGAAAAGGTTCGTCCAAAAGATGTCGAGTAAAATGAAGGCAAGCACAAATAAAGAGCCAAAAAGCAAAAAAAATTGAGAAGAAAATTCAGCGACAAAGAAGCTTAAAAGATTTTTATATTTTCCAAAACAACATCCCGTCTTCCCCCGAATTTTCTCTTTTTACCGTCTTCCCCCGAATTTCCTCTTTTTACCATCTACCTCCTTTTGTATTTTTTCACCCTATTCCCTCTTTTACTCTGTACGAATTATGATTTTGTATATTATGACCAGTTCCATATATTTTTTTCTTTACTTTTCCTAATTGTCTCACTTTTTTCTCCTTATCTTCTATCTTATAACAGTATCCAATCTTTTCTTTTTTTCCATTTACTTTTGCCTTCTTGTGTGTTATTAGTCTGGATTTTATTATTGACTCACCCTTCTTTTCTTTTATTCTTTTTTTCCTTTTTTTCACTTTTTATCTACTACTTTTCCACATCCATCCCAGCTATTTTGCTCACTTTCCAAAATCTAGTTCTCCAACTCATGTTCCTTATCTTATCTTTTTTTTCATTTGAACAATTATTTCAAAAATCAAGTTACCCCTTTTTTCTCAAATTTTCTGATTCTTTGTCTTGCTACAAGATGGTGTGTTTCGGTTTTCCTTCTTTTTCTTCTTCTCCAACATTTTTGTTGTTGATTTGTGTTTAAGCGATAAATTTTTTTAGCGTATACTATAATAAAAAATAAAAATGAAGAATCTAGTGTTTCGAGTTGTAGTTATAGTTGTGGATTGTTGCGTGATTGCTGTCTTTTATCTCTTATCGTATTTGGAGCCTTAGTCTTTATGTTGAAAAGCAGCGTCTTGTTTGCGTTTTGGTGCAGGCGGAGGTTTGCCGTACAAGAGTGCCACGAATGGCGAAAAACTGAAACAAAGAAGGCAAAAACTGAAAAACGCCCGTGCAGAAACAGAGGCGCTTCGCTTGAACCTCTTCTGATACTTCCCTTTAGCCACCAAGCACCAAAGGAGTTATAAGAGACTACGGCGGCAGCTACTAATGAAACATTCCAAGCTTTTAGCATTTGATGCGTTTGCGAAAACCGTGGACGACGCCAAAGTGAGAACTGCCTCTGGCGGAATTGTCACCTTGGTGAGTCTTTTGACGGTGGTGTTGCTCGTGTTCAACGAGTGGAGAGAGTTCAACACCGTGGACCTTCACCCTGAGATTGTGATTGACAGAGATCGGGCCAAGAGACTCGACATCAACCTCGACATTACGTTTCCGAAGCTCCCCTGCGACGTGTTGACGTTGGATATTATGGACGTGAGCGGGGAATTGCAGGTGGACATTTCAAAATACGGGTTTACAAAGGTAAGGTTGGACACACAGGGCAATGAAGTGGGGCAGGAGACGCTCGCAATTGGTAACGAGAACAACGACGCAAGCTTTATGAAGAAGATGAAGGGACAGAGCTACTGCGGGTCGTGCTACGGCGCTAAAGACCAGAGCGGGAATGAGCAGGCCGCGAGCCTCGACGACAGAGTGTGCTGCAACTCTTGCGAGGAGGTTAGACAGGCGTACGTGGAGGTTGGGTGGGCGTTCTACGATGGCAAGGACATTGAGCAGTGCGAGTATGAGGGCTATGTGAAAAAGATCAACGACCGGATCAACGAAGGGTGTCGCATCAAGGGCACCGCGAACATCAACCGAATTGCGGGCAACTTGCACATTGCGCCGGGCGCCTCGTACACGGGCCAGTTCAGGCACATCCATGACCTCTCGCTCTTTGAGAAGCACCCGCATTTTTCGCTCGAGCACAAGATCAATCACTTGTCCTTTGGTCCGGATCCGGGCAACAACTTCCATAAAGACACAGCGGCCACGGGCCACATCCAGAACCTCATGTTCTCGACGCACCCGCTCGACGGATACCCTTCCAAGGGCGGCAACAAGTTCCATGTGTACTCATACTTTTTGAAGGTGGTGTCGACGAGGTACGAGTTCCTCAACCACACTCTTTTGGAGACGAACCAGGTCTCGGTGACGAAACACGACCGGCCGATCCAGGGAGGCAAGGACGAGGACCACCAGCACACAGTGCACCTGCGGGGCGGTCATCCGGCGGTATTCTTCAACATGGAGATCAGCCCGATCAAGATTATCAACAGGGAGGAGTACGGTAAAACCTGGGGCTCGTTCTTGCTCAGCGTGTGCTCGGCGGTGGGCGGGGTCTTGACGGTCGCGGCAGTGTTGGACAGAACATTGTACGAGGCAGACAAGGTCATTCGTCAGAAGAAGGACACATAGACGTATTTGAAATGTGGCCTTTACAATTGTTTTATAGTTGTTATTGTTAATGTAGCGTTATCTTAAGCATTTTTGCATGTGGAGCTTTTCAGCTATTGGTAGAAGGAGGCACTGTATTATTTGTACCCTCACAGGTCAAACAAGGTGGATGTGGGGTGTTGCTTCATGCGCCAGTAGTTTGCTCTTCATGTCTACAGACATATATACACAAGTTAGAGGGGCCTCGACGACAGCTAGTGCTGATGCTACGGTGCTTGTTATGTGCTGGAGGTTGTTTTTGTCTTCTTTATGGGGTTTTTGTTACCACGCGTATGCATCTCCTAGCGCATATTCTTTGCTAAGGGCAATATCCTGTGAATCCCACATGCTTATACATTTTCATACCTCCTATAACTTTAATATGCATATCATGTAATATTAGTGCCCCTAGTATTTTGTGCGCGATGTGCCAGAAGCGTTAATCGCAGAAAGTTCAAAGACGCCCTTCAGAATCCTGCGGTAGGAAACAGCACAGCACCTCTGAAGCGCTCAGCCAGCCCACTATAGCGCACTAGTCTACCACGTTTGCTACTCCATCACCAACACAGCGTCCACTCATTCTCTCCAGTGCTAGTTCTCTAATATTATTGTTCTTGCTGTCTCGCAACACCTCCTCGTGCGCCAGTCTATCTCGCCGCTTGGCTTCCTGTTTGATCAGTAAGCTTTCGTTGCGTTTTATTTTCTTCCCGCCAGCACCATACTTTTTCTTTTTTTTTTTTAAAGTTTGCGTTAGAAGCCAAAACATTTTGATATTAGATACGTTTCTGGTGCCGTTGGTCTTGACGTTTTCCTTTTATCATTAACACCTGCTCTTTATCTTGGTCGCCAGATTTTTACAAGAGACTTCCGCCCATTCGCCGCATTACACACACATAGCTGCTTTCCAGCGCAGGCACAACGCTAGGGTGTTTTTTGGTAAAAAACCAGAAAATTCCATCAATATTAACTCTGCTGAAAGCTCACCTCTGCCCACAATACCGCCATGTCCAAGTCCACCACCAAGCTTGTCCAGCGTGTGGACACCCCTAGTGCCCCCGTGGTGCAGAATGGCCTCATCATGAATACCAAGGGCCTGGCCGAAAAGTCGCTCTTCTATGTGTGCTCCTGCCTTAAGCGACGCTTGGAGAAGGTCCCAGGACTCCAGCAGTATTTGCGAATTGCCTACATCACCGCCACCACCACCAACGAAGAACAGGCCTGTGCCCTCTCGCAAAGCTCGCAAAGACGCCTCTCCAACGTGTCCTCGCAGACAGGTTCTACGGGCGCCACGTTGACAAACCCGATGGGAGGCGACTACGCAGGCAGGCCGATAACGGATGACCACAACTTCAGCGCCGACTTGTACGACTTTTATACGTTTGCCTCCGGCATGCTTCCCGCCAACGTCAGCTGTGACCCAGTTACCCAAATATGGAAGCTCTTCCAACAGGGCGCTCCTCTCTGCATCGTGTACAACGCCGTCAACCCTAACAATATCCTTCCAATTGTGAGCGCCGACGACATCAACATTTGCAAAAGAAGCGTCTACGACTTCTTTTCTCGTTGCAAAGAGGACCTCAAGTTTCGCGACGACGAGTTGTTCCCGATATCCTATGTGTTCTCCTCCAACACCAATGACTTGTTGAAGGTGATACAGGTGGTTAACACCGTGCTTGATCTCAATCCTAACTTCAGTCTCAGCGAAGCAGAAAAACAAGAAATACTCCAGCAGTCGTCCCAGGGGCCTAAGGACGCCCGCTACAATGTGGTCAGGGAGTTGGTGGAGACCGAGAGAAAGTACGTGCAGGATTTGGAAATCATGTTGGCTTACAAGAATGAGTTAAAACAAGCCGAGCTTATACCTTCTGAGTCGTTGCATGTTTTGTTTCCAAACTTGAATGAGATTGTGGATTTCCAGAGAAGATTTTTGGTTGGATTAGAAGTGAATGCCTTGGCTTCCCCTAAGTTACAGCGAATCGGGTCCCTTTTCTTGCATTCGCACGAGCCATTCAAGGCATATGAACCATGGTCTGTCGGTCACAAGGCGGCAACAGAAATTATAACATATGAAAAGTTTAATTTAGAACGATCCTCCCTGCTTATCCGCTCTGACTTGGAATTGAATAGTTTTTTGGTAAAACCCGTTCAGAGATTGTGCAAGTACCCATTGTTGTTGAAAGAGTTGGTCAAGCACACTGACAAAACATGGCCACATTATAATGAGCTCATTAGCGCGTTACAAGCGTCAAAGGAAACTGCCGCGCACGTCAATGAGGCTCAGAGAAAGGTAGAAAACTTGGTGCAGTTGAAAGAGTTGCAAGAACGAGTTTCTGATTGGAAGGGGTACGATATCAACTCATTTGGTGACTTGCTCTATCATGGCGTGCTAGGCGTAAGGGATTCTGACACTGAGAGAGAGTTTAATGTTTACCTTTTTGAGCAGATCATCTTGTTTTTCAAAGAAGCTGTGCCTAAAGAGTCACAGCGAAAGTCCAAGAAGAAAAATTCGCTAGCGGATTTGGGCCAAAAGTACAAGTTGGAGTTGAAGGGAAGAATTTATATTCCAAATATTTATAATATATCATCGAATAGCGCCCCAAATACCGTGGGGCACTTATTGACGGTGTCGTGGTCTGGCTCGAGAGACTCAGGCTCGTTTGTCATGAGATTTAGAAACGAAGAAACCAGAGGCCAATGGGAGACATGTCTCAGAGACTTGGTCAACAGATTGAGAGACGAAATCCAAGAGTACAGGGCAGCCGTCCAAATGAACCCGAACGGGAGATTTGACAACTACTCAACATACTCGCTTACAGATCATGCCCCTTCTTCAAGGTCTAACAGCGCGGTTGGCGTGGACCATGTGTATCCCGTCAGCGGCAGACCTCTGCCAACTCCGTACAACCATCTCAAGCAAAAGTCGGAAAACAAGGTGAGAACCAATAGCAGCACAACGTATGCCAATGGCTATCCGGTTGATCCATCGGAGGTAAGAAGCAGATCCGTGTCGTCCCCTTCTTTGCTCAAGAATGGCAACTCGTTGGCGTCATCGATGAACATCTTGTCGCTTTCAATGCCAAATAATAGCACGGAGCCAGGAACTCCCGTGACCTTGGCGCCTGAAAACTGCATCAAGGTTAAGTTATCATACAAGCAAGACATATTTACCCTTTTGGTGCCTAGAAAGAGTCCGCTTGCTGATTTAAAAAAGAGAATTGAAAGAAAGCTCAGGCAATGCGGAGCTTTGATAACATTGGACACAATGAAGATCAGGTACCAGGACGAAGAGGGCGACTATATTGCCATTGATTCCAACGAGGACTGGGATTTGGCGCAAGAGGTTGCCGACGAGATTGCCGACAATAGCGGCGATAACATCTTGTCCATCTGGGTTATCCATCAATAATTGTGGATTTTTCGCGAGGACTAGCCTAGAAATGTCCTTTCCATTTCCTTATTATTACTTTGCTTGTTGCTGCTCTACTGCCATAGCCTGGCTAAAAATATTTTGTTACGCTTGATGTTCAATATTACAATGTCCCATTTTATTCATTATTTTTTGTTTTACTCTACAATGTTTGTGTTTCACTTTTTTGCTCCTTTTTTTAACGTTTGTTTCTTGTGTCTGGTTTCTACGTTATCTAGTATTATAGAAGTGAATAGTGGCCTCTGCGACCGTATACCCTGCTTTACCCTGATTTGCTCTGACCTACGGTATACCTGAGTCTGGTTTTGATAGTAGTGTTCTCTGTTATTCTCTCCTGTCCTAAGAGTATAGGGCACGCAAATATCACATGCGCGAGAGGCCGGGATTTCGCCTTCCGGAAAAAGCGAAGCGCCAACAGACGAGAAATGCAATCTCACCGTCTGGCGCTTAACATTTACAACATTTTGCTCCCTTTTATCTGCCAATAGCCTGCCAATAGCCTGTCCTCCTCAGTCAGGAGACACCATTGCGCCCAGCACGTAGACATCGTTACCACTACCAGCTATCCAGCCCAAAAAACCTTCCCCGGATCAGCATACAGCCAAAGAGTCGGACAGAGCCCCAACCAACTATCCTCCTCATCCCCCATACATACTCTGGCAAATCTCCCGCCATGAACTACCTCTCGTCCATCGCAAAGACATGGAGCTCGCTCAATCCGGCGACGCTAAGCGGTGCTATTGACGTTATTGTCATTGAGGACGAGATGGGGAACCTCAGCTGCTCGCCCTTCCATATCCGCTTCGGCAAGTTCCAATTACTCAGGCCATCGCAGAAGAAGGTCAATTTCAAGGTCAATGGCCAGTTGACGAACATCCATATGAAGCTTGGCGACGGCGGCGAAGCATTCTTCGTGTTTCAAACAATGGAGTCCTTGGACCGGATTCCCAACGATATGATGACGTCTCCCGTGGTGAGCGCCGCTTCCTCCGTGTTGTCGTCCCCGCTATCCCTGCCAAAGTCGGAGCCAGAGACCTTAGAGGAGCCAGATTACTTGGATCTCGGCCCCAGCGAAGATGAAGACCCCGAAGGCAGCCGGAGATCGCAGAATTCTTCTCGCCTAGATAGTGACAGCAACAACACCAACGATGCCCGGATCTCAAGTTTGCGCCCAGAAGGGATCAAATCGTCAGATGCCATCCTTGACAGCAATAGCGGGGCGGTAATCAGAACCTCTCCTCCGTCACCGTATTCTGACTATTCCCTCTCGTCTCCTCGCTTTAGTACCGCTGCTCAGACCTCGCACTCCAACAGCAGCGTGGAGAACATAACCTCGGCAATGAGAAAGTCCAGAACCATGTCGAGCATAAGGTCCCTCTCTCCAAGCACGGCCCAGAAGTTGTCCAAGCAGTTGACTATGAAGAATATCCCTACGAAAGTGGACGCAAATGGCGAGCTAGTCATGGACATTAGCGGCTACAAGGCCAGCGAGCAAGATATACAGAGCTACGATAACGTGATCAAGGACCTCTTGAAAGAAGAGTTTGGTGATGGGTTTGATCTCGATGGTATTGCCAAGTACGATGAGCAGGGCAAAATCAGAATCTACTCGTCTGCGGACGAACCAGACCCAGCGCTTGAGTCGCAGGCGGCTTTATTTAATGCTCCGCTAATTGCCTCCGCGGAAGAGCTTGATGATGCTTCCACTGTTGACACTGCAGGAACTGATGGCAGCTTCGCGCAGTCTGATGTTTTGTCTTTGCCGTTTACGAGCAGTACAAATACCGACAGCACGTCTGGCGGAAGCAGCAGCAGCGTGAGCTATATTAAAACCTTGAGATTGACCTCGGAACAGTTGAGCTGCTTGAACTTGAAATACGGGGCCAACGACATGGAGTTCACCGTGGACCAGTCTAAATCAAGCATCAAATCAAGAATCTTTTTATGGAAATATAATGTTCCCGTGGTGATTTCTGATATTGACGGCACCATCACGAAGTCAGACGCATTAGGCCACGTCTTCAACATGATTGGCAAAGACTGGACACACCTTGGCGTTGCCAAATTGTTCTCTGATATCGAGCTCAACGGTTACAATATTATGTACTTGACCGCTAGATCTGTAGGGTTGGCAGACACTACACGGGCGTATTTAAACGGCATTGAGCAGGACGGAGTCAAGTTGCCTGTCGGTCCAGTCATTTTATCCCCAGACAGAACCATGGCAGCTTTGAGAAGAGAGGTGATATTGAAGAAGCCCGAAGTGTTCAAGATTACTTGTTTAAAGGATCTCAAAAGTTTATACGGAAATATCAACAAGGTACCGTTTTATGCTGGTTTCGGAAACCGTATCACTGATGCTTTAAGTTATAGATCTGTCGACATCCCATCTTCAAGAATATTTACCATCAACACCGATGGCGATGTGCACTTGGAGTTGTTGGAATTAGCCGGGTACAAGTCCTCCTACATTCACATTAACGAGTTAGTGGACCATTTCTTCCCTCCGGTGAACATGGATTTGCTAAGCCCAGAGAACGAAAACGAAGGCGTGCACGTCTTTACAGATGAGAATTTTACCGATACAGTGTACTGGAGAGACCCAATCCCTGAGTTCAGCGATTCCGAGAGCGACTCGGACGTTGTTACACCACCTTCCAGCACGCAAAATAACTCGCAGCGCAGCGGTCGTCAACATTCACAAGAAAGACTGTATGACGCAGCTTTCCCTCCACAAAAGCAAATACAACAAGGGAAGAAGCAGCCAGCAGCTCCTGTGTCCGGTATCCATGGTAATAAGCTCATACAAGGAAAACACGAAGGCATCAGCTCATTGGAGGCGTTCCGCGCTAAGCACAAAAATAAACTCGAAGACTTAAAAACGTCAAACGCGAAGACCTCGGATAAAGAAAACAGTCTGGAGCAGGGCACCGACTATGAAGCTTCTGGTAAGCGGCATAGAAGGTTTAACTCTGTGCTAGATGACGTAAACGAGCAGGTCGACAATCTTCTTAACAAGAACAGTAATAGTCTGAACTACCATTCAGACAGAAATTCTTTGGAGGATGATTATTTGAACAACAATGAATCAATAGGCGACGAATTGGATGAATATAACAATAACGTTGATGATCTTGAAGATCACTTCTATGACGACGATGACGAAGAAGATGACGACGAAGATGGCGGTTACGAAGGCAATGATTACGAAGATGACGACTATGAGGAAGGCGGGACCGAAAGTCAAAGTCGGGCAAGCAGCCGTCGCCATGATTCTGATAAAGAGCAGATTTAGCAAAAGGAGGCAATCGAAAACTCCAATGTCCTAAAAGGCACAGACAATTTGGAAGAGAGTCTGAAAAGTATCGATAATTTGAAAGATCGTCTCCCAGATATATTGAACATTCAACCGCAAAGGGATGGTTCACAAAAGTCTTGAACGTAACTTAGTTTAAAAAGTATCATACCCTGGGCTCTGGTCGTGGCTGATAATAAGGCCATCACATTATTTGATGCGTTCACACGGCTGGGCCTTCTTTTTCTCTCACAAAAACAAAAATAAACATTTGCATTTATAGACAGATCAGTCATAGTCAAAAAAAAGTAGCAGTTACGCCCATTTTATCCAATCTCCCAACATTATGGCAATAAGGCCACGTGAGTTCCTTCTACCATCAATTTCTCAGAGACGCGCTTTTATGCTCAAGTAGAGATGGGGCCTCCAAGTTGGGCAAGGCTCTCAAAGGAGCTTTACACTTGGTCTTAGGAAATCCCCTTTGTGAGCGATTCATCGGTACCTGTATATGACTAATCAAACACTCTAAGCGTCAAGACAAGGAAAATTCTACGTAGATACGTGAGCCGTTGCCGGAATACGCTATGGTTCCGTAGCGGCTTCTCTCCTCCGTTGTTTAACTTTACTTATCTCAATTCGTTTAATTTATGCTAAATAATGAGTACTCCTTACAAGTCTCTCAAGTCAATGTAAGTACATAATATTAATAGAGGTTATGATGATATATAATAAGATAGTAATAATTATGTTAGTGATGACGGGCGCAGGAAGACAAATAAACTTTTCTTTTTTTAGTTACTTCCTTCTTTTTTCAGTCCTCTCACTTCTTCAATTACATTGTAACGAGAAACATAACACGATAAAAGGAAAGAGACAAAAAGAAAGAAAAAGAAAAACTAATATTTATGGCAGTGATGGTAATAAAAAAACAAGAATCTAAAACAAGACAGTTCAAATAAAGAGTGCTTTTTAACTAGATTACCATCTCAACAAGGCCATTTCGTTTCTCAATCTGTTGTAATCCAACAAACCTTCGATTTGACCAGTACCGGAGACGGCAATGTCCTTGTCCCACAAGGCGCTCTGGGCCCAGCTAGTGACAGAGCTGACGCTGACCTGGTCAATCTTGGTAAAGACTTCGTTAAGGGATGGTCTTCTATCGTCGACAAGGATCTTGGTACCAATGTCGTTGGCAACAGCAAAGGTGGAGTCCAAGGAGGCCAAAATCTTAGATTTCAAGACGTTCTTGGCCTTGACGACCTCGGCCTCGGTGATATCGGTAGACAATCTGTTCCATTGCTTCAAGGAAAAGTGGATCAAGTCGTCAATGGCAGTGACATTGCTGGACTCGGTGTAAAAGCCCCACAAGCCGGAGTCTTTATAAGAGTGGGAGAAGTGGAAGAAGTTCTCGGCCAAGTGATTCTCGGCGACAATGTCGGCCAACTTGCTGGCCTGTCTTCTTGAGGCTGGCTCGTGGATGTTGAAGCTGCCAAAGATCTCGGCAGCAACCTTAGCGGTGTAGTAGTCTGGAGACTTGGTGGCTGGACCCTCGACAGCAATGGCAATGTAGGCGGAAGGCAAGGTGTCGTCTCTAAATCTCAATTCAGAGCCCAAAAACTTGGATTCCTTCACCTTTGGAGCCAAGCCGTTGCCAATCTTCACCTTCTTGTCAACCAACTCAACCAACTCTTCATGTTTGATGTTACCGGCACCGACAATGACGGCGTTGGAGGAGACCGCGTGCTTGCTGAGCAAGGACTCCAAGTCGGAGGCCTCCAAGTTGGCCAAGGACTCAATGGTACCGTTGATAGGCAAGGTCAATGGGGTCTTTTGGAAAGCAGTGGCGTGCAAGTGTTCCAAGACGGTCTTGCGTGGCACGCTCTCGATCTCCTCGGCTTCCTTGATGGCGAGCTGCTTGCTGGACTCAACAAACTGCTGGGAGATCTCTGGCGTGTTGACGCTCTTAGCGATCAAGTCGACAACGCTGGAGGCCTTGCTGGCCAAGGCGGTACCGAACAATGAGATAGACTCTCTCTCGACGGTGGAGCCAAAGTACACACCCTGCTTGGCGGCGTCTGCCTTGCTGCTGTCGACGAGGACCTTGGCCAACAACTTGGAAGCACCGTTGTTGTATGGGTGTTCGTGCTTGGAACCGGCACCAATCCACAAACCAATGGTAGAGGACTTGGCGAATTTGTTGGACTCGGTAGCGACGGTCAAGCCATTGGACAATGAGGTATATTGTGTCTTAGAGGAGGCAGTGGAGATGGTACGGCGACCAGCGACTTTGACGGCGGCGGAAGTGGTAGATCTGAACATTGTTATTGGTATTGCTATTGGGGTTCTTACGATGTGGTGGAAACTCTAGATGAAAGTATCTTTGAAATCAATCCTTTTGCTGGATTTCTGTTCTTTACTTTCCTTTGGAATATTCTCTTTAGTACGTTGACAAAATCTATGTCTAATGCAAAATGGCAAATTTGGCCCGCTTGTTACACTATCAGATGATAATTCTGAACACTGGAAACTGGATCTGGGACACAAAAAAGCAATGAGAAAGTAACAGCACTGTGGGAAGTATGCTCTCTTAGTACGGCTGGCGCGAATTACTGACTGGTCTGGCTAGCTGAAATAGATAGGGCTGTTATTTTATCAATACAATATATTCCCTTCCTCCTTCTCTCTCTTTTTTTTTTCAACACGCTCTTTCTCTCAGTTTGTCGCTCTCTCTTGATTTCTCGTCTCACCCACAGCCAATCACACGCCGCTAATTCGAAATGGTCTTTTCCCGTGATCTAAGCTCAGGGCTACTAACATCTGAGGGCTGCTTAACCAAGGGAGTATAATACTGGTGTGCTGTGTGGAGCTGCTACTACAGAGAGCAGCTGTAGGAGAATACTTAGATATACTTAAAAGACACTTCAGTTTTGATTATAAGTTGATTGTTTCTGACACCGATATAGCCAAAGTTTTGAGTATTGGGTTTTGACTATGCAAAAATACACCTTGAGAGGCAAGGAAGACAAATTGAAGCAAGCAGACGTGTAATCATGCGGCCGGTATATGCATAATTTCAACATGAGCTCTCTTCAAGGTAATACAATTAGCACTTGGAATAGAAAGCGGGGTGCTTTTCAGCTTTGTGGTTGTGTTGAGGTGAGAGCGGTTGAGCAGAAAGTGTATTAAATATCAGATAAGTAGATTATGGATTCGTTTGAGGCACTTATTTCTCAGGGAATATGCTTCATTATCAAATTTAATCGCAATTTCTGGAGATGTTTAAACCGTGGAGCCTACAAGCTCTGAAAATTCTGCAAAGGGGCATTTTTTAATCTTAGATAGTATCATTCTTCTGATTGCTGTTAGTAGTCTGTATTATTTTATACCTAGAGTACAAATACAACGGTTTTGCTCTTTTGGGCGGCTTCTAGTTCCGGTTTATCCTTTTTTTGAGTTTTTTGGAGAAGCAATGACTAATCCAAATGGATGACGATATTTCGCAGAATAAGCGTGGGAGAAAGGAAAGTTATGCGCAGCAGCTTACATGCTAAATCTTCTCTCGATAGTACACGCAAACAACATACAGCAGGAAAAGGACGGCGAAGGCGTCACGACGCCACAGCATCATAAGGTCAGGGTAAATAGAATTTTAATTTCGAATCCCATATCATGCTTTCTTTCATCTCTAATAGAGTTTGCGAACTTTTGAGGTAGTGACTTTTGCCAATTAATGGTGTAAAGAATGTCGGGTTAGCTAAAACAATAATAGGGGGATGCCTAGTCTTTGCAAGTGGCTTCGTGATGTATGAGAGATTGCAACGACGGCGGTGGTGGTTCAGGATGTATCAATAATCCAGCTTCTTTGCTGTGCGAGCGCGTAAGTTGTAATCTTTACTTCAATTTCATTTTAGCAAACGGGTACCTGCTATTGCTTTTAAAAATTTTGCATAAATTTTCATTTTCTTTTTGCTTATCTAGGAGTTCAACAAAAGAAGTTCTGTTATGATTACGTAGGTGTTCAAATTCTCGACGGTGGCAACACTTCCTCTTTTGCGACCGCATCTTTATATTTTCATGACCTTATGAACGGCTTGCCGGCTTAAGTTATACAATAAATTTGCAGGGCCAATTTGTGCTAGGGCTATGTCCCAGCGCTTGTCCGCCCTGTCAATGCTTGCTTACATTCTGGAGACAGACTGCTTGCCTGCCTACACGGAACGCCAGGGTTTCTGGCTGTTCCGGACTGCTGTTATGGTGCCAAAAAAGGGGATTTCCGACCGCCTTTCCGGGAGCGGCGGCCGCGGAGCCGAGAAAACGAGCAGCCTTGTCGCCGGCGCGGCTCCATGTCAAGCCCGGACCGGCGGCCCCGGGTATCGTTTTTTTTTCTATTTCGATCACGAGCACCGGCTCTATTCCTTTGTCTAGGCTAGTCCCATGTGGGCTTGCAAGTTGAGGACGGTCTCGGGGATGAGCTCGTCCAACCGGGCTAGCGTCGTAATCAGATATTTATGGGCTCCTCTCCAGGAGAGTGTCGCTGTGTCAGCCGGAGGCCGGGCGCTGTTTGCGCGGGACCTCCCTTTGTGGATACTCCGAAGAGTCAACTAATCCTTGAGTGCTCCTATAGCCTGCTAAACCCAGTAGCTCCTGGCAGGAGGACGTCCTTTTTGAAACACTCTGGCGCCGATAGCATTGCTAATCTCTATCAATCTCGCTTCGCTTCGGTCGCCGCATTACGCCGCCACTTGCCTTCCTGTGTTCCAGGGCTCCTGTGTTCTTTGGTGCGTCTGTTCTTCCCCGTTGCTGGCCACGACCGCAGCGCCGGGGTCCAGGGCGCCGGAACCCTACCGCATTGGGAAGATTTCCCATGCATCATCCTGCGCCTCTTGCAGCAGGTGTTAGCGAAATATCCCGATACGGCAAGCCTCCCGCGATCCAGCGCTTTGTCTCTGCGGCGAACCTGCCTTTTTCGGCCATTCCTCTGTGGCCAGCCCCGTTCCCCATCCGGTCCCTGAATACCGGTATCCCCGGAATGCCCCATTCAGCGGCTTTGAGGATGCTGCTGCCGCCGGACAGTCCACCACGGCCACTGCTGGTGCTACTACTCCTGATGCTGCCAGTAACACTGGTAGCGCTGTTATGTATGGTCTGCCCTAGGGAAGAGCCCAGCTAGTTGCCAGCTATGGGACTGCGTAGCCGTCTCTTGAGTGTGTGTTTAGGGGCGGGCGCTAGCTCCGGATCCCGCCTTGTTCTATCCGCAGCGGCGATACGGACGCAGCGCCTATATAAGGCAGGCGCTGCGCCCTCCTCCGTCGGCTTCAACCGCTGGACGCTGTTCTTTCCCATCTTGTTTCTTGTACTTCGTTCGCAGCGCTTAATCCTTAATACTCCAGCACCCCGTCCCACGGCCTGCCGCTATCCTCGTCGTCAATGGTCGTCAAACACGCCCGCGTTCCCCAACCATAGCCGCCCTTTCAGCCTTCCCAGCTCCAGCAACGTAAACAGCCTGACCCTGCACATTTGTCACATACTCCAGTCACACATGTTTTAGCATCGATATCCTCGTTAGCCGTCCACACCCTCTTCTTGCAAAGAAAGACCTCAAGACCCCAATATTCTGTATCGCACTGCTAGGTGCACTAGTAGAGCCTTCTTTTTGTGCTCTCCCCCTAACCCTTTTTACCCCTGTGGATACGTTCTCCTTGATACCTGCCCATACTTTCTTGACACCGCCACCATGCGCAAAGTGCTCCAGTCCATCCCCTTGAACAACATCCAGGCCGCCGACAACACCAAATATGTCCTAAAGTTTGTCCAGCAGCCCAAGTTTGCTCGTGAGAGTACAAAGTCCAAGCGTCTTCTCCACCCACACCCTGTCATCACACTCAACATCTTTGCCATGGCCCCCGACGGCTCCTATCAGGACGTTACCAGCCACAGCTTGTCCCTGTTCTTCTTGCGCGCGTCCATCGTCGAGACCACGCCCCTCGACGAGCGCGAGGCCCCTGCTGACACCCACCTGCTGGCCGCCGAGGGCATTCTCGTTGGCAACAAGGTCATCAGCGGCTCCTTGTACAACTTGCCGGGCAGCTACGATTTCAAAATCATCAACAGCAAGTACCACTATAGATACATCCTCGAGCACCAGAAAGGATCCTTGCAGGGCGTGTCCCAAGACTCTGTGAAGGTTCAGCCGCCCCCGCCCCCAGCAGCCACCAACATCAAAACCAGCCTCCCGCAGGATGCCCAGGTGTACAATAGCTTCGACACCCTCAGCAGCGACGTGGACATCAGTCCCAGCAATGGCGACAATAGTGGCGTCATTGTCTTTGTGTTCAACGACCTTGGCATTGTCCGGCGCGGCACCTTCAAGCTCCGCTTCGAGTTATTCAAGTTTGAGTTCTTCCGCTACGCCGTCAACGCCCCGGTGCCCCAGATTACCAAGATTAAGGGAATCGATTCTGACGAGTTCAAGGTTTACGGCTCCCGCCAGTTTTACAAAAAAAGCAACCAGGACATTTTCAACAAGGAGCTCGAAAAGGAAAAGGACCGGCTCGCCACAGACCGCACGCTCTCTTATCTTCGCAAGATCAAGGTCCTCAGAGACGATCCCGCCAAGGGCGATGCCACCGAGGGCAGCAACAATAAACCGAAAGTTTCAAGACAACGTAGCAGCAGCAGCAGCAGCAGTAGCAGTAGCATAAACAATGGTGCCAGAAAGACTTCATCCTCGTCAGCGTCTCCTGTCTTCGTAGCGCCCTCTGTACCTACAACCTCAGAACCATCAAGCAATCTCTCCAGCAACGCCTGTTCCACTTCGCCAAAGTATCAAACCACGGCGAAAGTATTTGCTCCTCCGTTTAATCAGCCGGTATTCCTGCAAAATGTTCCGCCATTCGGTGTGCTTGAGCCTGCTAAGCCTGTCCCGAGCGGCATCACGTTCATCTCCACTGTGGGCCCAAACACCCCGCCTGCGTCGGCATTCATTGACCTGAACCGAAGTGCCCGCAGATATGGCGCAACTACCATCATGGATAATGCGGACCCGTTCGCGGCCCAGCCATTCAGCAGAAGGAGATCTTACAACTTTAAGGCCAGCAAGGGCCGTCCCACTGTGCCTGACAGCAAAGGCTTTGCGGTGCTCCAGGTGAACTTGGACAAGTCCTCCCAAGTGGGCGAACCTATTAGAGTGAAGCAGGAGTATAGCAAGAGCAAGAAGAACGATATTGGGAAAGTCACTCGTGTCAACAGCTGCATTAACTTGAAGTATTCTCCTAGCGCTGCCAAATACTACAATGGAACAGATGAAAATCTAGCTCAGGAAGATCGAACAACAACAGCCACAGCCGCAGCAGCCACAAAGGGAAAGAACAAGGTTGAGGTTAGCGTGAATTATGCCCCGTCAGCAATCTCTCTGGGTTCATCGCTGGGACCCGCCTCTCCTTACTCTTCTGCCAAAGAACACTTCTCCGACAATGATAGCAACAATGGCGACGACGACGACCTAGGCACGATGACAAAGAAAACGCACAGAAAAAAGAAGAAGAGAAAGGTCGAAGAGTCAAGCGTGCAGGCAGCGGCCAAGAAAATGAGCATCAGAAACCTTTTGGCTGCTTGATTAAATTCGCAATTTTTTGACTAATGAACATTAGATTCTTTTGGCTGCTTAGTGGCAGTTCCAAAAAAGACGTTTCACTTCGTTTTCCCCATTTTCAGTTATCTGTTTTTACTCTACTTCTCTACAGTACTTATTTTTGTATACTATTTATGATATATCTGTCTTTGATTATGACCGTCTATGAGTTTGAGTGGTTGTACGTATAGCGGGATGTTGTTAGTTGGTGGCAAGCGTTGTTGGTACTTTGGTAACACCCTTGGACCCGTGTAATTGGTGTATCTGTGATTACATAATGTGCGCACTTTAATTACGAATATATTTTATAATTCTCTCGTCGCTCACAACCATGATCACATGGCTTTCCACCCTCTTTCCGTCCTCTTTCCGCCTGCCCGGGACGGGCATCCCGCCAGCGACACCCAAAAGAGCAAAACCGCCGCCGAAACTCCAATCTTCGGCTCCGCGTCCATCACCAGACTGTTTTCATTCTCTTTCTCTCTTTTTTCTTCTGTGCTATTGTGCTATTGGCTGGCTCCCTTTCTGTCCCGCCTCTCTTCCCCAGACTGTTGTTACCTGTGAAGGAAGGCTTTCCGATTGTCACCGATTTCTTTTTTTCCCCACGGTGTGTTCAAACGTACCAAGAGTAGCAGTTGTTGGCCACTAGAAATCACCACAAGTAGATTGAGTAAGCAATATTCATACTAACCATTACTATCTTTATTTCTTTTACCATTGGATCTTTCTCTTTTCGATAGATCTATCTATTATTTCTCTCAGCCCTCCCCTTTCATTGGTTTTTTCATACTAACTATAATCCGTGTTTCCTTCAGATCACCAAAAATGCTCTTCAGACCAATTCAGAACCAGAAGTTGTTCTCCAACTATGCCAGAGTGTTGGCCAGAAACATTGCCACCAAGCAGCATGATGTCGTCGTCATTGGTGGCGGTCCAGGCGGCTACATTGCCGCCATCAAGGCCGCCCAGCTTGGCTTGAACACCGCCTGTATCGAAAAGAGAGGCTCATTGGGCGGCACCTGTCTTAACGTGGGCTGTATCCCATCCAAGTCCCTCTTGAACAACTCCCATATGTACCACTCCATCAAGCACGACACCGAAAAGAGAGGTATCGTCGTCGGCGACGTCAGCGTCGACGTGGCCAAGTTGCAAAAGGCCAAGGACACCAGTGTTAAGCAGTTGACTGGCGGTGTCGAGATGTTGTTCAAAAAAAATGGCGTCGCCTACTACAAGGGTAACGGTTCCTTTGTCGACGAGCACAGGGTTAAGGTCGATCCGATCGAAGAAGGCGTCGAAGAAAGCATCCTCGAGGCTAAGAACATCATCATTGCCACTGGCTCCGAAGTCACTCCATTCCCAGGCATCGAGATTGACGAGAAGCAGATTGTCTCCTCTACCGGCGTCTTGTCCTTGCAAAAAGTGCCAAAGAAGTTGACTGTCATTGGTGGCGGTATCATTGGCTTGGAGATGGGCTCTGTCTACTCCAGATTAGGCTCTGAGGTCACTGTCATTGAATACCAAAATGCTATCGGCGGTGCCGGCATGGACGCCGAGGTCTCCAAGGGCATCCAGAAGATTTTGAAGAAGCAAGGGTTGGAATTCAAGCTCGGTACCAAGGTGCTCGGCGCCAAGGTCAACGGCGACCAGGTCGACATTGATTACGAGGACGTGAAGTCCGGCAAGACCGAGAAAATCCAGTCTGACATCCTCTTGGTCTCCGTTGGCAGAAGACCACACCTCACCGGTCTCAACGCCGAGGCCATTGGCCTTGAGATTGACCCAAAGAACAGGGTTGTCATTAACAACAAATACGAGACAAAGTTCCCACACATCCAGGCTATTGGTGATGTCACCTTTGGCCCAATGTTGGCCCATAAGGCTGAGGACGAAGGTGTCGCCGCCGCCGAGTACATCAAGCACGGCCACGGCCATGTCAACTACAATGTCATCCCGGCTGTCATGTACACCTACCCAGAGGTCGCCTGGGTCGGCAAATCCGAGCAGGAGTTGAAGGAGCAAGGCGTTGCTTACAAGGTCGGCAAGTTCCCATTTGTTGCCAATTCCAGAGCCAAAACCAACTTGGACACCGAGGGCTTTGTCAAGATCTTGGCCGACAAGAAGACTGACAGAATATTGGGCGCCCACATTATCGGTCCTAACGCCGGCGAGATGATCGCCGAGGCCGGTTTGGCCATCGAGTACGGCGCCAGCGCCGAGGACGTTGGCAGAGTCTGCCACGCCCACCCAACCTTGTCCGAGGCTTTCAAGGAGGGCTGCTTGGCCGCCTACGACAAGGCCTTGAACTTTTAAGTGTTAGAAAACTTGCCACCAAATAAGTATATAACTTAAAAATAGCAGAAGGAGGATCCCAAGAGGGAGTATAAGAAAAGGAAAATGCCGTCTCCCGTGTCTTGCCTTTAGTGCATTTTTTTTTGTCACGACGTTTTCCTTCTTTCTTTTCCTATCTGTATAAATTATTGCGATAAATTTACAACGGTAATACATATCTAGTTCCTATTCATTGAGAAACAAAGCAAGTGTTCATTGTCAATATATATCTTTTATATTCCGATACTTTGTTTCTTTCATTCCTTGATAGACGTAGTACGGAACGGTGCTTAGGACATTTACTTATAGTCTGTTGAAACTACATTATCGGCGCAACTCGCCAACTGTAAAGAAAAAAAGTACCCCTTTGGGCTCCCAGGGGACATTTTTGTGCATCAAATACAGTTCACTTGACATCTATGTATATTTGCTATCCTTGGAGATATGGCGTACTTGAGGAGACCATATTTGAAGAATGATATGCTTTACATATCTGTCATCTGATTCAGGACAGCTAAAGCTCGGTAGCACGTCCCAAGTTCAAATCGTAAGCTCTTCCAAAATCGCAAATAAATATTCCTGTCGGCGGATAAACCCACGGTTTTGAAATCAGAATACTTACACAACGATATAAATGACAGCATCAATGTGTATTTTGTATGTCTCAAGTCTAATCTACCCGATCCCACCAGCCTTCCACAGAAGCACGTTCTGAAACACATATAAGTCATATGGATCTGTCACATATCCTGTTAGAGGTCCTTTGATCAAAGTGCTGGATAGGTCTCTTGTCCAGTTCTTAATGTTTCACTCTAATATTGGCAGTAATGGAATCATTGGGGTCACTTGACGAGAAAAAGGCTAGTATAGTTAATGAGGGTAATGTGTGGGAACTGGCGAGCAAAGGGCAGTTTTATTCTTTTGTGCTTCCACAATTTCACGATTTTCACGATTTCATGCTTTCTAAGTCTAACGATTTAGTGGCTTCAACGAAGACGCACTTTCAAAAGATAGCAATACTGACCATAGGGGCGTAGAAAGCACTATATAACAGCGCAATGTTGCAAATTTTTAAGAAGAGTCGTTGAGTATTAAGTCTTTGTTTTGTTTCCTGTACATACACATTCTCACATTTGGAAACAAAAAGCGATATATTTTCCGGCCCGTTTGCTGATTTAGCAGAGCGGTCTTTAAATATCGTGGTTATGATTAATGATTTCTACCTCATCTACTCTAAGCTTTCTATGATTCGAAAGTGAGAAAGCGATAGTTCAGAGTGAAAGAAAAGTAAAAAAGAAAGACTACATGTTAGCCACAATGCACAAGATGCCAACAAAATCTTGTTCCTAATGAAGAGCAAATCCTGGTAAATAATTTACAACGAAAACTTATGATTCAGGGCAAAAAGAGAGTCATATATGAACAGTGTCCTTTTCTTTCCCTAATCTTTCATTAAGTCATATAATATTTTGGTCCGTCGCCGCCCTCTGGGACCACCCAGTTGATGTCCTGCTGCGGCACCTTGATGTCGCACGTCTTGCAGTGAATGCAGTTTTGCGAGTTAATCTGGAAACGCACCTCAAGCTGCTCTTTCTGCTTGTCTCCCTTTGCTAACTTCACCTGCTCTGCTTTCTCTTCTGGCGACAACGGCACATACTCGTACACGCCGGCGGGACAGAAACGGCTCTCCACCCCCTGGAACGTGGGCCACGACTTTGCGGTGTGATTCTGGAGCTCCGCAGCGGAGTTTGTACCGACGCGCAAGTGGCACTCCTCGTCCTCTTGGTGGTAAGTGCCGGTGCGGCTCACAGAAGTGAGGAGGTCAAAGGAGATCTTGCCATCTGGCTTAGGGTACTCAATGCGGTTGAACTGCGAGGCCGGCTTGGTAGCGCCGGAGTCGGACGCGTGGTGGTGGAACGTGTAGTTGAGTTTGCCCTTAAGGAGGAACGTCTCCAACCCAGAATAGACGAGGCCGCCATAGAGACCGAGCGGAGAGTTAAACGAGGGACGAATGTTTCTCACTTCGTCGAGCTCCTCGTAGACCCACGAGTTCTTGAGGGCGACGTCGTAGGATTGCAAGTGTATTGGGTCAAATGGTTGTGGTTGTAATTTTGATGCCGGGGAGCTGGCTTCTTCTCTTTCTTCGTCTTCTTCCACTTCTGCTTCTTCTTCAGCGGCTCTTGGGAGGTCTTTGACGGCATCCCAGATGGACTCGGCGGCCAACATGCCGGATTTCATGGCGGTGTGTGTGCCCTTGATCTTTGGAACGTTCATGAACCCCGCGGTGTCGCCCACTAACACGCCGCCTGGAAAGGACAATTTAGGGATTGACTGCAACCCGCCCTCGTTCAACGCCCTGGCGCCGTACGAGATGCACTTGCCGCCGTCCAACACCCTAGAATAGAACGGATGGTGCTTCATGAGCTGGAACTCGTTGTACGGCGAGATCCATGGGTTTTCGTAGTCGAGCCCGACCACAATCCCAACGGTGACCAAGCCGTCGCCAAAGTGGTACATGAAGCCGCCGCCGTAGGCGGAGTTGTTCAACGGGTAGCCCATTGAGTGGGCAACGTAGCCTTTCTTGAAATTCTCTGGCTTGACCTCCCACACCTCTTTCAAGCCAATGCCGTAGGTCTGGTTATCCCTGCCCTCGCGCAAGCTGAACCTTTTGATCACCTGCTTGGAGAGCGAGCCGTGGCAGCCCTCGGCAAAGGCGGTGACTTTAGCGTGGAACTCCATGCCGCGCTCAAAGGTGTCCTTTGGCGCTCCAGTCTTGGAGACCCCCATATCCTTGGTGGCAATGCCCTTGACGCTGCCGGTCGCCTCGTCGTAAAGGACCTCGGAGACCGCGATGCCCGGGTACACCTCGACGCCGATTTCCTCGGCCTTCTCGGCCAAGTGCTGGACGACCTGATTTAACGAGACAATGTAATTCTTTCCCTCATTGGCCATCTGCGGCGGTTCCGGCACAGGAACCGAGAAGTCGTCAAAGAGGAACCGCATAGAGTCCTCGGTGACCTTGGTGACGAGCTCAGGTGGCAATGGGATGCCGGAGCCGTCGTCTTTGTAGTGTTCGCTGTCCGGGAACAACTCACGGAGGGCGCGAGGCTCGAGCACCGCGCCAGACAAGATGTGGGCGCCCATGTCGGCTGCCTTCTCGAGCACCACGACTCGCAAGTCGCCTTCCTTGTCCAACTGTTTCAACCGGATGGCGGTAGCGAGGCCCGCTGGGCCGCCACCAACAATGCAGACGTCGACCGTGTCGACCGCTCTTTCCTCATTAAGCATCTCGAGCTCCTCCTCCGTGAGCAAAGGTTCTTCGTCTGCCACAGAGGAGAATGGCTTTGCGTGCGGCCAGCGCTGGAGCCTGCTAGTGCTGTTTGGCACTATGCTGGTTCTGCCGTAGCGATTCGTGGTGATGGCGGTAATGCTGTTGGGATTAGTGAGGAGCCCCAGTGTGGTGGACAAGCTTTTGCTGGTGAGGCGCGTGGCGGACCTGAGCAGCGAGAGGCACCTCTGTCTGGAAGAGGCGGCTATTGTTCTCGACAATGACATGCTGGGTGATTATGCTGATGTTGGATGCTGGCGGTGGACTGTAGATGCTGTCTTGGCGACGGGCTCTGGTATAAACCCTTTGCACTCGTAGTCTGAGGACGGAAAAGAATGTCTGTGACTAAGAAAAAAAATTTTTCTCCGTTTCTCTGCAGAGGGCAATCCTGGCTCCTTGGAAGTACTCCTCCACCACCAGCCGCCAGATACGTTCAGAAAGAAGGATACTGACAGATCATGGAGACACGGTGGCCCGCGACAGCGCTGCCGGGATGGCCCTGGGAAGAGGCAGGCGGTGGCTCTGAGAGAGTCCATGCGTCAACAGCCAATCAGCGGCCGCGGTTTCGTCAGCAGCACTTTTGAAGAGAACCTACGTGCAAGAGGATGACCTGGAAGGTCTGTGTGTGGTAGTTTGTCCATTTAGTGGAGACTTAAGGACGGAGGATTGTGGTTTTTGATGCTAGACCTAGTACAAGCAGAACATTATACTACCAGGTGATTACATAGTTCCTTCTTGGTTAGAGGTAGCACTGTTTTGGAAATAGATGCCACAGGGAGTAGAAAATAAATGTCTCAAAGAGTAGAAGCGTCATTAAACATTGGATTAAAAAAACTCAATAACATTGTGATTTTATTGTATTCTAAATTGGAATCATTTATTGGTATCGTTATTTTTGAATGTCTATTTGTGATATTATTGTATCAGAGAACTCTGTATCGACTACTGCTAAAAGCCCCTGAGAGCGCTTTGCCTAATTCTCTCTGTTAAACATATATGGTACGCAAATAGGCTTTTATTGGCTCTTAAGATGCTCTTGCAGTTCTGTTATAAAAAAATAAAGCGTTTTTAGTTTTGTTTAGTATGTCAAAAGTTTTTGTGTCATCTAGAATATTTCCTTATTCCGTTGTTCCATGAGTCAATAATACTGGTAGTAATTTTGCTACTAAACTTGCGGCTTTAACTTCTGAAGCCAATATTTTAGCCAAATTGTAGCTCGGGCGAAGATTTGGCTAAACTACATAATAAGAAACTATCCTTTACAAGACACTCGATTCCTTTACATGGGAAAGTATAACTTGCAAAAGCATTATTTCTAATACTTCTTTAAGAAGGATTGAACAAAGAACCCTATATACAATGAAAACCGCAATTATCTTCATTGTGTGCGACTAATTCTAATTTATTTGTTTTTACACACAATTTTAAATAAAGTTTAACATCCTTTTAAAACAAGGCTTTATCCTCGAAATACTTCGCACTATGAATTTCATCCCGCAAAAAAAAATACCAGAATATTCAAACAGTCTCAGTATCCTCTACTTCAAAAGTTGCTTCGTGTGTATTAGTAACTTTAAAGGAACTGCCCAAGTCTACCACCACTCCCTATCACAGAACCCCCACAACAATTGTCAATTCTAGCAAAAAGCCTTCTCTTTTTAATCTGCCCGACAAAAATAACGCTTCTTTTATATTTAGTAAATACTCTGAATTAAAAAACACTATGTGTCCTTCGCTTTAAAGGAAGTACCAGAAATCAAGTCTTTTATACCGTAAGAAACAGAGCTCTTGTCTTCGAACCCAGGGATAAACTTTCAGACTGTTCAGGATAATCATTGATTAAGGCTACTTTGTCAAAATACGTCCGAAAATGGCAAGAGATAAAAATGGCGGAACAACGGCGCCTTGGACCCTGGAAAAGAGAGAAAGCGTAGAAAACAAGGGCCTTGGACTGAACAATGTTTTGCTAATCCTGCTGCAGCCTGTCCAGACAGGTCTCTAGTGACAACACCATAGGCGTCATGGGCACCGCCAGGCGTATTGCCCAGAACCAAACTACAGTGTGTTTCCTCTTGTAAATTGTCTTTATTTTGCCCGGCTTCCCAATGAGTAAGGGTGCGCACACCCCGCACGTTCGCAAACGAATTCGCTAAAACGATCTACAAGGCTATTTGGATATTGTTGCCGGCACGCGGTATATACACAACTAACCAAATGTCCACATACGTTGCTGCTCATCTAACCAGCTTCATAGCTCAAGGTCAAACAGACCACGCAGCCGCAGATAACAGGAACTATGGCCCACGACACAGGCGTGCGACAGTCGGCGGCATTGTGCTATTGGGGCACCAAGGTCACCAAGTGCTTCATCGTCATCAACTTGTTCTGGATCCTTTTGTCGACCGTGGTCCCGAGGATCACCCGCGTCCCTGCAAACGTCTACAACGCCGTCTCCGAGGCCCGTGGGTTGGCGAGCTCCGACATATACCTCCTCATTGCGCATCCGGACGACGAGGTGATGTTCTTTGCCCCCACGATCATCGAGCTCAGCAAGGCGCAGCGCGGGAACACCATGAATCTCGTATGCTTCAGCAGCGGCAACGCTGACGGCTTAGGCCGCTTGCGGGCCCGTGAGTTGGTCCACAGTGCAAGAATCTTCGGGATCGCCGGCGACAAGGTGCACCAGGTGGATGACGAGACCCACTTCCGCGACGGGATGAATATCACCTGGGACAGCCACAGCATCAGCCGTGAGCTCCAGCGTGTCGTTTCCCGCGACGGCCCAGTCTCTGCGAGAAATATCACCTTTGTCACCTTTGACGAAGGCGGTGTCTCGAACCACGCGAACCACAAGTCGTTGTACCACGGTGCGAGAGCTTTTGTCGCCGCGCAGCCGTCCTCAACCAGGCTCTTCAAGCTCGACTCGTTGTCCTTTGTGGGTAAGTACTCCTTCACCGTGCTCACCAACTGGAGGCTCCTCCTCAACCACGTCCATGCGTATCTGGAGTACAGGAGCATCCATCGGCTCGATTTCTCGAAAATCAACCGACAAGGAACCACTATGGCCGATAGTGGTTGGTCCTGCATTTTGCGTTACTGGCACTACACCATCCTCTTCTTCGAGAGCCGCATCCTCAGACTCGACGCCTTCGCCAAGGGCGCCTGGGAAACACCTATGGCGAAAGCTGAGACGGGAACCCACGATGGCACCGTCGAGATCTTCTCGGACTTACCAGCGGTGATATTGAGTCTTGCGGCCATGTCCTTTGCGCACGACTCGCAGATGGTATGGTTCCGATGGGGGTGGTTGTTGTTTAGCAGGTTCCTCAACTACAATGCATTAATTCCTGTGAGTGTTCTCTAAAAAGCACTCGTGCACTTATAAGTATTGTTTCTTCTCAGTTATTGCAACTATTTGTCCCTGGTTTTGTTTTCCTTAGTACTACCCGTTCTTTTTTTTTCTCCTGTCTTTAGTTTCTCTTACAAATACCACTCTTTAGAAAAGAAAGCCTAGGTACGTAATGAATATTAATTCTATCGTCTATGAAACCTCATTTGTCAACCATCAAAGCACGCCAAAGAACATGTCGTCCTCGTCGTCGTTCCCTACGTTCTCCACTGCCCGCTTGCCAGCGGCACCAGCGGCATTAGCATCCTGGTTCAAGCCGATGTATTTGGCGTACACCGCGTTCATGGCGCCCTGGTCCCGCAAGCGGTAAAACTCCAAGAGCTGCAATATCTCAAAGTTCTTCACCGGCGCCTTCATTTCCGCCTCAGCCCGGGCCTTGAAGTCTTCCAACAAGCCATCAAACTGCTCCTTCGCCTCGGCGATCGCTCTCGCGTCAACATTACCGTCAAAGATCTCTTTTTGGTCCTGCTCTGAAAAATACATGAACAACGGACCGTGACCCAGCTTCAAACGCGCAATGACCAGTTCAGCAGCCTTTGGGTTTTTGAAGGATGCTTCCAATACAGAGAGCAACCACACGTTGTACACGTTCGCCGCCAACACGTCCTCTGGCGTGCGGAGATACATGTCGTATACGATAGGCAACTCTGCCACGAGCTGCTCAAGGCGGTTTGCGGCATGCAAGGACCGCATCCGCAAGCGAAACATTGGCCACGCGTAGTGACCCACGGCTCTCGTGCGCAAGTACTGGCGGAACACATTGTCAAGGACGGTGTCCCGCTCTTGTACAAGCTTCTCTTGGAACAACCGCACCTGGGAGTCGGTCACCGCGGCGGCCCGCTGCTCCTTGGTGGTTCTAATCTTGGTAAAGATGTTTTGATTAAGTGGCTGCGAGCTCAACTTTTCGGCGGCGCTGGCCTCCGTTTCTGCCTCCAAAAGAATTCTCGCTTGCAATAGAGACCGGAATTGCTTGACATCGGTATCAGCTGGTAGCGCGGTATTGTAGATTGCCCACTTCATGATGACTTCCCAAAGCTGCTCCTCGTCCTTTAAAGAGCGCTTGAGGTGGTCCTTAGCTAAGTCGTACTTGGCCTCAAAGGCGGCCACGTACTCCAATGAGTCCAAAAACTGGTTGTTTACGCCAAAGGCGGTGACGATCGCTTTCATGAGGCCCAAATTTGGGTATAACGGGTCGTCGCGGTCCAAGGGGCTCACCATCTCCGCATCTGGATTTTGCGGATCGATGCCCCATATCAACTTGAGCTGCTCCTTCAATAGCTGGAGGTCTTTGTCGTGGCCAAGACTTAATATAATCTTGATGTAGGTCTCCAAATTAGGTTCGAGCTTCTTCTGGTCCACCAAGGAAACAAACTCTCTGAGAAGGCTGTTGGTGCTCACTTCAAACGGCAAGTTGCCGCGCCAGTTGGTACGGGCGACACGCACGTAGTTTGACTTATCGTGCTCTAGTTGCTGACCAGCTTGCCTTAGTTGTTGCACGTAACTAGGAACGTATCGCCAGAGCTGCGGGGTGGCATTGGAGAGCACTTTGAACTGCAAGTTCCAGAACTGGGCATCGTTCAAGCACTTTTGCAACAGACCAAACTTTTTCTCTACTGCTTGGAAAATCTGGAGCGCTTTGTTGGGATAGTGGTTCATCACTTCGAGCTTGGCCACCAACTCATAATCCTGCACCGTCAACCCTTTGCTGAATCCTTCGTTCTCCTCAAAGATTCTGAAAAAGTCTCTGGTCAAGTAGAGACAATTCTTGTGCAAGAGTCTTGTCATCTCCAACTTTTGGTGCATCTGCTGGTCTTCCTGCGACTGCCATTTCACGGCACCACTCTTGCCACTACCGGACAACAACTTGTTCTTATTCATTATCGTATTATATGCCTTCTGCAAGCGGTTCAACTTGGACAAGTAGTACTTGTTGTAAGTGTACAACTTGCCCAAAATCAAGCGGAACGTGCCGTGCGTCATGGCCTTCATCAAAATGCCGTGGTGAGTGTCCGTCACTAGTTTCTTCACCGTATGGAGCACTTGAACGTTGGTGTTATCGTCCTGGTAGTCTATCGTGGCGACAATGATTTTGCCGATGCTTTTCTCAAGGTAATGTTTGGCGCCTCGCGATGTTGGCGCCGCGGCGTCTTTGCGGCCAATCTTGGCTCTTCCGTTGCGGTTAGCTTGGGCAAAAGTGGCGGCTTCTTTACTAAGCCTTTTGTATTTGGTTTGCCCTGCCGAGACATCAGCAGGCGGCGCTTCCACTTGGGCGGAGAGGTTGTGAACAACCTTAGAGACAGTTGAAGACTCGCTAGTCGTTGCAGCACCGTTTATTATTGCGGCTGGATTTAAGGTGGCAGAGGAAATTGATCTTCTGAGCGGTGCGGTGACCAACTTCGGTATCTGGGTATTGCAACTTCGAAGGTACATAGTATTGGACAGTAAAAAAAATATACGGCTACTTTATCTCTTTAAAGTTCTTGCCAAGTGATGTTGCTTTGTGCTTTTTTTGGCGCTATAGGTAGCTATTTTCTTTTCAGACTCTTAGTTCTTGTTCTCTTGATCCGGCGCTTAGCGTTGAATTTTTTTTACACCCTATGACTTGTTCTCATTTACCGTAGAATGTGACCCTCGTAGTCTTCAAACAAAAGAGCGGCCTGTTTCCTATACTATATTTCCGCGAGTAAACTGAATGTAGGGCTATCAGCCAGCGTGGACATGTGGGGTACAATATCTCAAAATGGTACGCGCCAAAATTTTCTTGTCACTCTTTATTATTGGCCTCTCTCTACTTTTTTTTCTCGCTCCTTGTTGGTTACTCAATTCCGCCGGTGCCAATTCTTGGAGAATCAAAAAAAATTTGTCTTCAGCAAAGGCTGTCACGTGCTTATAATAGATTGCAAGCTAGAGTCTTCTGATACACGCGCTAGGGCACATGTGGCCGCATAGCCGTTTTATGGTACCGTCCTTTTGGGCCCTAGCCATTGTAGTTGTTGCCGAGATGAGCCATTGGAAGCTCTAGGCCCATGTATCAAATGGCAGCCTGCAATGGGCCAGAGTGTCTGTTGTCCGTGTGCCAAAAAATCTGTTTGGAACTGCCGCGCAAAAAGCCACGAGGTCATGAAACAGCCGGCAACCGCAACTGTCCAGGCTCGCCAGTGAACGTGGCCGTATTCTGTTGATTCACAAGACACCCTAGTCACTCAGAAAGCCCCAACCTATCAGCAAAATATAAGCACTACTATTTAGCGGCCGCCTTCTGCAACGTTGAAAAGACTTTTCTATATGTAATTGTTCTACATCTTTTCTAGAAACAAGATTCCGCTGCATGCCGGGCTTCCAAAAACGGCCCAAATATATGACATAATTGGCGGCCGAGGGGCGCGCCACCCTGCCTGTTCTTATGTGGGACTTGTCGCTTAACAATCGCCTAGCAAGTTGATGCTATACTCAGGTTTCATCATTGCACAGTTGCAGGCTTCAGAGTCTGGAAACAAACGAGGGAGGGGTTGAGCCTGGCACTCTGTGTTGTGCTGGCAAGGTGCAAGCAAGAAGAAAAGTCTGTTTTAAGTGCAAAAGGAATAGCAATGTGAAAAACTTTTAAAAGAATAAAACAGCTGTTACTCAAAGAACCGCTTGCGTGGAAACACAAGCTATCTGCAAAAAGGAATCGCATCTCCATAAAACCTGTCGCAGTCCCTCCCAGTGAATGACTCCTAGTATGCCTCCGGGCAACTCCGCTACTGCCGCTACTGCCGTTTCTGCTGCCGTCTTTTTGTATGCTACTTTCCTTGGCTCGCTCAAGTATTCTCTACCGTAGCCTGAACTTTGCAAGCTTGAACCAGGTAAACCCGACATCTCTAGTGGATCTAAAAAGAGAAGCTCAGACAGCCTTGTTTGTTTCCATGGCAACCCACACGAAGGGGTTTCTTCCTATACTTCCGAGCCGGCGACCGAAATACGTAGCAAACGAGGAAAGAGACGCGACAGGGACAGGTGTGTAGCGGTTGGAAATGCTGAGAAATGCCCAGAGACACTCAAAGACAAGCCAAAAAGGCTCTGCCTTGTATCTAACGGCACGTCTAACAAACAATCCTCGTGTTTTTGCAGCTGAAGATCTGTCCAACAATTCGACTATCACAAAGTTTCAAAGGAGCATTCTCACTACCAGTTGACGGCTCCCGCTTAAGCAAAGATCCCAATGGCTATCAACATTAACAAACAAAACCACATTCCAAACGCCTCTTTCAATGCCCATGTTGAAAGCCCACGGAGCGGTGCTTGTCGTTACGAGCACTATGCGCTTATCATACCGCAAATTCGAAAACCAAGAAAAAAAATAAAAGGATATAATAACGGAAGCTTGCAAGATTAAAGTTGTCAGGATACATTCCATGCGCTACAGCATCGCAGGGAGTGCTGCACGCATTTGCATGTTGCTGCGCGGACGAATGTGCCGCGGTGTGCGGCAGAGGGCGAGTTTGTTTATGCGACCAGTCAAGCAAGAGGAAACAAGGAGGACAACATGAGCAGAAACAAAAGCCCGGCGGGGCATTTAGAGATGGGGGGAAATAAGCAGGCGTGTTCGGCACGTTTCAAAAGGGCGGGATTGTTGCTATTAAAGCCCCTTGTGGTATTGCAGCTGGCCGTAGGACAGAAAAAGCAAAAAAAAGCTTATCGCCGTCCAGTCTCAGTGCTTGTTGTCTGGAAGACATGGCTGTCATGTTTTGCTTGTGGATGGCTTCGTGGTTTGTTTGTGGATGCCACCGCGATTAACAGCGGCGCACGAGAGCAGAAGCGGCGCAACGATCCCGCAAACGGAAGAGAGAATGGGTAGCTGGAGATGATGGATACAGCCCAGGGCATAGCAATCGTAAGGCGGTAATTTAGGAATCCTGTCGATCGTTGACGTGCGTCTTGGGAGGCCGAACAAGGGAAAAAAGAGAACAAGGGAGGAACACAAGGCCTTGTTTCTCAAAAGAGCCCCAACCCAGACCAAAAAGGTCCTGTGGGCGTCTCCTAATTCGCCTCAACACCCCAACTTCCAAGACGTACTGGCTACTTAGATGTCTAGCGGCACCATATAGGAGAAACGGTCTCGACTTCGACATCGACCCGACTTCGACATGACATTGACCCGACCTCCAATAGCAGTCTCAATCCCAACCTCTCAGCGGCAACCCGTCAGCAGTGTAGGGTAGACCTCCAGGTTGCGCCGTCCAGCTTTGCACAATCAACGTACACATAAAAAGAATGATTCTGCCGCCAAACAAGACGATTGAGACGTGTGCGTTCAGCTGATTCAGGAAAGACAGCTTCTGCAATTGACAAAGAAAGGCTGTGTACAATGGTTGGCGGAAGGTCCGGCCTCACTGCGACAGTGGCGGTGTGTACAACTAAGCTTTGGTCGGCCAATTGGGTATCGTTGTGGGACAAGTGTTGATCCATGAGATATACCGCGGCGAGGATTCTGTCAAAGAGTCTTCCCGTTTCTTGGTTGCTCTTGCGGGATCTCAGCCTTACTCTCTTGGGCAACCGCCGAGGAAACCGTGATAGTTTAGACTTTCACACCAAGGCGCCAAATACGCACAGTGTAAGCGAGTCTGCGTACTGGATGTGCTAACTTTACGCCCGGGAATGTGCTGGGGCCCGGGCTGGGGGTCTGGGGATGAGCGGATACACTATTCAGTACACTGAGATTGGGCTCGCAGAACTGTGTTGCTACAAGACGGCATCCCACACAACGACAACAACCGGCTGGCTCTCAACATGTGAGCTTTCCTAGCGGGGAGCACCCTCTGTTTGATGTCGAAAGGTGGTCCCAGACAAAGCTTTCCTGGCGCCAACGCTGGCCCCTGCCAAACTCTGTATGCTGTGGCGCGGCCTTGTTCGCCAGGCTGTCTGGCCTTCCTTGTCCTCGTGCTCTGTGGGACACCTGGACCCCGAGAGCCCGCAGGCCGCCGCGCGCAAGCCGCGGGCGGCCTGGCAACGGGACCAGGGCTGCTGCTGCTGCGATGTCTCCGGGCAACTGCAGAGTACCCTGATATGCTGTCTGCACCGGCTTACGGGAGAGTATGCAGGCGATCGTCATTTTACCTTTCTCGCCCCCGGCGGCTAAGGTTAGATTGCGGTGCCGCCAGCTGCAGCACTGCTGCGGCTAGGCTGCAGCTGGCGACAGGCGCAGTGTGACAGGTTGCGATGCTCTATGTTTAGGCTTTGCTTTACCTTGGAAATTAGACCTTGGTGATGGGTTTTCCAGCTTTTCTGGCGGGCTTTTTTCTAACAGCCGTTGGTTTGCTAGCGTTCTTTCCTTCCCACATTTAAGGTGCTCCTGTCTAGCAGAAGTGGTCTTTGGTACAGGCATCTTGCAAGTTCAGGCGGTCAGCGGTCACCATCTGTATAGAGAAAGAGATATAAAAAAAGTAAAGCAAAGGGAAGACAGACCCTCTCCTCCATTTATACGTGCTCTTTTCCTCTTTCTACGTTCTTGCCGGCGTTTCTCTTCCTGCCTATTGCTTCCCAAGGCACCCCGTTCATTAGGCATTGCTATACTACCCCCACTACCAGCATCGTGTCCTTCGCCGGGCACCTTGTACTATATTCCTCCAACAGGCAAGCACCACCGCCAAGCGCCGGTCCTTCTATATTTGGATCTCATTAGCACACACATCCGGCGTGCTGAGAGCGCCAATCTGCTCAACCCATCCTTTTTGCCAGGCTCTTGCTCCTCCACATCTACCACCCTGTCTGCGGTCCAGTTGCTACGCAGCGATTAGTCTTGCCTCGTGCCTAGTGCCGATATCGCCTAGTCGACAGCAATTCAGCCAGGACCCTCGGCCTGCAATCGCGCGTCTTATCGATTGCCAGATTAGCCGCACTTTCTGATCCGCTCGAGATTCTCCCGCGGAGCCAAAAAGCTTGATCGAGAAGCCCGCTCGTTCCCACACGAATCCGCCCAGCTCATAACTTTGGCAGCTCTTGTGTTTCTTTCTGGTGCTGGCGGTTTCTTCCTCCTCTGTTTGTTCAGTTAAAATAGAAGATTGCAAGGCCTCCGAATACTATCAGACACACTCCCTAGAGAGCGAAAAAGTAAAAGCCGAATTTCAAAGAAAAAATCCGCGCAGCGCCAAAAAGCAAGTGAACCTTATTTGTGCAGCGGACATTCGAATAAAAAGTAAAATAAAAATAGAAAAAAATAGAAAACAAAAAATAGAAAATAAACAAGAGAAATCTATTTTACTTTTTGTTTTATTTTTTTTATACACAATCTCCGGAAAAAAGTGAAAATCCTGAGGGAAAAAGAAAGGAATTAGCACCTGGATACTGCTTTGTTAGGCTTCCATCGTTGGTCGTTGAACTTACGAGTGGGTTGTTTATATACCTGCTGGCAGCCACATTACGGTGTTTTGTTTTTGCTTCTTCTTCTTCTGTTCTGCTTTGATCATATTTTGGCTCGACGAGAAGGACCAAGTAGCTTTTTCCTCGTGTCAGGTTGCCTTTCCACCGACTCATACCGTCTGGAACCGCATCTCTATGGTGCTTGGATAAGGGAAACTATTCACAACTTCAACTTCGCTCCTTTCTCAAAACACCCTTCACTGCATATCTCGTTTAGCGAGCCTTCCCCGAAATTTACACCGCTAACAAAAAGTGCTATTTTTCTTGCTAAACATTATCAGCTAGACCAGATCATCTTGCAGACTGGCAGCATTCGAACTCTTTTGCGGTCGTGCTAAAAAGTCTAGTTTTTTTCAATACCCACAGCGCATTCATTTCCAATACCCATGATCAATAAAATAAAACACAGCGTGCGGTGGCTTATCGCCGTGTCTGTGGTGCTCCTCCTCAAATGCCAATACGCAACTGCCTATCTGATGTACTGTTCCTCCGAAAACACCGCCGACACCAGCTCGTACTACTCTGTCTATATGTCCAACGGGGACTGTGAGAATAAGTGCTCCGGCTACGCCTTAGCAATAGTGCAGGGCTTCGACTGCTGGTGCTCCAATACCTTGCCGGCTGACACCGACGCCGATGGCTGCGACACCGGGTGCCCAGGGTACCCGTACGAAAAGTGCGGTGGGGACGGTGTGTTTGGGTACATTGAGTTGGCGACGCCTTCGTCGACGAGCTCGTCTGCTGAGCTGTCATCGAGTTCGAGCTCTTCAACGTCAACGAGTTCCACCTCATCTAGTGCTTCGTCCAGTTCCACATCACCTAGTGCTTCATCCAGTTCCACCTCGTCTAGTGCTTCGTCCAGTGCTTCGTCCAGTTCCTCAAGCACAGAAGAGTCAACGTCTCAACAACCAACAACGCAATCACTGCCCTCGCAATCTACCGTGATCAACACGCTCTCTTCACTCGTGATACAGACGTCGACGCAGGTAGTGACTACGGAAACCTTCCAGTCGACATCATCCTCGGGCGCCAGCGTTATCTTAACGACTAGCACCCGGGTAATTTCGCACTCGCCGAGTGTCAAGACGATCACGACGGTGGCCAGCAGCAAGGAGCAGATCCGCACCAGCATCATCACGTCGATCCAGTATTCGACCGTCAGCAGGGACGGCAGCAATGTTACAGAGTCGTCGGTGGCTAGCTCGTCGTCGTTGGTGACCAAGACGGTACCAGCGACCGTGACTTCGGTGTCCATAGTTACGCCATCATCCACCGCGCAGTCCACGTCGCTGTCTTCCTTGTCCTCGTCTCAGAACGCCGCGATCGCAGCAGCGTCGTCATCCTCCGCCCTCACCAGTTCCAATTTGGATCCAATCAGCCGCAATCAGGACGCCCACAAGTCTTTCTTCGACAGCCGCGGCAAGGTGGCGGGTCTCTTCACCGGGATCGGGATCCTTGTGATCTTGGTCATCGCGTTGCTCACCTTTTTGTGCCTCAGACGCCAAACGCAGCGCCAGCAGCAGCAGCAGCAGGCATACCAGCAGCAGCACTTCCACTACCAGGACGATCAGAAAATGCAGTTTGACAGTCCGTTGTACTACTCTGCCACCGCGTTGGTGCCTCCGCCACCTCCGCGGCCAGCACCGTCAGTGGGAGATAAGATAAAAAAAGGGTTCTTTTCTCTCGTACCGATCTGGGGCAAGCGCAGGTTGGCAGACAACGACGCGAACAGCTACTACAACCACTACCATTACAACAGCACCGTGGTGGGCACACCGTTGAACAAGAACCGGTTCTCGAGTGCGAGCGCCACAGACGGGTACGCGACGCCGGTGATGTTCTACAGTGGGAAGGACAGCGCCGCCATGGGCGACATGTCGAAGCGGGAGAAGAATAGCATGTTGCGTGCCGCGGTGGCGATGGGTGAGAACCCGAGCTTCAACTTTGTGGACGACCGATTGCAGCCGCCAATGATGTTCATTGATCCGAACGAGAGTAACCCGTCGTTGGAGGACAACAAGGACTACACGAGAAGATTGAAGATTATCAATCCATAAGAACTTTGAAGACTATCAATTCATAGGAACTTTGAAGACGGTTCTTGAGCGGTGGTCCAATATTAGTCCCAGCACCCTAATGATTCTAACGCCTTTTTGTCATTTCTGTTTTTGCATAGCTTTTTTTTTATTTTTTTTTTCCATTCAGTTCATATCGTAGGTTTTTCCATTCTTTTACGTCTGTGCTACTATCAGCACTCTCTTCTTTCGATACGCAATCAATATCTTTAATCCTTGCATTGTGTTTTGTGGTATTTTCTCGTCTCAGAATTATAGCGCATTCGACACACGGCTTGTTGCCACTTTTGCAGTGTGTGATTGTCCCTTGCAATTTGTTAATAGCAGAATTGCCAATTATACGATACTCTTTATGCCCTCAGCTCTATTTATTCTTTTTGCTTCGTAATAAAGAGCAAGATCTCATTACATTAACCTTTCGTAGCAGAAAGAAACAAGCCATGGTCTTTTTCTATGTTAGTATCACGTGAACCATCTCATTTGCAGTTTGCTGATAGTATAATAATCATACGATAGATATCCCAACAGGCTCTCTACTTGGACTGTTCTTTGAACTGCTTTTAAACCCATTGGGATGTGCAAGTTGAGTCACAGCTAAAAGTGTTTACGTATTTGTATAATTGCGCCCAAAAAGGGACTGCCAATAGACAAAAACACAGCCGTCACTGGACAATCATCAAAAGAGTGCCTATGATTTCTGTTTTCTGAGCCCTTGAAGGAAGTAAACAAAATCGGCGAGTCAAAGAGAAGCCTTTTCGGTTAGCGTGCCCGCGCTAACACGTTCAGAAAACCTCGGGAGGCCAGCTGTGTACAGTGTAATAGTAACCATTCCGGAGACAGTCCAGAGGGAACGAAATTCTGGAGAGTACGCTTCTCAAATCCGGAAAAAGAGAAACTGACGGGAGAAAAAAACGCAGCCTTGCATGGCCGGTTTTGGCCGTGACTGTCAGGAGACGGCCGTGGAGGCTGACTAGTGCGTAACTGTGATGACCCTCGAGGCCCTTGCTTTCTGGAAACAGTGAATGAGATGGTGGTACTGGCAATCGCAGTAATCGTAGCTGGCCTGTGCCATCCCCGAAAAGCTTCCAGGAGTGAGACTGCAAATCACGTCTGCTTTCGATTTTACGAGATACTAAATATGGAGTGCAGTCATTAGTAATAACGGACGGGAGTTGCCGAATGCGGTAATACCAGGACCCTCAAAAAACAAAAACTTTGAAAAGCTTTTGTGTCACGGCTGACATATCAAAGGATGACAAATGATCCAGCCGGGGAGAAACTTACTTTGCGAGAAACTTACTTTGCGAAAAACTTGCTTGGCGAGAAACTTACTCAGGGAGAAACTTACTCAGGGAGAAACGTAGGGAGAAATTCACTTGGGAAGAAACTTTTTTGAAGAGAAAAGTTTGAAGCAACTTTTTTTTCCAGCCCTTTGAAGACAAGCTTTATATCGCCCTTTATATTTACGGTTTTCCGGATTTCCTTTCCGTTTTGGAAAACTATTGTCAGGAGCTTTAACAACCAGAGCTGTTGGCAACGGAATGACCGCAGCGATGGGTCACAGCCGCACAGTCCATCCACCCACACAGCCCTCCACAAGCAGAGCATTGTTTGGTAGCCAGGGCAAATCCGTTCTCGTAAGATTTCTACCGCAACGGAGAAGTCCCCGAGTTCGGAAAAGGCCAGAAAACCATCCCGGTGCAGCCTCGTCGACGCGGTTCAGCGGTCTCTGCGGACATAGGTGGCATAGCGCGGCTTATTTACGCCGGCACGCGCCCACCAGATCGTTTCCGTTCCGGCAGCTGTTTACTAATCGCTATGTCCGCGCGTCGCTGTCTTCATGGCGACTCGCATCTCCTCAAAAGACGTCATGAGACCCCCAGGGTGCTCCCAATTTTTCAGGAGGCGGTCGGCCGCAGACAAGCTCGCTGGCGTTGCATCGGCGCCTTCCCACGGTTGCTCCCGGGACAACACCGTCACGGTTGCAGTACGACAGGGCGCCGAGCGTTGCCAGCGAGCAACGCGCAGTGACAGGGCTGCTCCGTTAATCTCCGCAGGGCGGCGGTGTTAGCGGAGAGTCTACTATGGGTTTCGGGCGAAATACCGGTTTGGGCACCGGCGGCTATTATTAATCGTCGCTGTTGCAGGGAAAAAGCATGCGCCTACGCCTGCTGGCAGCCGCTAGCAGGCACTCGCAGCAGAGAGTCTGCGAACATACATGGCAGGCAGCACGAGGATAGGAGCGTGCTCGCTATACACGCTGAGCTTGTGTTGCGATAGGGAGAAAAAAGGAATCATTATATAACGAAACGGTCCTGCTCTATTTTTGGAGTGACAGCGGTACCTTGCCAGGGCTTGATGTTTCCTTTCGTGCCTCGCCATAGTAATACTGCACCATAACTTTACCACATTATATTGTACCGCAACTTGGATTGTCCTTCTGTCAAACACAGACGTTGACTGAAAGTTTACTCGCTTCGCATACCAGGTCTCAATAAAGCATACCGCCCTCGTCTCAAGTCAATGGTAACAGGACTGCCCAATTGTCGTTTTCTCAAAACAGCGTGCTACTCAACGGCAGTGCCATAAAAAGATTCTCACAGTAACTTTTTTCCAGCAACTTTTCTCCAGTAACTCTCCTTTATCACACTATCGCATCATCCCTTCTCTCCCACAATGTCGGATGCCGCCTTGACCATCGACAAAAAGAAGCCCAGAATCAGATCGCCAAAGGCATGCAACCACTGCCGGCAACGCAAGGTCAAGTGCAACGGCAACAAGCCGTGCCAGAACTGCATCAAGTACCAGATCACCTGCCAGTACTCGGAGAGCCCCGTCAAAAAGCCCCGCAAGAGAAGAACCGCCAAAAAGATTAGGGAGGAGTTGGAGGCCAAGAAGCAAGCCTTAACGAACAATATTAACGGAAGCATTGCCGCAAACCCTATTGCTGGCACCGGCGTTTCCAATGATAACAACAGCGACACCATCAGGAAAATGGAGGATAGATTGTGCTACTTGGAGAAGAACGTGCTGGTGCTCTTTACGAAAATAGAGGATTTTCTCACCACCGCCAACGAAAAGCTCGACAGAATTGACAGGGCCAGTCACTCTATAGGCGACAGCTGCAGTTTGTACTCTGCCGAGACAGACCAAGAAAACACCACCAGCAACAATGGCGATGTCAATGCGTTTGAGAACAGCTTCAGCGTGGCATTGCAGCGCTACGACACAAACTCTTCCACCGCTTCCTCCATCGACTCCTTGAAAACCGACTTGTTCAACGTCAGCTCAATGATTGGTGATTTCCGCGAGGACCAAAACAAGGATAGTGATGCCAATGTTGCCCCGCCTTCTCTCACCACAGACAGCTCATTTTCGTCGCCCGTGTCGGACTCAAACATTCTCTACATGCCCTCCATCGACATATTTCCCAACACCGCCAATAGCAATCTCTTCAACAACATCAGCAGCACTAGCTACAGCAATATTCAGTCGCCAAGCGACGAGGCCCAATACTCAAACCTCGCAAACAACACAGCCTTTGCGCCAGGCAGCGTCAATCGAGAATTGAGCAAAGCCAGCACCGCCAGCTTGTTCGGAAACGGTGCCAGAAGCACCTACCGCAAGATCCAGGGCTCGAACGGCGAGTTTACAAAGTTGATCAATATTCCGAACTTGCTAATGTCAAAGGGATTAGACAACTTTCTCAGTGACGATAATTTGAACACTGTATCAAAAAGTCAGTTTCTACTGTGATTTTTTTTTTCAATCCTACTTTTTTACGATTCACTTTTTTTAGTACTTGCTCTCCACTAATGTTTTTCCACGAAGTTATGACGATAGCTTTAATTTGTTCTTTTGTTCTCTCTTTGTTTTGTGTTGTCTCTTTCGTTACCTTTTGCTCTTTTTGAACGTGTACATATATAGCACAACCGACCTTTATGTAATCTAGCGGTCACTCCGCCCATAAACTAATGAATGAACATACATAAGATAAGCTCGAATACGAACAAAAAAATTAGCACAGCCGTAATTGTCAGTCCGCAGCCACCAAGGTGAGGGGTTACCTAAATCGCAAGCCACTGTTCACGTTATCGGTTGAGCCCACTTTCTGTACTCACTGATCATCTATTTATTTTCCACACCATGCCATGTCAAGAACCTACGGTGTCGACAATACACTAGTGTAGCTATGGTGCAGCAATGAACGTTTCCACTCTCTCCCTGAGACACCTCGGCCTCTCTTTTGCACATATTCCCAATTGGCAAAAAAGTCAAAAAAGGAAAAAAGATAAAGTTTAAGAAAAATTAACAAATTGATGCTATTTCCGAGAGAAAGAGAATGGCAATTCGGGTTTAAGCCGCCAAAGTCCGCCAGCATGGCTTAACCCCATTATTTCCTTGGGTCTCCGTTAGCAAATCCGCCCCGCCTAAGAAATCCGTTAGCGGTTTAACAGCAGGCATCTCACGCTTTGTAAGCTCGGGTTTGGTGACTTTTGGAACAAGATTACGTCTTAGGTCAGGGTGAATATTCTGCACCCAGAGGTGCCTTGCCCGTTGCTAGTTGTCTTTGTTTTGTGCTTGCGTGCTTAGGCTGCTGATGGTTCAGATAACTTTTTTCCAAAAAGAACGCACTACCGGAGCTGGCCAGAACCAGAAACCAATGTCGGCGCCTGTCGGAGACAAAAAAACAACTGCGGGAGGAAAATGTAGTTCCGATGGATGGCGCCTGTTTCGTAGCGCCGCCCACCGGCAAAGGAAGGTTCCTAAAGCTGGTGCCATGACAGCAACTATCAATCACCAACCAAGCCAGCAGCCAGCAACTGCGAGTAACTGCGAGCACGACGTTCCTTTGGAGCGTGGCCGTCATGAGCATGCTCAAGCCAGTTGGCGAGCACCGGAAAAAGCTACTTGTTTCTCGCAACGGTTTTCTCCGTAAGGATTACACGCAGTGCTATGTCAAGGACGCACCGCGTGGAAGGTGGCCCAACTAGGAGACAGGCTCACTCTCTGGCTACTGCAGTTTTTGAAGTTTTGTTTTCTCAAACTATAGACACTAAAAAAGGTCAAAAGGCATAGCACCATTTACCTTACCTAGTCCAATCTCAGGTGGCAAACAGCATTACATCATACTTTTCGCGTTCAAAAGATGCAAAATTCGCTAAAATAGAATTTTTTAAAAAAATAGCCAAAGGCTTGGGCTCCTTTATATTCTAAAAAACCTAAATAACCGCTAGTTCCTTGACAATGACCTGTGGGAACCCTTTTTGAAGAGACAGTTTATCCATCCGGCGCTGTTGCCTGAAACAGTGCTCACAGCTTTTGGCCCCAACACACTGGGCGTCAACGGAGCAGCCAGAGCAGTAGAGCCATCACTCGGACTCGCATCAATCACAAACTCGCGGCTCTTCAGCAAATTAATAATCTTCCCCACAGTATGCGTATTTGCGTTAACATTATCCATAATCGTCAGCAAATCCTCACTCCTGGCAATGTTCTGTTCCAGCTCATCGATGGTCTTATCAATTTTTGCAAGCTTCATAAACACCGCGTCCGCCAAAAAGTGCTGCTGCTTGTGTTTTTTATTGCCGGCTTTGGCATTGGCAAAAGGCTTTTGGGAAAACCGGTTGAGCTTATTTCCGAGCCCGAAGAGCTCCTTTTTGGACTCATTGAGATATAGGGTGTATCTTTCATTTGTCTCCTGGATAAAATCTGAAATATCATGCTTGCAGGCATTAGTGCGGCTTTGCACCTTGTCAAGCAGCTGCAACGAGGCCCCGCTAATCTGACTCAACGTGTCTGCTGTCTTGCTTTCCACCAGGTAGTCCAGAATTGTCGATAGGTACTTTAGTCTTTTCTTCACGAGCTTCTTGAACATTTCCACATCCTTGTTCCAGAATTTGTAACAGACGCCTCCAACCCAGCGGTCGGCCGCCTTTTTAACGCTCATTAAGAAGAGAAAGATATCCACGGCTAGAGCCAGTCTTAGTTCACACATTATCAGAAGCATGTCGTATAGCTCGGAAACAAAGTTAAAATGCGCACTTGTGAGAGCCTTTATTATGGCTCTTGGGCTCATAGAAATCCAAGGGGAAGTCTCCCCACTGCCAGTTTGGTTTGTGCTGGGTACATCATTTTCAATGCTGTCCGGGTACTTGGAGTAGTCCTTCTCAGCATCTTGCTCCTTTTTCTTGCTCCCTATCTCTTTAACAGCATGTAGGGTCCTCACAAGGGAACAAGCAACTGCTTCATTAGTAATATTATGAAAATTCTCGTATACTGGGCACAGCGCTTTCGTAACAAACGACCTCTCTGTTTCCTGTGCCGCGCCTGCTGCCATCGTGGCCAAAGTATGCTCAGCCGGAGAAGCAGGAAGCGTTGCCGGAAAGCTACTGAAATCTATACCCTATCAGTTAGTTGACATTCAAAAACTGAGTTGTCCTTCAAAATGCGCATTCTCCACACTCACACTCATCAGCCTGTTTCAAAAATGGCAGCGAAAATAGCCCGACAACGATGAGCCCCAGTTGCCTTGAATGAGAGTGCGCCAATCTCAAGCATATCACCAAGGATTTCAGCATTGTGGTTAGTTTGTGTTATTGCGCTTTGGTTCTTACTATATGCTGTGCGTTAGAGTGGAGGTGGTGAGCTATGGGATGCGCTTGTTTTTTGCTTCTATTTTGTGTAACTGTGGTCTTGATCCAGCACGCGCTTCACAAAAGCGTAACCGTGCCAGTGTCATGCATGTTGAAATTTTCACACAGATTTGAGTCTGCAAATTCTAAGAGCAGTAGCTATTTTATTGTGAGCCACGCCTGCTAAGGGCCACAATTGTATGTCTCCCCGGCAGAGCGGCTATTTGGCTGCCCTATCCTCAAGCGACCGCCAGAAAGTTCTCTGGCTTGGTAAAAAAAGGACGATGAAGGTGCTCATAAAGAGCAAAGACCTGGCTCATGTTTCCAAGACAGGGTAATTTTTCTTACAAGAAGCATAGAATATGAGTAGGTACAGGACGAATCTCCTTGCCTTCCTTAAATTTGGCATCCACTTTCAAAGCAAGAAAATCCTATGCCACCTCAAATAGCACCGACTGCTGTTTAAAATCGAAGGGTTTACAGGGCGTGTCCGCCCCGCTGATGCCCCTCTCCATCGTGACATGGGGGCAGAATTTCCAACGAGAAACGGTTCAACCTCAATGTGCCACTTACGATTCCATTTCCGTCTCCGTCTCCGTGGCGAAAAGCCGTCGCATTCGGGAAATGCGAACTCCCAGCTTAAGTTGTATTTAATTTGGGTAGTCACTTACTCGCAACCAGCTAATTAAGTTAGCTGAGTTTTCCTCGTTCGATGCCTGACAGTGCCAGATTGGGCACATGCTCCTTGTCTGGAAGGCCACTTCTGTCCGGGTCCATTTTTACTTTATCTTTGTCTTGTTGTTTTCATCTATCATGCTCTATTTTGCTCATGGCCTGGTGGTTTTTGGAGTCTTTTGGAGTCTTTTGGAATCTTCTGGTTTCCTAGTTTTGGCACCTTTGGGCATGTAATTAGAACAAGGGCGGAGCACCAAGGAAACAGTATCCACGCTAATACAGCTTTGACTCCGTCCCCCTTGGTGTTCATTTTTCAGTAACTTGATTTGATAGGATGGTACACAAATGTTTTTTTCTTTGTGACTGTATGTACCTGGACTGATCAACGCGTTAATTTCCGGGCATAGTTTGAGAACAGCCTCGGGGCTCGTCAAGCATATGGGATACAGAAACCTGTGTCAGCTTTTGGAAATCACGGTCTCCAACCGTGTCTTGCAACATGTAGCGGTCGCAGCTATGTGTCGGTGCAACAGTTACACCATAATATGCCACGATACGCCACGATATTTGACTATTTAAAACCATGTTTGGAAACTAAAATCGTAAAATTCATGAAAAGTAAAAACAGTGGCGGTAAAACTAGTATTGATCTGGGGCGGGGAAGAAAGCGTCAGTTCAGGATAAAGGATAAAAAACAAGGGACAAAGGACTATCTAGGAAGCACGATTTTCTATATAGGACAAAACTAAATAGTGCAGAAGCAGAAAACCAACCACAAGCAAACAGTAAATCTGTCACAATACCTACAACAAAACGGCAGCAACGGCAACGAGCAAACCACCAGTAAAAGAGCCGCTGATTAACAGGGCACCATTGTTGACTTTGCTGCCAATGACAATGCTTCCTGAGACATAACTGATCGCAGCCTCCGAGGTGGAGGTAGTTTTTATGCCAGCGGTGACTACACTGCCTGGAGTTGAGGAAACAGCCTCAGAAGAGTTGGTGCCGTTGGAGGCAGTGGTGGCCCTGGATGTAAGGGAAGTGTTGAGGAAAGTGGAAGTTATGGAGGAGTCTGCAGCGCGGGCTATTGAGCTGGCAAAAAGGGCAGCAAGGAAAGCCTGTAGTTTTGCAAGGCTGATCATTTTTTATATTGGGGTGATAGAGTAACTGTTCAGAGCGTTGGGGGTGTCTATCTGATGATGGTTGAAGGGGTTTGATACTGGAGCTTCTTGGAACGTGTTTGGAGATTGTGTAGATAAAAAAGGACAGCAGTCAAGCGCATAAACGATAGAAAACAATAGCAGCCAATGTTCTTACTCTTTGAGAAACAAATGGGGAAACCAGTCTATATATCTCAATCTGGGGATCGTTTTTGACAGCAAAGTCGTGTCTCCATTTCTCGCTTCCAGCAGTCCTGAACAGTTTATTTTTCCTGTCTGGGTTGGCAAGCCATGGGCTCATCGGGTGTCTAGATCACCCCGCAGCTCGCACGACCAGGCATAGTCTCTTTCTTGTGCTCTTTTGTCGTCCAGTGTTGAGGCCTTTTCGTGAGAACACACCGTGTTCTATGCCAGTTTCTGGCGCCGGAGCATGCCAGAGGATGCATGGAAAGCGCACTGACAGGCGCGTTGTCTGCAGCATATCCTCAAAACGGGCAATTGTCTTGGTGCGCTAGCGCGACGCACAGTGATAAACCGCGATGAGCGAGGCATTAAGAGGTTAAAAAGACGAGCAAAGAGTCAAGAAAGGGAGGTCTTTTCATTGCATTAACCTAGCAAAGCAGAAAATGTTATGACAAACTTTTTAGCCTCTCTAACCTATTTAAAAACTTGCACAGCCCACGATAGAGCTCTATTTGCCGGCCACCACTGCTTTCTCCATCATTCTGCTCTCGAAAGCCTAGCCAATGCAAGCTAAATGGACTTGTGGCATTTCCAAATTGTCGCAAAGAAAACACAATAGATCTCTGTCCGTAACGTCATTGTATTTCGATATGCAATACCTGAAAGGCCACTTTGGCATTGAAACCAGACAGCTTCCACTTGTATAGATGTAAATACACCTCAAATCTGAGAAAGGCCCATATTCGCAAGAATTCAGCCAAGCTTAATTAAAAGCAGAATGAAAAAAGCCGCCAGGAGTTAATCTTTTGAACAGATTTTCAAAACTTTTGCTGCCACTTGGGCAGTTTGGAAAGCACATTTTATAGGTTATGTGGTGCGCCAAAGGCTTTTTGTAAAGTCGACAAGAAGTATAAACAGAAACCTTTAAAAAGTAGATACAATAATCAACACTTTTTCCTTTCCCTTTTTGGGCTAACTGGACCACATCTGCCTTTGACGCAGAAGGATAGACTTTCTAACTTATTGTTTTTAGAACTCAGCACCACTTCCGAGAAGTAAGGCACATTCATGCGGCAACTATCAGCCAAATTGTATTTTCTTCTTCCATCGCTGTTGATCTACCCATCCGCGCAAAGCTCTTCCTTCATATCTTCGTTCTTCGCATTCTCTTAGAAGATAAAGATTAGGAGTTCATGTTGGTCACCGCAGAGGGCCGCGACGGGTACTTTTCCGAGTCGGAAAAGGTCAACGATCATTTCCGGGGAAGGTGTGACACCTGCATGCGACCGGACCGGAGAACAAATTTTTCTTCCGTTCTTTTTTCTTTTTTTCTTTCTTTTTCCAGGCCGCTTCGGAGGCACCTTTAGAGTTGTCATTACTAGACATAGAGTGCCGCGACATTTAGCAATTGCTTCTTTCTCTGGTATTTTCTCAGCTTTTCTTTTTTTTTGTTCCGATTGACATATTCTCCGAACCTTGTTTGCTTCAGAGTAGCAGTATATAAGGAATACGCCTGGCACTGTACTGAATCTCCGCGGCTTTACTGGATTCACGAAAACTCAGAAGACACAAATATATTACATTGCAGAACAAAATGAAAATCTTCGAGTCATCGCATCTTTTCAACTACCCATGGGAGCAGGTCTCGGCGGCCAATTGGAAAAAATACCCCAACGAGATGTCCAACCAGGTCGTCGCCGTGGACGTGTTGCGCCGCGAGATTGACCCGAGCACCTCCATCTTAAAGACCGAGCGCCTCATTACCTGCGAGCAGGCTATTCCCAACTGGCTCAACTTTCTCGTAGGCGGGCTCAAGCGCAGCTATGTCCGCGAGATCTCAGAGGTGGACCCCGCCAACAAGACACTTACCATGCGCTCCGTGAACTTGACCATGAATAATTTGTTGCAGGTGTACGAGACTGTCACGTACAAGCCGGACCCTGCAAACCCGGGCACCAAGACCATGTTCAATCAGGAGGCGCAGATCACCGCGTACGCCTCCATCAAGAAGCTCTGCACCAAGGTGGAGGAGTGGTCCGTCGACAGATTCGACTTTAATGCCCAAAGAGGAAAAATCGGGTTCGAGTCTGTGCTAAGAAACGTCAGCGAGAACTGGAACCAGATGAAGGCCACCTACAACGAGCAGGTCAGTGTGTTGGATCAAGTTACCGAGAAGGTCAAGCATGGCGTTTTCCAATCGTGATTTCAAAACCTGGTTGGTTTATAATCCAACAACAAAGCGGTTCAGCGCCACAATTATCGCACATTCACACAAATTATAAACTTTTATCTTTCTTCTTTCCTTGCCAATTGCTTTTAAAAACATCGTCTATCCTGCATACACACCTTCTTTCCCCGAGTTCTACAAACCACGATACACCACTTGCTTTTGCTGTCGTCATACACACTAGATATTCCTCCTTTTTTCCGTCCTTTGTCTCTTGTTTCTCGCACTATTATTTAACATCCTGATTGGTTTCCTTTTCTATTCATCATTTGCGTTTCCATTATCGTTTGACTACCGTTATTGTTATTGTTTTTTTTGTTCCCGTTTACTTTTGCAGGTTACTACCATACTTTGGTTTTTTCGTCACCTTGTTTTTATTTTTGTTCGCTATTTGCGCTACTTGTTGTTATCACATTAGATATTCTTATCTGTACATAGTCACCAAATCATAATGGGCCATTACTATTGAATCTTGTTGGCTACTTTGTAAGAACATAGCTGCTTGCTCATGCGACAATTTCTATCTAATGTATTTATTGCTACACTTGCAGGAGTTTCAAGCCTGGGCTGCGCATAAAATATTTGATATATGTATATGTATATGTATTTTTCAAGTACTGATACAATAATTTGACACTAGAAAGTTGAAATTAGGAACAAAAATAAAGCCAAGAAAAAGGGAACAGTACAAAAAAGGACGACGTTTGTTCGACAGAAAGATCCAAACTGCTGTAACGGGAAAACCATAACAAGGTAAAAATTGGAGATATTATTCCACAAAACGAAGAAACGGAGCGAGAAGGAGCAAAATCTTTAACTAAAGAACTAAAAAACTCAACAAGGGTAACTGGAAAACATTTGATATCGGTCCGCAATCACAATTATAATATATTTTGAAGAATGTGAAGGCTCACTACTCAAAAGATATCGCCGCTGTCGGCCAAGTCGTGGTTGGCTCTTTTCTTCCAGTACTCGCCGTTGTACTTCCAGTACACATCGTTGGTGATCGGATTAACGTCCTTGCTGAAGAATTTCGGCTTGTAGATTTTACCATTAGCCTCCCTTTCCCTTCTTGCCTTTCTTTGCTTTTCCTCCAATCTGTTTTTCTCCTCTGCAGCCTCATCGTATCTGCCGTCCTCCATCGCCCTTTGGTCCGGTCTGAGTCTGGTGTCGGTTGGCGCTAACCAGGCCTTCAAGTGCGGTTGCAATGCGTTCAATGAGATTGAAAACAAGGTCAAGTTGAACGGTCTTGGTGGCCTTGGGTTTACCTGCCATATTAAAAACTTATCGCTACTGGTCTCCTTTTCAAATTCTTCAGCCGCTTCGTGCTTACCAATCTTCTTGCAAAAGAGCTTTGAGTCCCAGTGCCCCTTGATAAGGTAACATGGCTCCTTGTTCTTATTGTACACTGTACCCTTGACTTCGTAGGCGGAGCTGGCTCTCCAGCCTCTGGCCTTGAAAGTCAAAACGACATGGTCACCAGTGACATGATTGACAATATTCATGTCACCATAATTGTCAACCACTGGATTGCCGATAATGATACCAACCACAGAACTGGTGATTCTGTTCCAGGTGTATAATTCTTCGTCGCCAAGGTCCTTTCCTTGGCTGTCATTGACACCAGAATCCGGTCTCAAGTGCAAGAACCACTTGCCCAATGGCTTAATATCAAACGATCTGCCATTGAACTTGGACTTGACGGCGCTCTCACCATAGTAGTCCCATTTTGGAGATTCAGCCAATGCGGCACTGATTGGTGGATGATGACTGACCTGTTCTGTCAAAAATCTAAAATTCTTGTCTGGTCTAGAGTACTCAAAAGTCTCACCTAACAATGGATTGAAAGGCTTTGCCACTCTCTTGGTCGTGGAAGCATATTCAGAGGCACCAAATGCTGCAACATAACACATACGGAGCGTAGAGTCTTCAATCGCGGCAGCCTTGTCTAGCAACTCAGTGTACTCCACACCTTCAGCCACACGCTGCAACAATGACGTGCATTCGTTGAAGGAGACTGGTAATGTTATCTTAGTCATTTCTTTACCCACCATGGATTTCAAAATACCCCAAAGAGAAATCTTTGGTCTGTCGTCTTCGTCCTTGGAAAGTTTGACACGAATAGGATCTTCGTAGCCGTTATAAGTCTTTTCACTCAACAACAAGTCATTCTTCTTTGCTTGAACTTTATTGAGGTCGATAGGAGCAGGTTTAGTAATGCTGTCTTCGTCTCCGCCAATAGGCTGCTCGCCTTCAAGTTGCGAAGGTTTTGCGGTTTCATCAGCAAGCTCTTGAGGTTGAGCCTGTTGGGTCTCTTGGCTTTGGACAGGCTGCTGTTGAGAGCTCTTAGAAGTGATACTTGGAACAGCAGCAGCAACTGGAGGAGCTTTGCCAACTGGGTCAATGTGGGCTGGTTGAATTTCTTTTTCGTATCCATCATCGTGTTCTTCCCCTTCTTCGAAATCATCAACATCAAAGAACTCATCTTCAGAGTCAGAATCTTCATCTCTTTCCTCAACAAATTCTCTCAATTTTTGATCCTCGTAAGAGTCAGAAAGAACGAGATTTTGGGTACGTGGTGACATAGGAGCAGCGTCGCCCTGAGAAACATCACCGTCCGATGGAGTACCAGCAGCAGCACCAGCAGCAACTCCGGCGAAAGCACCCGCGCCAGCAGCAGCACCAGTAGCAGTATGGCTAGGCAAGTTTTGCGATTTACTGACGGTATCCGCACCTAATTGTTCGTCCACAGATTCTGAATGAGCATGGCTGCCGGTGACTTCAGCGCCCTTTTTATTTTCGGCATCACGCACAGCACCACTAACAATTCTAGTGAGTTCTAAGTCATCGTCGGCAAATCCGCTTCTTTCATTGTGCAACAATTTGTCACGCAATATTTTACGCAATCTTCTTCTTTCGCTTTCGTAGTGCTCGATCTTTTTGACATTGGCGAAATTTTCTTGCTCCAACTCTTTGATGGATGACTCCCACAAGCTGTTGACGCGCAACTCATTGTTCAATTTCTTGACAACTTTAAAGTTACTCTTGTGCACCAAGGTGAGTAACTGCTTGTAATCGGCAATAGAGTTTTGGAGTGCCTGGTTGGCAGTTTGAATTACGTTTTGTCTTTCCGCTGGCGGAATTTCTGTATGAATAGAAGAAATCAATTCGCTGAGAGAGTTCAATTCAACTAACAAAGATTTTTGCAAAATTGTGATGTCCACCCTGTAAGGGCCAATAAACCTGACATTGGAGATATCAGATTCAAACATTGAAACAGAGTATGCAGAAATAGACTCCAACTCATCGTTGAATTGCAAAACCTCCAAATCTCCAGCTTCTGATCCGTTATCCTCAATATCATCTTCGAGATCGAAATCAATGTGGCCTTTTGCCAACGAGATTAATCTGTCTTCGCTGATATTCTTCAAATTGGTAGCAGATCTTGAAATGGAGTTCTGACTCAGCTCAGAGGTGCTGTGGTTATGTCTATTTACACTAGAGATATTAGCGGTGTTAGACAGATGTCTTGAATGTGCCTTGTCGGGTGCATGCAAAGGAGACAAATGGTTCTCTGGGCCTTTGGTATCAAATGCAGACTTGGCAGTGCTGTTAATACTGCTTGCATAGTTTTTCTTTTTACCAGCGGATGACGATCTAGAAACAGTGGCATACTCTGGCAAAGTTGTTGAGGAAGCATTTGGGTTAGCAGTCAATTGAGCACCGTTATCGGCAATGACTTGTTGTTTTTTGGAAGCCTTTTCCCTGTCTTTGGCAAATTTGATGGCGTTCAGGATGGCCCAGACCCATCTGTTAGTTTCTACCGAGTGGTTGCCCTTCAAGTGCCATTTGATGTTAGCGTTTTTTACACCTAAGATCTCAAACTTCAACTTCTCGCTAGAGTCAAGGTGCAATCTGCAATTTTTCAAATTTATGGAGCCCCTGCAGTTGGAATTGATGTCATCTTGATTTTTGTAGTAACTCAATATACCTTGTGAGTCCAAGATAAACCATCTGAGTTTGTAACCGCTGGCAAAGTTTGTCCATTTCTTCAAATAGCCCTTGAATGTAGGCGCTTGTTCCATGACTCCATTAGCATTCAAATTGGATTGAGTGTTTGAGACAGGATCAATAACCGATTGCTCTTTTGAGGCTTTTTTCAATATTTTTCTCAACTGATCGGCTTGGCCAGAAGCCTTCAACTTTGAAAGGATATCTATTGGCAATTTGCCTCTTTTGTCTCTCTTAAATGGATCACCGCCATGAGCCAAAATCCACTGAACCATCTCCACATCTCTCTTCTTGATGAATTCGTGCAACACGGTGTCACCGGATTCAGGGTCAAGCCCATTGATGTCCAACAACTCAAAGTTTCTTGGATTAGCATACAATTGGTTCAATTTCTTGAAATCTCTATTGGTAAAAGCTCTTCTTAAATCGTTAGAAATCTTCTCAACATATTTCAATCTTTGTGTTTGCACATAATTGAACAACGTTGGGTTATTCTTTATCAAGTCGATTGGCTGCTGGCTTTCGCGGTTCAATATGGTGTCGTTAATAAAAGGATGATTCAATAAAATCTCAATTATGTCATGCCTTTGGGACTGACAGGCAATGTGCAAAGGCGTGTTTCCATCAGCGTCCACGCAGTTGAGGTACTGAGCATAAGCGTCGTAGCTTAACAACTGCTCAAAAAGCTTGCTGCTCGAGACCTGGATGGCAATATGGAGCACCAAGGCTTTCAAGTTGGCAATGGCTGGGTTAGAAACATTTTCATAGTTGATGTAGAGAGCCCCAACCTTTTGAATATCATTGCTTTTCAAGGCATCCAAGAGTTTGAGCTTGAACAAAGGGGCATTATTCAAGTGCTGCTCGACCGGAGAGATCGTAGCAGCAGTATTGGGCTCGTTGCCACCCAGAAAACTGTAGTTGCTCATTGTTAGTACCGCACATGTCAAAACGACAACCTGCGACGGCAAGATTCCGGCAGAAAGGCTTTAAACGTTTCAAATCGGAAGGGTCGAGGACACTTGTGTCTCAATACGGAAGAAAACTTACCTTTGTGTTTCGTCTGCACCGTCCATGTTAGAAGACATTGGCCATTGATGTGCACTGTGCTGACTTTATTCGGGCCGCTGGATGCTTTTAAGGACAGACTTCGATAAGAAAGGCATCGGGTTAGCAAACAGCTGGCAACGTCTATTTGTTTGTTTGTCTTTGCGATGCGGTAATCGGTCGGGAAACGTGCACGGGCTGCGAACCAGAAAATGCGGGCTTCCTTATTACAACTATAGGGAGCAATGGTTAATAGCTGCCATAATTCAAAGCTTCCCCAGCATGAAGCTGGAGCAAGATAGCCGGCTCCAGGCCAGGGTGCGTGTGGTAGAAAAGTATACTGTAACGGTTAGGGCAGCACGGGAGGTGGCAAGAGAAAGGCTGTATTTGGCACACATGGAGATGGGGCATGTGGTCATTGGCCGATAGTTATATAGCAGGGTCTTGTTATCAACCGTACGATAAAACTGTCATCTTGACGTAGTCTCAACATTGACTTAGTGCGGAAAAAAAGCTCCTTTAAGACAAGATCTATTTATGATTCCAGAAAACTTCAGGCAACAAAGCTTCTTAGACAAGCTCATTTGCTGAGCCTTATCGAACACCTCCCATAACTTTACAATGAACACACATTAGTAAAACTCCAAAAAATATACATTAAAATGAATTTAACTATACATTCCTAAGCTTCATATCAAGACCAGCAATTAAACGCAAAAACAAATAGCGAGCAGCTTATTTCTTGTTCAACTTGAAGGTGATGTGACATTTACCACAGTATTGTCTGTCTGGGTGGTTAGCCATGAAAACACCAGCACCACAGGTTGGTTCTGGACATTCTCTTCTCAATCTCTCGATCTTTCCATCCTTGTCGACCTTGTAGTAAGTCAAGACAGCCAACTTGACCTTCTTGTGCTTGTGCTTGATCTTCTTTGGGGTGGTGTAGACCTTCTTCTTTCTCTTCTTACCACCACCTCTCAATCTCAAGACCAAGTGCAAAGTGGATTCCTTTTGGATGTTGTAGTCAGACAAGGTTCTGCCGTCTTCCAATTGCTTACCAGCAAAGATCAATCTTTGTTGGTCTGGTGGAATACCTTCTTTGTCTTGGATCTTGGATTTGACATTGTCAATGGTGTCGGAAGACTCGACCTCCAAGGTAATGGTCTTACCTGTTAAGGTTTTGACGAAAATTTGCATCTTGATTTGTCCGCAAAGGTGCTATTGCTTCTTTCAATTCAAGACTTTGGCGTGAACAAGTAGAAGGAGAAAAGAAAACTGATATAAAATGAAAAGTTCTTCACCAGTATTTTTTACTCAGCGGCGAACGGCAAAGGCGAAAGGAAAAAGAAATTTAGAGACAAATATGGGCACGTGAGAGAGAGAATACTTGCGGCGTTCAAAGATGGTCATGAGCGTGGCATCTGATACAGAAGAGGGCTAAAATAATAGGGCGCAAAGCTGTCAATGGAGTTTCAGGATATAAAGTTGGAACTCGCGTAACAATGCTTTAACAGTTACAGACAGCGTAATATTAGTCCTATCGACAGAAAAAAAAACATTATGGTATCAGCGATCTCATAATAATACGAAACCAGTATGTGGGTCGACAAGTGGGAATAAATGCGCCGGAATATTATAGAAACATCATTGTAGCCGGGCGGTTCTCCAATCATGGAGAGTTGGTAAATCACAGTTAGTAAATCACAGTTGATATTCTCAGCACATTTAATAGTGCGCCAGCCCTTACGCCTTGCCTGACCGAAACTACCACGGCCTAATAGAAGCTGCGCCCGGGTGCCCAGCAGCAGTCGTGCAGGAATTTGGGTGTCGGACGTTTGACGTCTATAGTATAAGCGCAAGGGCATAATTTCCCAGTATTGTTCTGCGGATCATGCATGCTGCGCTGCGGTTGTGCTCCCAGAAGTTAGGAACCTCCCAAGGCTCATCTAACATAGCCGCTAGGACGAGCCTAGTAGCCGGGTCTTGTGCCTGGAAGAGTATATATCAGGAACATGGCGCCAGAAATTGTCAAATGAGACCTCGTCAAAATGCCTTCCCTGGAGTTTCTGTGGGTGCAATCAAATCTTCTCGCAATTCGTTATCCGATTTGTAGGTCCCAATATACTATTTTCCAGAGACTTGGCCAGACTTGAATCTTCATAAATAAATCAAGTGTGTTTCAATCTGTATGGCAACCACAGTATCTTCAAGTTCGCCATGTCAGGTCATTTATCAGATCTGTCCAGCAAAAAATCATCTAGTCAGCCTGGCCTCTTTCCCATCGCCGGCCCTCTTTCTCGATGAGCCAAATGAGTCCCAAAAACACACCCCAGCATCCAGGAAGAAATAGGCTGGATGTATGAAGAAAATTTGTGTGAGTTTGAACTTTTTGAGCCGACGGGCAGCCAGGTCAACAGTGCCGGTCCAGCTTCCTTGGACTGAAGCCAGGAGCATGACAAAAACCTTAAGGGTGTGTCGCCTTTAACCAGCGTAATCACCAATTCCTGCTCCCCAAAATCACAGTTTTCGAATAACATCGATCAAACGATACAAAAACCCATATCTGACTATATCACTAGAGCCCTAATGAATCCGCTCGCGGCCAGCTCTCAACGCAAAAGAGCTCAGCATGGTCTAGGCCATGTGTCTCCGCCTCAGAGTTTGGCCAGCGCTCCGGCCCCTGAAATCATATACTCCAGCACAGAGTCCAATCACCGTAGCTTCATCATGGACCACAATACACAGTTTTTGCCATTGGAAAACGACAAAAACATAGCGCTAGGTAGCGAGACCAACTGGGTCGCCGTGTCCAACATAGAAGGCGGCGAGAGCGGGGACGACAAGAGCGTGCAACACGGTGCAAGTTGCGCAGAGCATCGGACATCCCAGCAGACAGAGCAGCCGGCGCTAAGCAAGAAGAAGCCTCGAGAGGCAAAAAGGCAGAAGAATTGAGAAGAACAACAAAAATAAGAAGAAGAACAAACAGTCAGAGCGCTCTCCGTATCAGGCAGCTATTGTCAACCCTGACGAGCTAGTGAAGCCAGTAATGTCCACGCATGTCAGCAAAAAGTCATCTAAAAGCTCCTTGAGAGAGTTTTTTAAGAAGAGCAAGGGCGAGAATTCAAAGAGCACGGATGCTACTTTGCATTTTGAGAGCAAAACCAGTACCCGCAGGGCCAAAAAGCAGAGCCCTCTCTTGTTGCTCAGCAAGAGCTTGAAACAAAAGAAGGCTAGCCTAGAAAACAGAGACTCCTTTGTTGTCTACAATACTTATGACCATGCTTCGAAGAAGACTACTTTGCCGCCGCCGATAATGGGCGCTAAAGCCTCTACTGGTAGTCGTTCTAAAAGTGATAGTTTTTGCGAACAATCGTCCAATTCTGACGTTCCACAGGTGGTCAAATACAATAATCGAACCTTGCAAAAGCACACTTCCCACCAAAGGCCTTCGAAGTACTACTCCAAAAACAGCAGCTGCGCCAGCTTTATCCCAATGAGTACCAACAACACTGGTGGAAACGTCTTTACCAACGACACCAGCACCCAGACCAAATATAATATCAACTCAACCCCGATAATGAACACGTACATAAGCAAAAAGGACGACATCTTGCACCGCTCGAACAGCAGCCGGGTGTCTAGACAGCCCAATGCATTGATTATCAAGGTTCCGCATTCCATGAGTGAGCTGAACACGCTAGTGTCGCTGCATCGAACGCCATTAGCCGAAACGCAGAAGGACACCAGTCTCTTGGAGTCGCCTGTTTTGATGATTCAAAACGTTGGAGAAGAAAAGGCCGAGTTCCCAGCCTTTTATTTTGTCACCAGCTTTGAGTCTTTTTTGTCAAAAGAAAAACCAGCAAGCATTTTAGCTCTCCGGTCGCCTGAGGAAAACCTCTTGAGCATGGCTGAAACACCATTAATCAATATGAGCTCTGATAACGAGGGCACATCTAGTGATGATTCCAATGCTGCCACTCACATTAATACTCCCGAAAGATATAACACATGCCAGAAAGAGATTGGCACCAATGAGATCTTGTTGTGCTCACCGGCCTCTACTGAACACTCTGATATCAAAGAAATCAAAAATCAGTACATGCCAGAGCCTTCATCACCAGGATCTAACAGATTCAGCAAGTGCAGTGTACTCCAGAAAAACCCACCTGTTGGAGAGAATAGTGCCAAAAAGGATGGATCCCCGTTCAATAGTAGCGTGAAGACTCAACAGAGAACTTTCAAAAGAAGAAGCAACCAAAGCTACTATGGCCAAAGAGATTCGTTCATTAGCCTCAATGATAAGAACTATGCCTATTCTCCAGAAATGGGTAACTCAACTGACAGTGCCAGTGAAAGAGTTCAAGTTAATGACAGAAACACCGTTACTGTTAGAGTTGTTGCCTCTCAGAACTCTAATAATGATATTTCCGGCTCTATTCCTAGGAACGTCGGTCTAAGGGTATCCAAAGAGTATCAAGGGCACTTGCAAATGAATAGCATGGCCACGGTGACCAAAAAGCCAATTTTTGAGCAAGAAACAGGGTTGAGCACCATTGAGGATGCCGATGAAGATCTCGAGGAAGACTTGGCTGAAGGAAATCAGACCAGCTTGGTACCTAATGACGACTTGAGTGCTATTGAGTCGATCCTTAGTCAGGAGTATAGAGTCAAGAAGCAAAGACAGAAGCTTTTGGAAATACAAGAGTTTGGCACCAGCGAGCCCAAGCCTGGACCCAAACCTAGCGCCGCTCCATTAAAGTACAAGCGAATGACCTACTTCTTGTTGTACAATAGCTTCTACAATGACAGCAACGCGAGGAAAAGAACCAGCCCATACAACTATGCCAATGACATGAAGAAGCCAGACAACAATGACATTAGAGCGAAGAGAGCCAGTATTGCGTCCGCCAGAGACTTGAAGCATTTCAAGAAACATTTGGGGAACGACCTCGCGGAGAACCGGTTTAGAAAGCTGATGAACGGGATCGAAGGCGCAAAAACATCTGGCAAGGGCGGCAATGCTTACTTTGATTTGCGGAGCATCGAGGAGGAGCAGTATGTGCCTAGAAAATCGTTTTTGAACTACATTTCTTGCAGAACGTACTGACCTTGTAGTGCCATTACCATCTGATCTGTTGAAATTTATGCATTAAGCGGTAATTAGCGCGAACCCTCAACTCATCTATCAACACAAGTGTTAACCACGAACATCAACTACGAACACAAGCTGTAATTCCTATTCTATACGCTACTGCAATTTTGCTATTATTTCTTTTTCAATTTGCCACGCCATTAATACATTTTTATATTTGTATTCTTTCTATCTGCTGCACACATAATTGTTGTATACTAGCAAGCTGACCGTTTTTGGGGTCTTGACATACACTGATGGTGCCCTACTATGTAGGCTATCGGCGTTCTCAGAGCACCATCCGTCGGCAAGCAACGCTCCCGCTAAGCGAGGGGCCACCGTCCGCCTCGTTCCTCGTCGGGAAGCCCCGCTGTGGTTCCCGATGGCACAATAGCAAAGTTTGAGATACTGAACTTTAAAAGGAAAAAGCAAAGCACGAAGAAAACGAAAGGAGCAGGCCACAGTAGTCGGTGTCCTTAGTAGGTTAGAAGCCATACAGCTTATTGGTATAATGGAATATGGGAGTATCTTGCAATGGCTTATACGATACCAATTAACGGCCATTGACACTTGAATGGCATCCTACACAACTGTGCTAATGTTCAGAGTTCCAGGAAGCTGGCAACTCCTTGTGGGGACAGAAGAGAACTTCTTTGTGTTTCCCAGTAGGGGACCTGTGGATGGCTTGTTGTATTGATTTTGCTTTTGAGTATCTTTTACGGGGTTTTCTCGAGACTAGTGATCTGGAGTGACGCCTCTAGTTTCCCGCTCTTGGACCTCTCCTTTGAAGGCTTCGCTCATTCTGCGGGGTAAGTTGCCCTTTCCAAACCCCAGAAGCCTCCATTCACCTAGTAGCTCCCTAGATACCATTTCTAATACTTGCCAATGTCATTGGTCTCCCAACATTCTTTCTGTAATCCAGAAATCCCAGCAGGAAAAGACGAGATTCGTGACGAAAAGTTGCAGCAGTATTATGTACCCCATACTTTCGCTCACATATATGGACATAATTGCACATAGATTGTGGAGAAGCTCTGCGCAGCCCGCATAGGGAGGTGTCGACGCGCGTCGGGAAGGCTTTTCTGGCTGCCGAAACCTCAAGCTCTCCAACATGCACCATAAGCATTGGATATAAATAGGTATTCTGCTCTCGAGATCACAGTGCAAGTGCTGTATACTATTTTCTTAATCTCAGCCACACAAAAGCATCAAAACACTACACTCACACTCTAGACCCATAATGAGCGCCGGAGACATCAAGCCCACCGTTTCCCACGAGGAGTCCCGCGACTCTCTTTGCAAAACTGATATTGCAAACATTGAGCACCAGGTGCCAGAGACTGGCATTGATGAAGAGGTGGCCAAGTACACCCACGAGCGGATTGCTCTCTCTGAAGAAGAGAACCGCCGCTTGTTGCGCATGATCGACTGGCGTGTCTTGCCGGCGATGGTCATCACCTACATGATCCAGACCTTGGACAAGGGCACTATGTCCTTTGCCTCCATCATGGGCATAGTTGAAGATGCGAATCTCGTGGACCAAGAATACTCATGGCTCACCACATGTGTTTACTTAGCAATATTGGCCTCCGAGTACCCTGTCAACTACCTCATCCAGCGGCTTCCCGTCGCCAAGTACTTGGGCTTCTCCATCATTGGCTGGGGCGCTGTCCTCGCCCTCCAAGCATCCACCAAAACCTTTGCCGGCTTGGCGGCTCTACGAACCCTCTTGGGTGTCTTTGAAAGCTGCTGCCAGCCTTTGTTTATGATGATGTCCACCATGTGGTACAAGAAACACGAGCAGGCCCGCACCATCAGCTGGTGGTACGCCATGAACGGCATGAACCAGATTGTTGGCGGGCTCTTGGCCTACTGCTTCTCCCTCATCAAGCACGCCACCCTCAAGAGTTGGCAGGTCTTGTTTCTCACCTATGGCTGCATCTCTGTCGTGTGGGGCCTTTTTGTCTTGTGGTATGTCCCCGATTCCCCCATGAAGGCCAAGTGTTTCTCCGAGGAAGACAAGAAGAAGATGATCGAGCGCGTCCGCGAGAACCAGACCGGCTTGCAGAACCGCCACTTCAAGTGGTACCAGGCCAAGGAGTGCTTATTTGACTATCAGACATACGCGTACGCCCTCATTCAGTTTTGCTGCTGCTTGCCTAGCGGCGGTTTGGGTGCCTTCATTGGCATCATTATCAAGTCCTTCGGCTTCACCATTTTACAGACGCAGCTCCTCTCCATGGTTCTCGGTGCCTACATCATCGTCATCCTCTTCAGCAGCGCCTACCTCTCCCGTAAGGTCCGCAACGACACCCTCCTCATGATCGCGTTCTTGATCCCTTCAATTGTCGGCGGCGTGCTCCTCATCTCCATCCGCTACGACCACACTGTACGTACCCAGGCCGTGCTTTTGTTTGCTTACTACCTCCAGTTCTCCTACTGGGGCACAGCAAATCTCGCCATGTCGCTTGTCACCAGAAATATTGCCGGTCAGTCCAAGAAGACCGTCGTCACAGCTACGACTTTCGTGCTTTTCTGCGCTGGCAACGCCGCAGGGCCGCAGACCTTTAGATCCAGCGAGGCCCCCGTTTACCAGAGTGCCTTCGCAACGGCACTCACCTGCTACGGTGTCGCCATCTGTGTTATTCTTGCCTTGCGTGTGGTGCTAATGAGAAGAAACAAGTGGAGGGACGCCAAGGCAGATGCTGGCGAGATTGTCAGAGACGAGAATTTGGAACACGCCTTTGACGACATGACAGACTTAGAAAACTTGAATTTTAGATATGATTATTGAACAAAGCAAAAAAAGATTTCGTTCTGGGATTTTTTGTTTTTCAAGGTCTTTACTTTTTATATTATAGATTTTTCTGAATTTTCTTACAGCACTTGTTTTACTGTCATGTGTTACGTTTGCAATGGTTATTGCTTTGTTACTCAATTTTTGTTTTTAAAACAATTTATGTCTTTGGGATTTGTATTATTTTTTTGCCTTTAAAGTAATTTTTATTGTTGGGTGAAGTACCCAACGGTACGGAAATGACAACAAGGGAATGTAATTTATCCTATGCTTAGATTTCCTCCCTGGGCTACATTCTCTCTTGGAAGATGCCGGTTATTGATCAATTTTACTGGGCTTAACAGTTTAAGCTATAAATGGGTGACACATTGGCTGTTCGCTCTTGGCATGTTGTTTTTGCTCCTAAAGTAAGACATGGCTCCTAACAGTCAAACGTCGCAGATCCACCAAAATCGATTGAAATAGAAATTAAAAACTAAAAATAAAAATATCACAAAAAAAGTGCTAACTGTTCAACTAACGACATCCTACCCATTTGCCTAAATTTGCAAAGCTTGTATATTCTGAGTAAAGCTAGGGTGTTCAGTTACTTTTACTCAACTGTTTCTAAGGTCCTTGTGCCGAGATTAGCATATGTCATATTACAAAAACAGCAAAAACCCACAAAAGGTCTCGCCCTTCATTAGCTTTTTACTGTCTCTTGGTCTCTCTAGCTAAAAAACGTAGTTATAAATAGTTGGCTCATGTTGGAACTTCGTGTTTTCTTATCTGCACAGCGCAACTATCTGTGTAACACACAGAAATTTGCAGCATGGCGCATAGACTAAAAGAGCCAAGGGTCCTTTTGAAACCTGTTCCTCCGCACTTTGTCAAACCCACATCCTCAAACAAAAAGAGATTTTGGCCTGTGTAGAGCCTCTTAATCTGCCGCTTTTCGAGTAAAATGACTCGGGCTACCTGGCATTTAGTTACTCATTTATGGTGCGTGCATTGTCACACAGCACCAACATTAAGCGCACTCCGATGCGACTTGAAACCAAAAAAATTACAAAAAAAATTTAAATAAGCCAAGATGCCAACCGTTGGACTTCTGTATTTGAATTAGAGCAACTTTGTATCAGTCTACCGTGATCTCTTGTTCCAAAGGCCCGCTTTAAAAACTCTTCCTTCGACTCAAATTTCCTCCTTCATGCCCCAGAAACCACAGGTTCTTGCCAGCCAGAAGCCCACGAGGATTACCACCTCGGGTGGTGGATCCTTCTTCAAGAGCCCGGTTTCAGGTCCTGTGAACACTGCTCAGGAGAACGAGGGCATCTATACATCCGCAATAGGCAGCCCTGCCGCCTCGCTTTCGGCTGTTTCAAGCCAGACCCGCTTGTCTGAGGTTCAGGGGCGACAGCAGCACCAATCTGCCTTCGACGTTCATTCTCCGCTCTCCTTATCTAGCAGCTTCATTAAGGTTCCTCAACCCGAAGACGAGAATTTGAGTCCCGCTGCAGCTGTTGGCTCTTCTTCTGCTGCTGGCGCGGACAACAAACACTACATCCCGCCCTGGACCGAGCCATACATCATTGGCGTCGCAGGCACGTCCGGGTCCGGGAAGACGTCTGTGGCATCCAAGATCATCGAGGAGTTGAACACGCCCTGGACAGTGCTTGTCTCGCTCGACAACTTCTACCAGCCGTTGACGGAGGAGCAAAGCAAGAAGGCTTTCGCGAACGAGTGGGACTTTGACTCGCCGAATGCCGTCGACTTGGACTACTGCTACGAGTGTGTCAAGTCGTTGAAGGAGGGCAACAAGACGAGCATCCCGGTGTACTCCTTCTCAAAGCACGCACGCACCAACAAGGAGATCACCATCTACGGTGCCAACGTTATTATCATTGAGGGCATCTATGCGTTGTACCACCCGAAGTTATTGGAGTTGATGAACTTGAAGATCTACGTCGACACAGACTTGGACATTTGTCTTGCGCGGAGATTATCGCGGGATATTTTGCTCCGAGGCCGGGACTTGAAGGGGGCGTTGAAACAGTGGTCGTCGTTCGTGAAGCCAAATGCGGAACGATTTGTGAAGCCAACGATGCAGGAGGCAGACTTGGTGATTCCACGGGGTGCCGACAATTATATTGCCATCGACATGATGATCAGGCACATCCAGAAACAGCTCTTGATCAAGTCCAAGAAGCACTTGAAGTACTTGGAAAGCCTCCAGGATGGTAGCACCTACCGCGTTGACTTGGACAAGTTGGCAAACTTGACGGTATTGAAGGCGAACAACCAGATCAACTCAATTCATACCATCTTGCTTAACAAGGACATCAACAGAGACGACTTTATCTTCTACTTTAACAGAATCAGTACCATCTTGATCAACAAGGCATTAGAGTTCCTCACGTACATCCCGTCCACGCAGCCAGTGTTATGTCCGAAGGACTATGTCCTCGATAACCCCGTGGAGGTTGTTGAGGAAGTTATTGCTGTTGACATTATCAGATCCGGTGACTGCTTCATGACGTCTTTGAAGAGAACGTACCCGGAGATCAAGATTGGCAAGCTCTTGATCCAGTCAGACAGCAAGACCGGCGAACCGCAGCTCCACTCCATGATGCTACCAAAGGAGTTGACGAACAATGCTGAGACCACACAGTCAGAAATCTCCGCCGGCAAGAAGAAAAAGTATCTCTTGTTTGATGCGCAAATCATCAGCGGGGCCGCCGTCATCATGTCGATCCAGGTCCTTATCGACCACGGTGTAGCTCTCGACGACATCATCGTTGTCTGCTACCTTGCCACCGAGCAGGGCGTGAGACGCATTTTATCGGCCTTCAGCCAGGTGAAGATCGTCGTTGGCAAGATTGGCTCCGTCAGCGCTGTGGAAAACGGCAGTCCTGCTTCCAGTGAGAGCCAGGAGAGTGTCCAGCGGGAGTCGGATAACGACTGGTGGTTTAGAACCAGGTTCATTGACTCCTTGTACTACGGTACTTGAGATCCAAGTTGCGGATAGTAGCTCAAATACTGCGCTGCTCCACCTGAAACCACACCATATGCATCTTTTTTATTGATATTTATACTATTACCCCTGCATAGCTTATAAACAATTGAAAGCCCTTTGATAATATTATTTTTTCACGTAGCTCACTGTGGGTATATCAAGTATATTCATGCGGTAGTCCTATGATAACGTGCGGTTAGTGTACGGATGTTTCACACCCAGACACCGTGATCGCTTTTTCAACCAAAATTTGATTTAGAAAGAAAAAAAAAGACGAAAATGTCAAGGCAGAACATCAAGCGAAGGTGATCCGTACCAAAGAACGAGTGTCTGCTGTCGCAAATAGACGCTTTGTACTAGATCAAACTGCCGCTACCTCACCATCTTTGGGGCACATTTTCGTATACGCACAGAAAATCTCCAAGTAACACTGAAAACCAGCAGTAATGGGCAACTTTAGATTTCCAATCAGGGTGAAAAACCCTTCAGGCTTTGTCAACTCCAGAATCATCCGCGACAACTACAAGAGACAGCTCGTCGCGAACCACGAGGTGACCACGACGGCCTTGAAGTTTATTTCGAAGAACACGCTATTCCCGGCCCGCGTGAGACTCGAGGCGCAGTTGCAGCTCACATCGATGCCAAACTACACGAGATTGTCGCAGGTGAAGAATCGGTGCGTCGAGAGCGGGAACTCGCATTCGGTGAATAGGGACTTCAGACTCTGTCGTCAGCAGTTTAGACAGTTGGCAAAGAGCGGTGAGTTGCCGGGTGTGAAGAAGGGTGTGTGGTGAGCGGAGGTTGAGAAGCGCTAGCGATCTTATCCAGTATTACGATCTAGGCTTTTATCAAGGGGATGCGGACTGTCATGGATGGTCTTTACGGCGCCGGCATATCAGAATTCGCCGAAACGTTCTTTATGAGCCAAACAACTACAACTAAGCTAGCTAAATAATAGTGTTTTCATGTCCGATCTCTAAGTCGGATCTTTGCTAGAGGCGGGATTTCACGACCACAACGTGTTTTAACATAGTGTATGCTCTTTCTACTTGTGAATATAACATTTTCTTACTGCGTCGCTATCGTATTGCCCTGTGTAAGCTTTGGCAGGTACGCTCAAGCTTGACACGATGTAGAAAAACGAAGCTCGTGCCACAGCGCTCAGGAACCTTCTCAGTTACGGTTTTTACGCAGCGCTTTGAAAAGGAGTTTCCTCAGAAAGTAGGGATTCGAAGTAGCAATTTGGTATTGAGTGATTGCGTTCGCCAAAGTACTTTGGCAAGCATGCAATGATAAACAGAGCATACCGAAGGCAGTATCAGAACGCCTTCTCCTGCTATTTGAAGCGAGTACCACGTGGAAGAGCCTGGAGCACACCGTATATACAGAAGCGCACAGAATCGTACTTTTTCTCCCCACGGAAACACCCCACGGAAACACCCCCTCGGCACACCCCGAAGCAAAGCGAAAAAACCATCAGTTGATCGCAGTCCAAAACGAATGGCGAGCCGTGCCGGAATACACACCATCCAAAGAAGAGGAAAGCCAATTACTACCCAACGTCTGCACACCCTCGACTGTTCCTCCTGCTGGCCCCCTTCCCTCGCCAGGCTCCACACTCTGTTTCCCCAGCTTTTGTGACACACCGCGATACACCAACTGTTCCGCAAAAGACACATCACACGCGGCGATACCCGATCCCATTACACTCTCCATCCCGATAGTGTACTTTCATACGGCTGTGTGTGTTCTCTGCTACCATGTTGTCCGCCTCCAGATCCGCTGCCAGAGTGTCTTCCAGATGCCTCAAGATATATAGTATTAGACGTAAGTTGGATTCTTGCATTTCAAGCCTTGGCAGTTTGCTAAAATGCCGCTAGTGGTGGCATTGTCAGTTTTCATTGCTGGCAATTATTTTTCAAGCGATACGTATCTCCCAATAATAGTATGCACTGATTACTAACTTTTTTCTCCAGCTCTCCATAACTCTGCTCTTAGTTGGGCAGCCAGCAAGTTTGCCATGCCGGCCATGTCCCCCACCATGGAAAAGGGCGGCATCATCGACTGGAAGTTCAAGCCAGGCGATGAGTTCAGCGCCGGCGACGTCTTGCTCGAGGTGGAGACCGACAAGGCCCAGATTGACGTTGAGGCTCAGGACGACGGCATCCTCGCTAAGATTCTCGTAGACAACGGCGCTAAAGACATCCCTGTGGGCCAGACTATTGCCTTCTTGGCCGAGCCGGGGGACGACATCAAGACTTTGGAATACCCGTCCACCGAGAATGAGGACAAGAAGGAAGAGAAGAAAGAAGAGAAGAAAGAAGAGAAGAAGAAGAAGGAAGAACCAAAAGAAGAAGACAAGAAGGACTCCGCACCACCATCCACAAAGGGCAGCGGCTCCGTGTACTCCAAGGCGAACCCGGACCAGACCTTGTTCCCATCGGTGCTCAATCTTTTGGCCTCCAACAACATCTCCAAGGAAGAGGCCTTGGAGCAGATCCAGGCCACCGGCCCAAATGGCAGATTGCTCAAGGGCGACGTGTTGGCATTCCTCGGCAAGATTACCAAGGAGGCCAACGAGGCCGTGGCTGCCTACTACAACGCCGGCGAGCACTTGGACCTTTCCAAGGTGGTCGGCACCCCAATCAAGGCCCAAGAGGAGGCCCCAGCAGGCAAAGCCGAGAACGGTACGGACGGGAAAGCTGCCGCTCCGCCAAAACCAGAACCAAAGATTCTCAGACAGGCCTTTGACTTGACGCCAATACTAAAACTCCGTGCAGAGTCGCTCGGCAAGGTGAAGCCGTTCACGGTCGAGGAGTACGTCGCAGAGGCCGCAAGAAAGTCCGAGGTGTACGCATTGCAGAGACACCCGGTGAAGTCCGACTACTACGACGACTTGTTCGAAGATATTGTTGCGGTGCCTTCGAGCGTGCCACGGTTCCAGGTCAAGTACAAGGTAAAGAACGCCGAGCACGCCCCTGCCGCGGTGAGTATGTCCCAGCCTTCCATCTTCGACCTCTTGGCTGGTACCAGCGTTGGCGCTGCTTCTAGTGGCTTGAAGTCAGCTGAGACTCCGTGCGTAGATGTGGAGGTTACAGTTAACGAGAAGGTGGCCGATGCCGAAGAAAAGACCCAGTTGTACTTGAAGAAGCTCGGCGAGTACTTGAAGGTTGAATAGGGAAAGGCAACCGAAAAATAAATATAAAAATTCAATACATATTCAATACTAATTCATAATAAAACATAAGCGCGAGCTCGCACTGAAAAGTCTATGGTTTTGTTCTGGGCTTGATCACGTAGAAGTCTGTTAGATCTTCATTAACCAACCGGGCTAATCATTCATCGAAATCTTATTTACATACCCTTTTGTAATTGTGGACTTGTTAGGAAGGAAACTGTGATAAAGAATTGATGGTGGTCAAGACCCTTAGCTGCATGCTGTTTTGAGCAGATTCAGGGAACCCTGGTACACTCTATCGGATATCCTCAAATTATCATGAGCATCTGAATTGAGTTGGGGATACTATAGCCAATGAGAGCGAGTCAGCAAAGGGTTTACCGAAGTAAAAAAAAAAGAAAAAGGAAAGGAGGAATGCTGTAGTATTATAATGGCTCCATTACTACGCTTCTCTTCTCGTTTCTTTCAGTCGCGAACCGTCCTTTAGGGTGTAATATCAATACTTATGCTCAGTGTGGTGACTTCTCCCCAACATTACTTTTTTGCAAACTTCAAACTCTCTCGTAGCTTGACTACTCGTACGAGCAGCCTTGCCCAATGGCCATCAATATGCTTCCTACATTTGGGACCACTACCTAGCAAAAGTGGATTCTGTCCATAGGCACTGACCGCCCTGTTCCAGGTTCACAATCAGCAGGGTGATGAGCTAACAGCACCAATACTCTTTTACAAATACTCGCGAGACTGCATCGTAAAAGCCTTCTTGTGACAAAGTAAAATCTATAAATGCATTAGCTGAAAAACAAAAACGTATAACAAAACACACACAGCACAAAGCCTGAAGAGAAAACTTCGGACAGACATGGACCATTCAGGCTCAAAATATCACACACCGTCTTTGCTTGGGAAGGCGTAAGTTTACGCCTTCCCAAGCAACTCGCCAAACCTTGTAGTCTTCCTGTCTCGCCAGTATTGAACCGCTCTTCCAAGCTTGCGACCTACCCCGTTGACCTCGCAGATCTTAAACACCGCTTTGTAACTCTGCTTGAGACGTAGCTGCTTCGCTGAGATGAATGCGAGTTTGTACTTCTTCGCCACAACGAGTTCGTTGAAGACCCTAAGCACCGTTGCGTCGTGCTGAAGCTGGAGCTTCACGAGCGCGTGACGGTGCTCGAGATGCTCGTCAGAGACATCCTTTGAGCGCCCTCCCTCATCTGGCTGGGCACGGAAGGAGTTCGCTTGCCTTCCTTGGAGAGAGTCCATCAAGAAGAGGCTGTTAGCAAGGGCGGCGTCGTGCTCCGGGGCTGAGATCACGCTGTTGTAGTGGGTGTCCTTCTCGGGAGTGGCATCGTAGTCCATCGCTGCAGCATCGAACAATGCATCAATGTCGTCCGCGAGCCCAAGCGAGCCCAAGACCTGTTTGCTTTGGTCGGATAGCTCGCTATCCGTCCCGCGGCTAAAAAGGCCCTCCTCCATGGCGGCTGTGGTATCGAGGCTGGGGTCGTTGAAGCGGGTATTGCGACGCCAGGGCTGGGCGGTGTCCAACGGCACGCGGAGGGCAAAGCTGCTGAGGCCCGGCAAGGGGTGCCATGGGTAGTTGTACGCTGCTTCCGCAAAGACGTCTTTGCGGAACTCGGCCTTTATGATGAACCCGGCAGTGTCGTTGATGATTGCCTTGTTCTTTGCGAGTTTTGCCGCGTACGAGTCCTGCAACTTTTGCGATTCAGTTTTGGGCAGGTTTGCATTCGCTGAGCTGGAGTCGGCATCTGGCTTCAAGACATCGGCAATGGCGTCCTTTCCCCTTCTGTTTCTCATCTCGAGCTTCTCTTGTCGTTCCTTCTCCCTGACCTCCAGCTGCATCTGGCGGATTTCCTTCTCGGCCTGGGCTATTTTGCCGTGCACCAACGCAAGTTTCTTGTCGAGCACCGCGTCCTTTACAATGATTATCTGGATGGCGCCGTTCGCGGCCCCTAAAGGAAAGTACATGAGGTTGTTGTGAGCGTGGTTGAAACGGTTGAACGCCTCCACGAGGTTCAACACCGGCACGAATTCGCCCTGCGGATGCGGGAGCACGCAGAGGTATTCGCTATTGTCGACGTAGCAGGGGCGGCCGCCGTCGTCAAAGAAGAGACCCCTTAGGATGTCGAACGTCGAGAGACAGTGACTGGACAGAGGCTTGTTTGCACTTCTGATGGCAGAGCGGAGGGAGATATTGAAAGGGGCATTCCTGACTATGTACTCGCCGGTAGCGGCGTCTCGCAATGAGTACAAGAACTCGCAGTTGTAAGGGTCCTTCATCGTGATGTCGAAAAAGGAGTCGCCGTTGCCAATGGAGCACACTGTCGGGAATGTCTTCTCAGTTCCAGATAATAGGCCGGTGCTCGCGGAGTACTTTCTTACCATCCCGGTGCTCAAGTAAACGTTGATAGTGTCCCCACCGCACGACACGCAAACGACGTACTCATCCCTGAGTAACTCCACGTTGCTTTCGAAGCTCACAGCCCCGTCGTGGCTCCGGTACATCACCGGCACGTACCTTTGTAACCTGGCCATTCCTTCCTCGTCGACGTCGTTGTCGCCAGGGACGCAGTACCCGCTGACCGCAAGCACCATGCCCTGAGACCCAAGACACGCTACGTCATACACCGCGCCAACATTGAACCAGTGGTCGTTCCGGATGGACTTGTCGTAGACGTTGACGGTGACCATGGGCCTGGAGGTCTTTGTCTCGATCCAGACGACGCCGACGGTGTTCATCGTGAGGTACTTGCGGCCCTGGTGCCACGGAGTGGCCCCTGGGGCCCACGGCACCACCGCAAACCGCCGGCGCTGCGCCCGCTGGACTCTCGTACGGTATCGCTCGAGCTTCTTCTGGACGGCAGTATACGTCTGGTGCCGGAGGTACTGGCGACGGTAATCGTACTGGAGCTGGCGGAGATCCAGCTTGGAAAACCGCAGGAGGCGGGTGCTGGAGACAAGCCTGGTCAAGTGGTCCTCGAGAAACATCTTAAAGCGGAACTCCTTGGGTGCGAGAAGCTTAACAATTTGCTCTTTCTGCTCGAGGTCCCGAAGCCGGTGAAGAACCTCCTTGATCTTGTGGAGCTGCTTGAAGTCGTCCTCGGTGAAGCCAGGGCGCTCGCCGACAAGATATTGTGCTTCGCTACCTTGAAGGCCCTCTTCAGAACAGCTTTTATTAACGGGAACCGAGTCGTATAGGATAGAGCCGGAGCCTCCCTTGGTCCCAGCAGAAAAGCTGCTCTGCGGAGGACTGTCCTGCCGAAGAACCGACTTCTTCGCAGGTGGTTCGCCGCTGTTCCTGTCAACCTGGAGGTTTCGCTTTTTATAGTTGAGTATGTAGTCGAGCTTGCTTGCACTACTTTTTGTGGTGTTTTCTAATCTGTTTGTACCGGCACTATCTATGGCATGTTCGGTTTCATTGTCTGGATTGTTGACCTCTGATGCTTCTAAAGCAATATTATCTTCGGCCTCATTGTCGCTCTCAAAGAAATCGTTAATGTCCTTGTGCCCGGCACCTAGCTCACTCTTGAAACCTCTGTCTAGTTGTTTGCCCTCGTTGCCGCTATGACTGATGTTGCCGTCTTCTTCCTCCTCGCTCTCCTCTGCCCCAGTGTCGACAAACTGATTGTGGCCGAGATCGTCCTCGGTGGTCAGCTCCAGCTCACCGTCAGGGTACATTGCGCGATAATGAGCGGTAATGAGATGAAACTGGAATATGCCTTTTCGTATCAAAGGGCAAGAAAAGGTGCTCTGGCAGTTGGAGAAACAAACAATTGTTAATTCTCTGCGACACGTTTGAATTTATTTTTTATTTATGTTATTTTTCTTTATTTTAATTTTTTTTGTTTTTCGCGGATGTGCCAACACCGCGGAGCTTTCAGCGGCAAAAACATTGATTTCTAACCTTGAAAGCGATGACATAGAGGAGAGAAGAGCATCGACGGCAGACACTTTATACAGCACTCGCCAGCATAGCCTTCCCCAATGGACCTCCCCCATCAGCTTGGCCGCCGCGCCCGCGGGAACGAGACCCTCCAGCGCTATCTTCCCCTCCTCCGGCGCCTCGAGATCACCACTAGCGAGCTTCTCGAGCTCTCCAACGAAGAGCTCGCGGCCCTTGCCACCACAAAGCGGCGTCGCAGGGCCCTCATCACCCCTGACGAGTTTGAGGAGATACGAGATTGTATCGAGGCAGAGTTCGACAAGGATAACGTTGCAGAGAACGCGTATGACCACCTCATGCGGACGAATCCACGGTTTGCGGAGCTTGAAAAGGAAAGGCTCCGCCAGGAGCAGCGCCAAGAGCACGATTTCTCTGAACAAGACAAGGAGAACATTAACCCCGAGGGTGTCTCAGAAAATCTCACGCCGTCGCTCAGTCAGGACCCGCACGTTGCGTTGAAATTGGAGGTGGTCAGGCAGATGACCCAGCAGGCCCTCAGCAGAAGCTTCACGACAGGATGCCGCCACTTGGACGCACTCCTTGGGGGCGGCGTGCCCCTTGGCCACATCACTGAGGTCGCCGGTGAGAGCTCGGCGGGAAAGACCCAGTTGTTGATGCAGTTGGCCTTGTCCTGCCAGCTCCCGCAACGTCTCGGGGGCATCACCAAGAACAACACCCCGAACCGCACCAGGGTCCTTTTCATCTCCACCGAGGCGCCTCTCTCCAGCCGGAGGCTCCAGGAGATGCAATACTTTAGGTACTCTGGGAACCGCTCCTTCCAGCAAAAAGTCCGCGACGTGAGGCAGCATCCCTCGTTAGATAACATTGTCACTTTCTTCCTCAGCGACTGGGCCAGAGACGCGGAAGAGCTCTTGTTCCGCCGGCTTCCCCGGCTCTTTGCCTCGGGGGCCTTCAAGCTTCTTATCATCGACAGCATCTCGCACCATCTCCGGGCGAACCTCGCAAAAGCCGATTACCACGACGGTGACGATGAGGAGACTAAAGTATATCAGACGCGGTACAACTTGTACGTGGCGAGACTACATCGCCGGCTCCAGACGTTGGCACAGCGGTATGGTACGGCCGTGGTGGTGTCGAACCAGGTCACCAGTGTGCCCATGGAAGAGGGAAATCCGCAGGGAGAGCCCTCGGGAGACTTCCTAGGAAACCTCCCAGTAAATGCCACAGGAAGCCTTCCTGGAAACACCATCGGATCCCCTGGGGACCCTCTAACGTTTGAGTCCCAAATAGGCTGGTTCAGCGGCTGGGACCACTTCACCATCGATTACAACCACCTTGTGGCCCACTACGGCAGCGTCACCAACCTCCAGCGCGCTCTTTCCGCAGAGCTGTCCGAGGAAGAGAGAGAAAACGGCGACGAGGGAGATAGTAGTGATAATCCCGCGATAAGAGCCAAGTTTATGGAAAATCTACAGAAGGGTATAACCGATGTAACGCCGGAAGAGGAGATGACTGCGTTTTACCGTCCGACAGGTAATGGGTTGTATATCAGAGAGCACGACGAATTGTCTGTGCGGGAGCCGCCGGTGAGGTTATTTTCCCCCGAGGACCCATTCGACACGAGCGCCCTTCTCGATGACAGCAATAGCGATGGCGATATTGAGATTGAACGATTTGCCGGTGAGATCGAGCCGGAAATCTTCTCCTCTCCCATAGCCGCTAACCTCACAATAGGCTCCATGGGCGGATCCGTCATAGGGCTAGAAGATTACGACAATGACTCCGACGAGCCGCAAGAAATGATCAGCGCGGAGCGGCAGAGAGAGATTACTGATGAGGGCTTCTTTCCTACACCGGAGTCTCTGGTGTTGGAGATTCCAGAGGAGAGTTCGAGAGAGGAGCAAGAGGAAAATGATGCGGGACTGGACCTGGATGTAGAGACATCGGGTGAGGTTCATGGTCAGAACGTTATTGTCGATTTGGAAGATAGTAATGGTGTCGAGAATGTAAATCAGAATTTCTCAAATTTAGCCGCCACCTCAGAGAGCGTTACTGGCATTTTGGAAAGAGACAGAGGTACAGACTATATTGATCCCGGAAAAAGTATTGATATTATAGGTGACACTTCCAACAGCAACAGTAATGATAAAGGCAAAGAAAATGTAATAAACGAGGCCTCAAGTCAGAATAGCAGCAGCGGCAATCAAAGTATAAAAGACCTACAACTTCAGGATACTAACAACAACAGGGGGGCAAGCTCGCATAGTAATAATGAAGGACCAGTTGGCTCTACTGTTAGCTCTACTGTCGATGTCAAGGCAAGAATTCAGGACCGCGGTCAATTGACAGCCGATACAGACCCCAATAATCAGGGTGAGCGTGACGGCAAACTGGATCAGGAGCTTATGCTGAACGATACACAAAAAAATGGCGATATGATCGAGGATGCGAATATCGAGGCTGGTGATACTAGCCTCAATACTTCTATTCAAAAGGATTTAAAAGACAATAATATTGACTTGAAAGGTGCTAATGAACCTCATCTCCCGAATAATGGCAGAGGAAAAGTTTTTGAAAATATCGTTTCTGGCTTTCAGATTCATAAGGAAGATATTTCTACTGAAAATGGTCCGGGTATTCGTGATATAGATATGGTCGTACATCAAGGAACCGATGGTGCGGTGAAGAGTGCTAATGACTCTCAGCATTCACGTACGGGTGATAAAATCAGTCATCCTGGAGCTGGTAACGGTACCTCCGAAAATATAGTTCCTAGCCCCCGGATCCAAAAGAAAGATAGTAATACTACAAAGTGTTTAAGACTTCGTGACATAGGTGTGGCTAGACAAGTTGGAGCCGGTGATATTTTGAGAAACATAGTTAAGTATCAATCTTCACATGTTGATTATAACACCAGTAACCTTAAAGGCGACACTAGCGGGTGCTTAGATAAAAGGGACGGTTTCAACAGTTTTCCCGGTGTTCAGGATGCTGAAAATGCGTCTACTAACGGTTATCGCAGTCACACCGAACAGGGCATTTTGCCCGTTGAACATGAGACATCAAGCGCTGATATAATTAAGGAGGCTGGTGACAGGGGAAGTGGAGATAGCACAAATGTTAATTTACTGGACGAAAAAGATGTTGCTGGAGAGAACATTTCCAAGAAAAAACAAATCACCGCTGACCCGGCTGAAAATGAAAGCTCTCAAGAAAGCGACAACAGCATTAATTCTTTTGAAGCACAAGTGAACAAGGACATTGAAGAAGGTAATGCCGAAAATTACACCCTTGAAGAAGCAAACATTGGTAGTTTCAGCATCGAAAATGGCCGAGACTTGGTGATTTCTGACCTTGTGGACCATGTTCCCGACAACGACATCAACATCGAGGACGCAGATTCCGAACCCGAATCTTTCAGTGATGAGGACAGCTCTGACTCTGAAATTGGAGATGGTGTTGACCTTTCCGACGAAGCGGAGATCTACACCGAAGATTCGGAAATTAACGAAAGCTACGTTGAAAATGACTATGACGTTGACGAGTATGATCAGAAAAATTATACAGAGAATCACTTTGACGAGAACCACTATGATGAGAACGATTATGGCAACAGTCCTGAAAGTTCAAGCAACGATGAGAACCTGAACAGCGGCACGGAAAATTATTTTGATGTAAAGTACGTTGCTTTGGATGCAAAGTACGATAATGAGGTAGAGGCAAGTTATGCCTGCTTCCCTAATGAAGAACATAGAGGTTTCAAAATTTCAATTTATGACAATTACAATAACGATGATGAAAACGATAACAACGTAAGCTACAGCAGAGACTTTGATTTTGACAACCCCAATGCCATCGGCAGCCAAAACTACCATTTTGACCACAGCGACAGCGACGATGATAGAATTATGTACAGCTACAGCGACGACGAAGACTTACCCCACTCAGGTTTTGGCCCCGGTTCCAACTCACCAACCGCTCCTGACCACGATTTCGACCTTGACCTCGACCTCGACGCTGCCCACAACAATCTCGACGGCGAGATCCGCCACCTCCCGCGGTCTCCACCGTCCGCGAGTTCCCCGCCACTATCGCAGCTCATCCAAGACCAAAATCCATTGCTTGCGGGCCCTCTTGATGGCAATTCTCATAATGATAGACTGCTCCCAGTGCCAATGATACCTAATATGCGTGCAGTGCCCTGCATGCCCTTCACCTGGCTCAACAAAATCCCCTTGAGGCTCTTCTTGTCGCAGTCGCGCAATCCATTCGAAATCAACTGCAAGCGCAACGAGATCAACCACCAGAGAATCGAAAAGGAACAAAAAGAGACCTTAAATGCCTCTAACCCGTATAATAACAGTGCAGAGGATGATGGGTGCAGCGAAAGTGAGGACGAACCAGAGAGAAAAAAAGTCAAGCGGATGATTGATTTGGAAAATGTGTCTCTGGGAGCCTCGTACGCGAAACACTTCTTCATCAGAGTGACGAACTCCTTGTATGGCGATCAGGGTGTGATGGCGGAGGCCAAGATTGATAATTTGGGGTACCGGTGCATTTGACCTTTACTTCTTTCGCGCTAGTCACGGAAGGCTTGATGATTTGGGTATCAAAAAATGTGAGAATGGTTATGTGTGATGGGATTGGCATGTTTGTTGTATTGTTGTATTATAGAACCCTTTCAGTTTGAAAGAGAATATAAATTATTGAACGCCTTGATTTCTTTTGTTTATTTTAATCGCGACTTGACTTTGTAATACCATCATCCCGCCAGAGCCACAATTGTCTCCCAGTTTTTGGGAAGTGGTTGCTGATATTTTCCAAAAATTAATCCATAAGATGATTTTTCTTAGAAATTGTCATCGCATACTGGGGTCACATTGATAAAACTGCAAAATTAGGACAAAAGCTCTCTATAAACAGGAGCACTCAGCGTTATTCACTGGCACCTATTGACTAATGGGCATCTGCGAGGTGAAGAGCGTGAAATGGAACTAATGTATAATGCACAATAAACACAATTTGACTTTGGAAATAAGTTGCTGTAGTGTTACAATTGACAGTTACTGTGATATAAGTGACTGACCGGATAAATAATAGGGTTTGATTGTTCTAGTCCTGCAATGAATTGCGCAAAGATGGTAATGGCAAATATTTAAAAGTGTAAAAGTAGGAGGACACCGGTCGCAAAAATAGCCAAACTGTGAAAGAGATCAAAGTTTGTATGAAAGAAAGGATATTAGGAAGAGTTCACAATACTAAGGACAGAAAGGAAGGCTCGCGAGTCCAAAGGGAATAAGAAAAGAATGCGAAGAGTGGAGCTATAAGAGTATTATCGTTACCGAGGAAAAAGTTTTACGAATATGTACCACAGTGAATGCTGCCTTCGTGATTGATCGTGATAATGCTGTTTCTTCTTTTTCTTACAGTTTGTGCTTTTTGGAGTCTTGTTCTAAATTACGAAATATGGTATATTACATTACAAATTGTCATTATACAAAATCCCATCTAGCTACCCCATCTCGGACAACGACACATTCGCGGCCGTTACATCGCTCTTCGCGTCCTCATCCTCGTCATTGTAAAACTCACTGTACGTCTCGTAGTACTCGTCAAAGTTGTCTTCGGTGATTCGGCGCACCTTGTCCTCGAACACGGACTTGTCAGGGTACTGCCGCAACTGAATATTCGACTTATAGTTAAAAAGTGGCCCAATCTTTTCGATCCACTTGGCGCGCTTCTCAATGAGAGAGTTCAAGGTCTTGTCAATAACCTGTTGGTGGCTGAGAGAGCCGCCCATGGCGGCGGACGCTGTGGGTGAGTCTTCATGGGCAAGGGCGGCTCCAGCAGCAATGCCAGTGCCCGTGGCGCCCGCTGTGACTTTTTTATGCTTTTTGTGGTGACGGACAAGAATCTTTTGCTTCTTGAGGTAGTATTGGTCAATCTGCTTATTCAAGTTCTCCAAGATATTATAGAATTCACGGAACGAGATTTCCTCGTACACCCGCTTGAATAAAGAACGCTTGCGGAGGTTGTTCTTCAAGTTGACAACCTTGAGCTGCCGCTGCAAGGAGCGCAATTCCCGAGAGATTTCATCGTCCTGCTTATTGAGGATCCACGTCTCTTCAAAAGTTTCGTTCGTAATGTCTTCGGTGTCGCTGAGCATCGAAGAGGAGCCGGCACCGTCGGCGAGCTTTCTTTTCGTGACTTCAGAGCCGTTTTTGTAATTCAAGTACACGCCCACGTACTTGAGCTCTCTTTTAAGCCGTTCTTCCAAAGTTGGGTAGTCATACTTGAAGTTAAATCCTTTGCCGGCCACATGTTCGGGGAAGTAGATACTATCTTCATCCTTGATGAGATCATTGCTCTTATCATCTTTAGTATTCTGCTCGCCATTCCCATTGACGTTCTCGTTTTCCCCTTCATCATCGTCTCGCTCATCCTCTTCCTTGATTATGCCTGTCTCTGCTAGCGGCTTGTCGTCATCAAAGTTATAATCTAATATTCCACTGGCTCCATTGGTTCCACTGGTTCCACTTTCATTCTCGGTGCCGATGAGGGCAGAAAGCAATCTGCTCACAAGCGGGCCACAGCTCACAGAGTCTGTCTCGAGATTCGAGTCCGTTAAGTTCATGGAAGAATTTTTAGGAAGCAACTGATCCTTAATGTTTGCATTCATGGATTCCTGGGGCGACGGCGAGCTAACACGGGCGCCACCAGAGTTGGCAATACCGTCTTCTTCGTTCCACACTTTAGTGTACAATTTACCTAGCTTGGGAATTACAAACGGGTGAACCTTGGGATTGTATGAAGAAATGGCAAGAGCGTTCGTGCTCACGGGCACGCCGTTACTGTTCAAGGTAGTCAGGGCCGATAAAGAAGACTTTGCATGCTTGACCAGAGAGAAAGGAGTTGTGTGACTGTTTGAGCCGGAATTAGCAACATTAGAGTTATAAGTATTGAACTGGTTGGCATAAAATGTATCCAAATGCGAGGAGTAAACATACTTCTTTTTGAGAAAAACCAAATCTTCGTCATCGAATGGACGGTAAAAGTTGTCCAAATAACTGAGAAAGTTGTTGAAATTGACCTTGTTTTTGATTTCCTTTTGTTGGTTAAAGTCAATATCTGGAATATTACCAGTTAAATAGTCATGCAAATAATCTGTGGGATACGATGACACCGCGTACCACTCTTTCAAGTATTCCAGATCCTTTTGTTGTTCTTTTTTTTTATTCGGAACAAATAGCTTCAATTCTTTGGCAGCTTCTAAAAACTTCTCAGAGTCAAAATGGGCGGATCTTATGCCTGGAAGAAGGTTGGTCAGCACAGGTTTTGATATAAGCGATTCCGGCTTATGGTCTTCGAGTTTACGTTTTTTGTTTATTGGCCTGTCGTCTTCGTCATTGTCATAGTCATCGTCATCGCTATCATCTTTATTATTGTCATGGGCTTTTTCTTTGACAGAGTTATCATCCGCTTGTTTGCCTAGAACTATTTTCTCGCCAGAGTCTTCATTTTTAACTACCGGCAATTGTTTGCTGGAAATTGCATTTCTGGTCTTTTCTTCATCATTGTCACCACTTTTTGATTTGGGTCTCTTGTGTTTTGATGCCATTAACCTAGAATCATCAATTTTCTCCTCCTCAGACTTCTCCTCATCCGCGTTTAAATCAGTTTGTTCACCAATTGTTTGCTCAGATCCATTGATGTTCAATATTTCCTTCCTAATCTTTTCATTGATTCCGTAATCCTCAGGCTGCTTATCGTCTTGATTTCCAATAAACATCAAGTCCTCCTCGCTGAAAGAATTGACTCCAAAAGTTTCCAAAAGTTTCTGCTTGACAAGCAACCCACTCGTTTGGTCTTCAGTGGATATTTTCTTCAAGTTTCGTTGAAGTCCTTTGACCAACGTTTTTAGATTGAGTAACGTCTGCAAGTTCAAGCTATCGAGCCCACTCACGTACACGAGATCACCATTAAGCATCCCGACATTCGTGTCGTATGTTAAGTTTACTTCTTTAAGAATGCGTGATATTATTATTGATGGCTTGGTTGACTCGTCAATAGAGTCAGCGGCAACGACATTGACTGCTGGCATCACAGCATCAACAGAAATGGCAGAAGCTCCTGCAGCTGCTGGCGCTGGAGCTGATTTCCCTGCTCCTTTGGATACTGTTGCTGCTGCTGCTCCTCCTCCTCCTGGAGTGACGGAAGAGGCACGACTGCCCCGTGGATGGCCAGCGCTAGCTAAAGGGCTGTCCTCTTTGGGCGTGTCTCTGGACGTATTAAGGAACAAGCGCGATCTGCCACTCTTGGCCCTATTTGAAGCTCGAGGGCCCATTGTTATGTGGAAAATATGTGTTTTCTTGTTATGTTCTAGTTGAAGTTATTTTTTGTATAGATTTGTAAGGTATCGCGCGGGTTTAAGTCTTTGTGAAGCTGTTATATTATGGTTGATGTTGAATGTGCTGTGAATGTTTATGCACGCAGTTGCATTCGAAAAATAGCCACTTTATACCTTTTAAAGAAGTTATACCACAATAAAATAGAATAAACAATACAGCAGGACTGCCTTCTAACCAAATCTTAAAAGTGCCTTGAAAATGAGCAGCTGGTGATGATGATGACGGCTTTCAAAGTGGTAATAATACTATCTGCGCGTGGCTTCCTTCTCTTCTTCCTCTTTGTCTTCTTTAAAAGTTAAGCTCCAAATAATGTCACATGCTAGTCCTGTGATATCCCTGTGATGTGGGGTGAGTTTGCACCCCACGCATTTATATAAATGGGGTGAGAAGTTCTCAGTGTTGAAAATGAGTCATGTTGATATAAAAAGGGCCAGCATGAAACATAGATCGAATTACTACTGGAACATGCTAGCCTTCCTGCTTGGCAGACATCTTCACATAATAACAAATTTCATACTGCCCCACATACATTAAAACACTCGATAAGTAGTGGAGTATAAATTGTTACACCCAAAATGACTTCTGTCCCATACAATGACGCCCACGAGGAAGAGCTCAAGAAGCTCAAGGCTGACAATGTCAAGCTCATAACCGAGCCGCTCCACATTACCCTTAGCGACAGCGAGGCCACTCCAGCCACGTTGTTTCCAATTAATGACCCTTCGGAGATCTCAGTGGCGCTCCTTACGCACCTTCAGGACACCTTCAATAAGGAGATCGATATCGGCAAAACGTATCCTTACGTGAACCAGTTTGACTTGAAAGGGTTCAAGGACTACTGGTTCACCAGCTTCGTCGCCATCTTGATTCGCGGGAACCACAATGAAGCTGTAGTATTGCGCGACGAGAGCTACGACTGGGACACCGCCTTTTTAGGTACCTACTACATTAAGCCAAACTACATCGGCAGATGTTCGCATAACTGCAACGCCGGATTCCTTGTAAGTTTCAACACTCGTGGCTCAGGCTTCAAAGTCGGCAAAAACCTCGGCAAGACCTATTTGCAGTGGGCGCCAAAGTTGGGCTACACGTACTCAGTGTTCAACTTGGTATTTGTGAGTAATATTGGCAGTGTTAGAATCTGGGATAGCTTGGGCTTCGACAGAGTTGGGCTCATCAAGAACGCTGGGCGTTTGAAGGGAGACGACAAGCCAACTGATGCTATTATCTTTGGTAAGGATTTGGTTTAGAGAACCACGATATGACATTTGACCAGAAACATGGTACAACCTGCGTTCAGCGGATAAAAGCTGATTTAGGTGCTGCATGACGACTTTTTTTTTGTTAAGTACAGATTTGTTTTCCAACATTTCCACATAGAAACGATTTACATATATTCATATACTATGAATTTTAAATGAACAATTTTATGTCATTACTAAGTGCAGGTTGTATCGACGTCAATATTTTCATGGATTTTGACCAAGAGGTGTGGTGTTGCTACGTTTCATTCACATCTTGTAAACCAAATGGCTATTATTCCAAATCATTATTTTCAGTCATTATTATTTTCAGTCATTAAACATCCTTATAAAATTATATGAATTATAAAATTCGTGTCACTTTAATATTTAAATGGGATTTCAGTGTCATTGAAATTCCATCTGTCCAAGTCGGTATCATCAAACAAGCCATCTGGGATCCAGTCTTCCTCACCAGTTCTGCCGCCACCACCAAACTTGCGATCGGCAAGCTTGTTCAAGGCTTCGATGTCTTCAGCTGGCAAGTCAATGAGATTAAAGTTTTGCTCGAGTCTTTCCTTCTTGCTGGTTTTTGCAATGGCAACGATACCCCTGGCGACCAACCAACTGGTGACGACAGTGCCAGCCTCGACGTTGTTCTTTTCGGCCAACTTTTTGATATCCGGGTCGGCCAAGAGGTCCTTATTAACAGAGCCGAATGGCGAGTAGCCTTCAACGACAATGTTGTTCTTTTGGCAGAATTCGACCAACTCAAGCTGTGGGTCGTATGGGTTGATCTCGATCTGATTGACAGCTGGTGGGATCTTGGCGTGTTCCAAGATGATTTTGACCTTGCCGATGGAAAAGTTGGAGATACCAATGTTCTTGGCCAAGCCGGTCTCGTAGGCCTTCTCCAAAAGCTTCCAGGTCTTGACAAAGTTCCATTCATAGTCGTAAATGTCGAGTTCCTTGATCTGCTTGGCGCTTGGATGCGAAATCATGTTGTTGTTTTCGTCTGCAATTTGACGGAACGCAATTGGCCAGTGGATCAAGAACAAGTCAATATAGTCGAGTCTGAACTTCTTGAGCGACTTTTGCAAAGACTCGATGGCAAATGGCTGCTGGTCGTTCCAGACCTTAGTAGTGATGAACAACTCTTCTCTCTTGACGAGACCTTGGTCAATGGCTTCGTGGATAGCGTCACCAAGTTGTTGTTCAGATCTATACCAGTCAGCGCTGTCAAAATGGCGCACCCCGAGCTTGATGGCGTTGAAGACAATGTCGCGCGCTTCCTTTGGATCAATCAAGGTGAAAGAGCCCAAGGCAACAGAAGGGATCGTGTTGCCATTGTTAAGTTTGAAAGAGGAAGCAGGCATTTTGAAAATAAGTTGAGTTTTGGCTTACTTTTCTGGGCACAACAAAAAAATGTAGAATTAATTAGAGGCAATGACTGTAAAAAGGGACAGACCAGAATAATAGATGTGTGGTGGAATTAGTGCTAAAGAAAAAGATCAAACAAAATTTATCAATCATTTCTTTGTCCTCATGGGAATCTGGAAGGCACACAATGCTCGCTTTATATACCGTAGGCGATGTGGAGCCCCCTTGGAGCAATTGTACGAGAATGGTTGCTTGCCTTGCTCAGGGGGACACGTAATGGGCAGCAAGGTGTACCTGTACAGAGAGCCCCACGGTATAGCAACCGCCGTCTTTGCGACGACCTTTAGATACAGACCTTGCGGAATGTGTCAAGTGCCACAGAACTGAGCAATAAAGATTGTTTCACGCCAGCATTGACACCTAGCAAATTCATGGCTACATTGTAACAGTCTATTATCCATGTTCACAAGCTGCAGCGGCTATTATCCACAGGGATGGTGTAATTCTCTACGCACTGTGCTGCAACCGTTAATAGGAGCCCGCAGAGTTTTTCCGCTGACAGAATTTTTCCGGCCGCGATAACAGCGGCGATAGCGAGACAAAAAATGGCAGTTCGTCAGAACACTGACAACTGAGGATGGTTCCAGGCAGCCCCTCCTCTGATTAGCCCCCAGAAGGCATGAGCGATGGAAAATGGCAGAACTCTGGGCGCAAAATGTATGACATGCAGGCTTCGGAATATCGAAATGCATGTGATATATCACATGATGTGCATCAAATGACCTATTGTGGCATGTGAAAATGAATTCCGAAAGGAGAAAAAACATGACGGCGCTTAATTGGGACCATTACAAATACACCGTTGGTCCTCTGCTTGTAGTCTTAACCACGAAGAGGGTCTAGTGCCGTCCTTTTGAAGGTCAAAAGTGCTATTTATTACTCCTGGGGCTCCCGCAGTGTTTATATATCCATCTTCTGCTTCGAGAGCGTCTTTGTACCACGCACCATCCGCATCTTTTGCATCGTTTAGAACCCAAGCGAGCCTCGCGTTTGAGCCATATTCCAGGATATCCTCATCCACTCAAGAGCATCTCTCATCCAATTTCATAAGCACGCTAGATCAGCTTTTCCGTCCATAGATGAATGGCATTATACACTTTTGGCAGAAATGAAGCTCAACAGTCTTGTTCTCCTTCGCCATTCACTACGTTGGGACACCCTTTCTGCCACCCAGCTCGTCAATCTCCTTGAGCTGCTTCTGGACGATGAGCAAGACCTCATCCATCTTGACCAGATTAACAAGTTTCAGCACATCCACAATTATGGCCCCTTGTGGCAACTTCTTGTGAAGTGTCTCGTCAAAAACAAATGTCTAGACAGGTACATGGACACCATTAACGATGCCAGCCTCACAAAGGTGCAAAAGATTTTTATCGTGCTTACGCAGTTGTCAAAAGAAAATTTGGGCTACGTTAATGACTTTGTCGAAAGCATCAAGGACAATGACCGGTTGTTACAGGCTACCAACTCTCTGCAAGATGGTATCGTCACCGTTATTGATCCTGGTATTGTCCAGTTCAACCAACTCTCGTACAAGCTGTGTTACTTGTTGGCCAAATACCTTTTCAAAATTCTCCAACAAAAGTATAATGTAACGACCCAGAACTTGAACTTTATTATCCACACTTCGCCATACAAAAGGTGTCTCCAATCTTTGATTTACCTTGTTGAGAATTTACAGCGGCTTTATGACGTTGCATACCATAAAGCGCCATCGAATTTGACTTTCACCGTCAAATGTGACAACTTTTTGAGTGACCACTATTACAAAGACTATCTCAACAAGAAACATTTTACAGAGACTGGCTTTCTGGTCGAGAACGTATTGCTGGACGATTACGACAGCGACGAAATTCAGTCAAAAATCATAAAATTAAATGAAACTTTGCTCACAGATGCCTTCAAAAACATGCCCAACGCAAGCTATAAGTTTAATTGGAATAAAGATTTGTTCGGCAAGCATGGTGACTTCAACCACGGCACCCTCAACAATTTCACAAATCGCTGTTTGAAAGGCGCCTGCAGCTTGATTGATTTTTATGAAGCCAAAAGCGATATTCCAAATACTACCAATATTTGTTTGGTGATGACACATGGAGGTCTCATTAACAATTATTTGAACAACTACGCTAATGCGGCAAACCAGTTTGACGCCGATGAAAAACCTCTAGAATATAAATTTATTGAGATACCACCGTGCTCTTTTATCTTTCTTCAAAGTCAGCTGCAAGGCCAACAGATAGCAACAGGCAGCACCTCCGACAATAACCACTGGTCCCTAGAATACTCAAATATCAACTTTTCGTGTTTTAAAAAAGCTATTGCAACCGACAACCTGCTGACGTACGCTTATGACAAGACTCTCAATTTTGATATTTTCAGAAGGCTACCCGATGATTATCTAACCGCCAGTCAGCCCGATTCAAATCGTGCCGAAAATTGCTCTAAAGATGAGGATTACATTTTCGTGAAAAAAAATAACAGCTCTTCATCTACTTTGGTGAATCCATTGTTTGAAAAACGGCAGTCAACGAGATCAAGAAAGAACACAATTTTGACTACCTTGCAGGACGGGTTAGTCAACGAGGAAGCAATAATAAAGAGTGCCGCTTTGGCAGCTGCGAAAATCTCCGTCTCTCACGAATCAAACAAAGCTGGTGACATAATCAATATCGAGAGCGGCAGTAATGACGATATCGAAAGCTTCTATACTTTTAACCAAAGCAATTTCGTGGCTGACCCAAATGCCGCAGCTAAGACTCTCAAGGAAGGTGTCGTGTTTGAGAAAGCGGTGTCTCTGAAAACTTCCCTCAAAATTACCAATGATGATGAATTTTACAGGATTCCGAATTCCAACTTTAGTCAGAATAATGTTGTCAGCTCTGCTAAAGATAAGAGAAACAATAACAACGAGCTCAAATCGAAATTGTCCTCTTATAAACTAAACTGGGATGCCCCAACTTCCATTTCCTCCTCAAAGTCTTTCCAAGAAAGCAGTGATAAAGCGAGAAACTTTTCACCAGCCGCTCCTGAACAGCAGCGTCGCAGATCTAGAAGTGCCGCCTTTTATTTTGCAAGTGACGATGAGTACTCCGGAAGCGAGAGCGATGGCGATGACACTAATATTGGTAGCAGCAATAGTGCTTCGGTCACAAATGATGTCAGTACAAGGGAACAAAACGAGGGGGCATTATTTTCACTATCCAAACCAAGCTCTGGGGAGTTCAATATTTCTGAAATCAGGGAACCGGTTGAAGAGCTCAAGGTTGCTACGTCTTTGGAAACTGATAATGCTAGCTATGAGCAACAGCCAGTGGGAAAAAGGAACAACATAGTTGACAGTATCGCCGAAAGTTTTAAAGAGTTGAGAAAGAATGACGGTAACTACCAAGCAATGAATACGCCCACTGACAATTCCGAATACAACCTCGCTGAAGATTATTTGGGCCTTAATAAAAACTACTCAGAAGATGAAGAAGAGGAAGATTCTAATGATTTCAACGATGTATACGTAAAACCTAATAAGAGCACAGGGCATATTGCTAGTTGGAACCCCGGTAAAGCTAGCGTATCTGTCGGTTCTGCTGAGGAAACCGATAGTGAGCTTGGAATTGATAGCATAATTGTGCCAAGAAATAGATTTGAAACCATTAGCTTGCCGTTGCAGGAAGAAAACTTCAAAGGTAGATCTAGTGAGCTCCAGAAAGAATCTAGTATTGATACTGCGACCAATGAAATTAACTTGTCTCTGGTAAAAATTGACAACTCGCAAAATTCAAGTTACTCTTCATTCGAAGCTTGCACACCTGACGATCATGGATCCCCACTAACAGTAAACAATATGCCATTATACGAAGGCTCAACTAGTATGTCTGTAACTGCTAACCCAACAAAGAGAAGAAAAAGCAACAGCAATAATGTCAACGTCAAACCCAAAATTATTCTTATCAAAAATACCAATAGTTACAAATCACTAAATATTGGCTCTCAAGGTGCCACATTGGTTGAGCCTGCCAACCCTCTAACGGACGCTAGCACCAATGCCAACTCAATCCACAGCGAGCTTAAAACTAAGCTGCGTCTTGAAACCAAACGCGCTCAAAACAAGCACACGAAAGATGAAGCTCTCAAGTCATACTTTAGTTCCCCTGTTTATGATAACTTTTTTGAGTCTTTGAATAATAGCGTGGGTGGAGGAAATGGAGAAAAGAGACATAAGTCGCCTGTTCCGGTTTCGAGAACGCGAATGCAGGATGCTGCGCATGATAACAAGGAGAATAAGATTATTTTTGTTTCTAACTCAAATGAGACGAAGCATCATAAGATCTACTAAGCCAGAAGTAATCTTGAGAACTCTTGGTCTCATTTTTTTTTTTTTTTTATTTTTTTGTTTTTGTTTTATTTTTGCGATTGATTATTGTTTTGTTTTCAGAAGTTGCCTTATGTGGTTTGACTTTTCTTTACCGGTTTATTTTTATCGTTCTTTTCTCTACCTAGCATTTTGGCATATATATAATACAGCATTGATTTTTACAGTCATGCATTATTTGATCTTCTCACTATACACTTTTCCGATACTTGCACTATACACTATTGTCACTCGTTGCAGCCACTGCCTGTTTCCCATTTGCTTTTAGTTGCTATACTTTTTATTACAACTGTCTTCCTAAGGTACTCGTTGCTGAGCTGTGACCTCTTGATATTGATAAAAGAATTTCAAGGAATTTGTCAGCAGTTACTGGCCTATCTGGTTCAAATCAAGGAGTCGTGTTAAAGTCTGTAGTTGTTAACATTGTTAGCGAGCTTTCATGTTGAAACTCTGCATTATGCTCTCCACGTGACTAGGCTCTCAAGGTGCTGCGGTGCCACATCGCCCATCTCAGGACGAGGCATATAGGCATTACATCTCAAGGGACATTTTTGCGAGTTCGTTCCCCTAGAGGCCAGACACAGGCTATATCCCATTCACCAGTACGTTAGTGTCTCAGTAAATCGCTCACGTATTACGCAAGCGATACCACACTCTAATATACCGCCGGCAATGGGCCCTTTGGGAACAGCAGATGAGGGGGACACCTCGCTATTTGTCTCTTACATCTTTCCCGACTTTAATGCTGTCCGGTTCCTCAAGCGCGATTTTGACGCTCTCATTGATAAAGGTCTCGCCTCTTACTCTGCTATAGAGGTCAAGGGGTGCGAGATCTACCTTGTGAAGCAATGGATCCTCGAGCGCAAGATCGGCACCATCATCACGTCCTTCACGGGCAACAATTCGCACATGGTCCAGGCGATTAAGCTCACGTTGTTCAAGAATGAAAGCTACTGGCCCATGAAGTTTAAGAAATACTTGAATGAGCTAATCAAGTTTCAGCACGCCAAGTTGAAGGCATTCCACAACGAGGGCTACTTGTTCGTGACCAACTTGCTGAGTTTCTATACTAACACCGACCTCAGCATCCGGCAGATTGACCCTGTGTATATCCATGATGGCGAGATTCCTGTGCCGCAGTACTACACACAGTTCGAGGCAAATTTTAATTTGAAAAGGCTCGACTGCGGTGGTCGGTCTGCGTTGTTGTTCTCGAATCCGCCCAAGGCGCTGGAGGATAAGTTCTTCTCTATGTACAAAGTCAATGAAGGCGTTTCCATTGTCTACGCCGTCAAGGAGTTGGTTCTCATTGTGCAGATTGCCCTCTACTATTTCGACACCATAAACCCAGCTTACTGTGACGGCATTCTCTGCAACAAGACACAGCAGGCAATTGAAAAGTGGTGGAACAGCATTGGCAAAACGTTTTTTGGCCCAATCCCGCAGGACGGAATTTTAGGGCCTAAGACTGTGGCGGCGATCCTCAGTGTGCTCCTCTCTTGCAAGTTTAGGCTAAACTTGATAACATCAGAGAGCTCCAAGGACCCTTTCGACATAATATCATTCAAGTTGTCGGTGTATCAGTTTCAGAAAAATACCTGCAAGATGAAAGACCCAAGCTGGTTACTCGATGGGCCGACATTCGCCAAGTTGGTGAGCATCACCGATGAAAAGCTAAACTACGACAATATCTTAAAGTTCAAAAAGGTTGTGAACAAGACAGTAAACGATATTTCAGGAAGAAGGAATAATAGAATCAGCAATATTTGTGTCGAGACAACGAACATAGAGGAATTGAAGCTTAACGTTACCGGAAAACGACTCGAGTATTTGTTCCTCGGTAAGGGGCGGCCTACGACATTGACTAACGTGCTTTTAGACATTTATTATAGCCAAAAAAAGTACGTTTCCAAACCAGAAACCAGACTCTTCGGGCACTTGGGGAGCGAAATTGGCGGAAGCACCGTGGTACCAGCTGCAGCCAACCACATGCTTGATGTTCGAAGCCCAACGGATGTTAGTCACAAAGCAGGTTTTAAGCAGGCGGGAATAACACTGTTTGACTCAATTGGGAGCCCCGAATCGCTTGGGTCGCCAAGAGGTACTGGATCAAATTACATGTCTATGTTCAAGAATGTCGCTAACCAGCGAAAACAAAAGTTTAATGATGGCGTAAGCCCAAACCAAGCAACAAGCCAAGGCCAAACCTTAAAAGTGCCTGCCAGTGCAACAGGCCCTAGGGATAATAACGCAAAGCTTTCAATAAACACGTCCTCCATGGCGACTTTAAACAACTGGGATCCGCAGCTGCTGGTGGCAAACAATATCCCAACTTCGCCTTCCTATTATACCGTCTCTAAAGTAAATCTGCCAACACTGCCACAATCGCAAGATGGGAATCAAAGTCCCGAGCAACAACAACAAACTGCACATCTTCAACACCAGACACCAAAACAGCAAATAACGCAACAGCCGGACCGTCTCCACCACCATAGTTCTTCTCAGCACCACCACCATAACCATCATCATCATCATCATCATCATTATACGCCTCGCGCAGTCAAGACAGGCGAAGAAGGTTACATCTCCAATAACCCTCTCAAAAGTGGCGTTGGCAAGATTAAAAACTTACATAGCAGGACAAAATCAATTCCGTTGAAGATCCTCAGTAACAAGAACGAAGACGATTTAGTTGACGAAAAGATTGCGAGAGACATCAATAACAATATCATAGACATCAACATGAATATGACGCTGCAGAATCCATCAACGCCATTATCTCCTGATAATTTTGGTTTCGAAACCCCCATCCAAGAGCAATTGGTTCCTTCGCGAAATGACCTTATTTCCAAGTCGCTAAAGGATCCAAGCTGCAGCGGGGGTGTTCTGTCCAATAGCGAAGATAGCGGGTTTTACACCCAGGATCGAAAGGGTTACGTGAATTCGAATGCGTCAATGGAAGGGATGGTAGATAAGGCTTCAACATCCGAAGGGAAAGACGACGACCAAGAGGCTCTGTTTGACGTCGAGTTTCGTAAGAGGCTCAACAGAAGAGCTTCTTGCCCGATGGTTGCTGACGACCTAAATTTGAAAACGTTAGGTTATGACTATGAGCCGATTGTCGAGTTGATAGCCAAAAAAGCCGACGTAAGCCTGATTATACAAAAAGATTATGTTCAAAGACCACGAAGAAACAGTTTTTCTCAGGTAGAAGAACTGTTACTGCTGTGGACTGTTCCCTTTGAGACGTCCATCGATTGCGTTTCAAGAAGGTACATTCAGGCCAAAGTGAACTCGCTTGCGACTATCCTCAGGATAAAAATGGTGGGATACTCAGACGCCTTTCCGTCAGATACCCCTGACATTGGCATGTCCACTGGGCTCTCTGCGCATCCTACCAGGCCTCCCCACTCCTCATCCTCCTCCTTTTCGCAGTTCACGCTCGACACAATCCCAAACCTGTCGACAGCGGTCTCCTCCGCCTTACAGAGCGTCAACTTTGCCCACTTCATCACCTTCCTCCAGCAGGCTGAGTCCTCCATGGTGCACCGACTCGAGTACCTCATGAAGAATCTCCATCAAATTTTCCAGTTCCGCAAGGTCTACGACTCCAAGCTCAGCGAGGTCGACACTCTCAAGTCGAAGCTTAAGTACGAGGTACGCATTTTAAAGATCAGAGTCCGTGATGTTGACGACAGTGCAATGGAGCTCAGCAGCAAGATTGAGTCATTGAAGGAATTAGGGCACTTGTCTGACGAAGAGGCGACGTCGGCGCTCGGGGAAAAGATGGTTGTAGAGACGGATAAGAACCAGACGAGGAAGAAGCAAAACAAGAAGGACCAAGCTTTGTGATGGCTTTGCCTTTTATCTCATGAAGGGATCTCTCCAAGCAGCTTAACAATAAAAGCTTCATTATGTGATTTTCCTACTTTACCTGTTGTTCTAGTATTATGCTTATATTTCCCTGCCTTTATGGCTCTATTACACACTTGATATGTCTACTTTTAGCATACAAATCCGATTCCACTTCTTCAAGTGAACTATTGGTTTTTTTTGAATTATTCCCGATTGACAAAACTCGTTTATTTATCTATTTACTACAAAAACTTTTACTTTGGCTACATTGTAACTCAAAGGACCCAGATTTGGGCCCAAAACACTTCTTTAGGGCAGCCCATAAGGGTTGTATTGGCAATAAAAGAGAAATGTGTATTAATATTTGATTTCTTTTGGAAAATTTACTTGTGATGTTGGCAGGTAAAAGTATGAAAATCTCAAAACTTGAAAGATTTGTTGTCAAACTTCTTCGTTTTTGACGTTCTGCCACTTCTCGGCTACCTCCTGATTTTGTCTATTTAATTATTGAAAATTAAAAGACACGGGACCATGTTTACCACTTAGCTGACCATTAAAAGCTTCTTTTAATTGGCAAGTATATGTATTTCTACAATCTAACAGTGATCATAAACAGCATATGATATAACTCTAGCAACGGGAAGACCAATCTATGAAAAAATTCAATCTATGAGTAACGATTTTAGTTTTATCTGACTACCCTTTTTGCACCTTCCTCAAGCCACATTAGCCTTGGACTGGCCAATAATGTTACCTTGTGTATTATAGTTGTAAACTACGCAAGTGCCCTTGTTGTTGCACTTGCTATACCGCATCCGAGCTTCTTGGTGCTCTTCCACACCAACTGCGAATAATGCGAGTACAAGCCGTCATGATACTGCAACTTCTCATCATACCAGGCCTTAACGGAGTTGAACGCGAGTTTTTGGCCTGTGCTGTAAGTGATGCTGGTCCAGTACAAGTTTTCGCCCAAGCCTTTTGTGCCGGAGTGCACCAAAGAGCCGATGGAGCAAAGCTTCCGGGCGTGCGACTCGGCGTGGGACTGGAGCTTTGAGAGGCCCCACAAGAGCGCTGAGGCACCGTCCTTGGAGCGGTCGCTGTTGTGGCCATCGAGGATGATCTTTTGGAAGTCGTTAAGAAAAGACGAAAATGAGGACGAGGACGAAGGAGAGGAAGGCCATTGGCCGTTCTTCTGGTTGTTTTGATGGATAACTGTCGCAAGGGTGGTGGCTTTGACAGGAATAACAGCTTGAGTTTGGTTTCCGGCTGTGACATAAACAACGATAGTCTTGGTGATAACAGCCGCTTCAGCGGAAGTCATCATGAGGAGTAGCAGTGATGATAAGCTTTTTTTGAATGTGAGTTTCATTGTGTCTATGTATATCGTATGGTCTGCTATTTGATGTATGGGTATTTCTTGGCTAAAGAGCAAAAGAGTATTCAAGGAATTGATTTTTGATTAAAAGAGTAATATTTCATCGAAATATTTTAAGTCTAAGCCATCATCCAGGAAATACAGGAACTGCCATCTACTTTATATCTCAACCTTACCTGTCACCCCATACTATCAAAAGATGCATACCCCCAAATGGTAGTCCACAATCATAGAACCCTCAAGGCCCCTTTTATCATACTCAGGCTTGGAGCCATGGTCCAATCTGGTCAGAAAAATGTTAACTTGAATTACCGCGTAGAAGCAATTTCTAGGACAGACATGCATGTTGCCTATTTGGAAAACCTGCCCAGCGCCCTCTATGTCAAAGATATTGAAAGTGCCAACGGAAGCTACCCTAACAGTCAGAACATTTCTTGTTGTCATATGACCAACTTGGTCCTTTAATTGTGCCTCACTGGGGAATTACTCAAAATAATGTGCAATTTTTGATTGCTGTAAGAGTAGCATGGAGCACGCATTGTTCCAGGCTTTTGATCTGCCGATTAGGAAGCACGTTAGTTCTTGCAGCTTTTTTAGGAAGAACAGACAGCGCACATGGAGGAAAACTCATGGAGAAGAGACGAAAGGTTCGTTGTTTAAAGTAGTTTTAGGAGATTGATAGTCTGTGCAATGCCTTCACAACATTTCTTACTGTCACGAACTGAAATAAATGACAAAGATAATGTTCTCTGTGGCATGTGTTTTTGTAGGTGCAGGTTAGGGAGCAGAACTTTGTTCCTATTTGTGAAACCGGAAGATAATGAAGATAACTATACTGCAACATAGATTGTAGTCAATAATTTACAGCTAAAATCAATATTTATCTAAAAGATCCTTTTTGCCAGCTAATTTTGCAACTACACAGGCACTTGACGATGTTAAAAGTCATTTATTTTGATAACGTCGGCTGCAGAACTTCCTTTTAAAGCCTATTCGAGTTACATGTCTTTGCAGAGTCGTATTCGGATTCTGTAAACGATTTAGGAAAGAGTGGTAGCCACAAGGATAACCGAGTAGTTTAGCGGTGTGTATAGTGAGTAAGGTAGACCTTTGGTGCCATAACCAATCAAAAACCGGAATTAGCAATGGTATGCTATGCTTTTAAACTTAAGTGATAAGGAAGAAACAATAAGGAAGGAATCAAAATTCCTATTCTTGTGTCATAAAATACTATGTGTACTTTTATTGGGTTACCCTCAATTTTAATAGAATCTATACAGTTTTATGAGCTTGCTATAACAACATCATTTATCTTAACATTGGCCTGAAAAAATTTGATTCATTGGCAGGTCCTTTTCATTTCAGCTTCTTCTCTGTTCTAGGCGAATAGCGTAGCAGAGAGCACTACAGAATAATGGGTTTAAAAACTTAGATTAATTAACAGCATTCACAAGACGCCATCAAGTAGAAGGGTCAAAATGAAATAAAATCCAATGAGGCCCTTAACGCTGCGAATGAGTAGATCAATTTCTCGCATTATTTGTCAGTCGAGCTATTCAAAGAAAAGATTAATATCCTTCATCCCAAAAAATAGTGAACTTCCATTATGAGTCTCCTAAAAATGGCCAGAGCAATGCAGAGATTTACTTCGTTGTTTTTAACATCATTATTATCGAAGAGGGAAAAGATGACAGGGATTATTGGAGTTTCAATCCACCTGAAAAGTTTTCTGGTGACCACTGCAAGATGTCCCAAGCAGAAAATAATAATGCAGTTTTGGCATTGCACCTCAAGTACTTAACAGGTTTTTCTGAGCACTTTAGAAATTTTGTCAATTCTGTCTATATGCACACTCCTAAACGCCCACACTCTGAACATCTGTCACGCTTGAATAATCAAGTTTGCCGATTTTATGAGCTCTATTGCTCAATTGGACAGCTCCACAACAAGAATTTGCCTGTTAAGTGCCTGTTAAGTACCTGAAGAAGGTTGCCATATCTATCAGAACATTGTACTATCACGTATATCAAAACTTATAGTTTCAGTACAGAGTATTTGAAGGAAGTGATCTTTTATATTGTAGACATGAGGATTCTCTGACCTCCCTAAAATATAATTATGGTATTTCAAGTAATTTTACCAAAGATAAGCAAATATGAACTTCCAAGCATATTAACTCTTAAGTTATGCAGGTATTCTTTAGATATTGGCTACCTGAGAATGGCATGGATGGCATGGGGCTAAATATTGGAATGTTGATTCCCAATACTTCACCAATATACCAAATCTGCTTTTTGGATATTACAAAATCTCGAACTTGAGGGCCAAATATGCTTCCAAAATATCTAGGAGTTGTTTTGATTTTGGTTTGAGGAAGAAATTGAGCTGCTTCAACTAACCTCCTTCAAATGTGATGTACTCAATGGGAATGGTTTGGATAGTTATGATTTACTCGCATCTCTCATTAGCTTCAAATTATGATTTCCAACTCTTTTTTCTTATAAATTGATGATTTTAAGGCAGTTGCCTTCCCTCAATTTATTAGGTCTTGAGATGCTTATGGAACTAAGTGAGAAGGTGTTAACAAAAATCCAAAGGTGTGCATGGAAGGGTATCAGAATTTTGATAGTTTTAAATTCATAAAAACTATTATTTTCCTTTAAATAAACGGCACAATAGCAAAAGGATTTTTTTTAAAGAAAAACTTTAAATTACATTCAAAATTTACAGAGTGACCTGAAGATAGACCCTTCAATTATTAGCGTTTGGTTTTTCAATATTTAATTGCATATTAACTTTCTTTGAAACCTGGTTTTCTATATGCATTTTCAATTTCCGTTGAAAAGAATTAAGCAGCATTTTTAACAACTTTCAGTCAATTTCTATAAGAATGCTTTACTTAGAACCCCTCATTGTGCTAGCGCCTTCATAAGAGCAGGTATTAAATTATTAAATATGTCATGTTGAAAGAAGAATACAAAATGCATACTTCTCCGCGTTACCCCCCTCCCCCCAGTCGCGTCGTTGCTCATCGTCCGCACAAAGCAAGGAAAACACACCAAATGCGGAAAAAATAGCTCTAATTTGCAAATTTTGGCGTTTGGTTTTTAACATCACTTATCTACTTCGAGGGCACCCAAGTTTGTCCTGCAATAATACCAAATAATCTCTATACTTGCTTCAACTATACTTTTTTGTCACCTGACTTAGAGCCTGCACAAAACATCTATCCGGCATATATGATAGGCTAGTTCATTTTTCAGTTATTGTTGTATGCTCAAATCAGCTTGGACAGAGTAAGTTGTCTTTTTGATCGGCTATGTCCAATGCTATACCGGATCATTACCACCTCCCGAACTCGGCCCCAAGCTACCACCAGGACCCCGATTTTGTTCCAGGAAACAATTGGGTCAATTTACGTTGCAACGGTAAGAACTTTTATGCTCCCGAGTTATTCTACAAGAGTCCCTTCATTAATGAGATTGTTCCGTTGCGGATAAAAGACATTGTCAACTCAGCAGACTTGGAGAAGATATACAATTACTATGCATCGATGCTTATGAGACAAAACGTAATCTTGGTGAATAACTATCCGGTACGGTATGTTTCTGTGACGGCACGAATCATTGGCCAGTACGTTAAGGTATTTGATTACAATCAGCGGCAGCAGTATGTTGATGATGACGATGGTGATGTAGGTGCGAATATAGCAAAGACTGATAGACTTAATGATAATAAAGCACAGTGCCGGTATTGGGAGAACAATTTTAATGAACAATCGGAGAGAGAAAACTTGTACTTCGTGTACTTGTGCGACAGCAGCGGCTCGGTATTGACCTGCGTCATACCAGCACACAAATTTATCGGATGTGGCTTGTCGACACGAGAAGGCAACAATGATGGTGTGTTGGTCCGCGTCATTGGTACTATTAAATACTACATTCATATGAACTTCGCAGATAAAAAACGTCAAAAGGAGTTGCATCCACTAGAGATTGAGATTGTTGCAAAAAAGACGACAAAAAGCATGCTAATTGAACTCAATGAATGGAAGAGGACGATAGATTTTCGAGAAAAATATCTTATCGAGCCGTGGGTAATTGAGGATTTACCAGAGTTGGATAGACGTAATGAAATGTACATTGATATTAACAACTTGTCAATCAAGGACAATGTTCTTGTGGCAAAATCAGACAAATTACACGAGCAGCAGCGGGAAGCACCCAAAAATCAGGATACGGTTAATAACCAAGAAAAAGCCAGCTTTCAGGTTTGTGAGAGCGAAATTATGAACACTGTCACGGACAGTATATACATTCACAAGGAGCGCCAGTTCCGCAAAGAACATGGACCATATGATATTGACAATAAAGATCTGTTTGAATATACAGAATTCATAGTGCTGGATAGTTCTAGCTCAGAGCCAGAAATCATTGACGTAACAAGTGACCACGAGGATCTGGATGCAATTGGCAAAGATCTTCGAAAAACAGTTTTCAATAAGTCAGAGAACCAAGTTGATAATACTCAGTATTTTATTGAACAGGCTTTTTCTAAATATCGTGAAGATGCAGGTCGTGGTAATTCAGAAAAATTGGATAGTTCAAGCAATTTACTGAATTCCAAAAAGCTCAGCCATGGAAACCTTAGTTTCGATAATATACCCAGAGAATCGGTTATTACTGCTTTACGGCCTTTCGTAGCAGAAATGGGGCATGGCAAAAATTCTGTTAGGCGTGAAAGTGTACTATTACCAATAACACAGCCCTGTAACTTTGTATCATTTCCTAGGGACTCATTAAAGACTTTGAAGGTTTTGAAAATTGATAATGACGAGACAAATTTTGTGGAACTATCCGACTCTGAAGGCGATTTTCGGTCGGATATAATGGCACCGTGTTTTCATAGTGTTTCAGAACAAGATGGAACTTCAACAAGTATAGTTTTAAACGATCCCTCAGCTGACAATAGCCCAAAGCAATCTTCCACCTTCATAATACTGGAACCCTTGCCCACTATTTCGGTGCTTACAATGACGGAGCTATTGGAAATTTTGCAGTTTCAGAACTTGACGGATATTCTCAATTCTAATGTTCAGCTCGCAAAACTGGTCATCTTTGACAAGAACGATATTGTTTGCAAATTAAACTATGCTGTTGAGTTTGTCAAGTTGTTTATTGGATGGAAACGCTTCGGTTCTAAATCGGTAGATGGCATTAAAAGAGATGGCCCGAAAGCAAAAGATGAAGATAATTATGAAACAGATGACAACAAAAGCATTGGTAGTTTAATTGGAAAGCGCTCCGTTGATTTGAAAGAAATTTATCGAGATTTGCTTATTTCCAACTTTTTGTCATTGTTGGTATTGAAGTACTATTTTGTTATACAATACGCATTTACTAAGGGCCCTCATATTACCTCCACTGTTTCCGCTAGCAACAAGTACGGCAATACTTTGGCGGAAGAACACAAAACTGTTTTGATTAACTCTGATGACTTTTTGCAGCACTTTTCAAAAATACCCAAAGATTATTACCGCCGTTACCATCTCCATGATCAAGGATCTTCTTTTGTCAAGTATTTAAATGGGATCAGCAGCGCAGATATCTTGCATCTTGTCAAGTCGCGCACCTTCAATACGTATAAAAGCAAGTTGTTTCATAATGTGAGGCACGAGTTCACAGATAAACAATTAATAAAAGGATACAAGATTGAAAACCATAAAAGGGTAGAAAGCTATAATCGCTTTTCGAGCCATTATAGGTCAGGCATGCAGCTGCAAAGCATATTCATAAATTTTGACCGTATTTCTGGTATCAATAGTTTCTTGATAAAGGAAATCAAACATTACACGAAAGAGCATTATACAAATTATTTCGAGCAATTGAGTGGGTTCATAGACTATATGACAAAATATAGGCGCCATGGTGCAAGAGCAGGTCACACAGGCGAAAGCAAAGAAACGGGGAGCCGTGGTGAGCAGCAGTTTCGATTGAGAAAGCTTTTGTTTGCAAACAAAGTCAAATCGAAGGTGGCTGCTTTTAGTGAAAAAAACTACATTAGCGTTCAAAAGTTTAAGGAACGCATCCAGTCACATTACAAGATCTCCTTTGATTTGAATATCGAACCATACCATAAATCAGAGCACGACGACATTAACTTTGACTTTTTGTCTGACAATGCGTGTTATATCCTCGATAAGCTTGTTGACAATATTATCAATAGCACCAACCTGATTATAATGCATGAAGAGCAGCTAATTGCTTTATTCTTCAAAAAAAAAGCGATGGCGTTGAACCAGAGACGGTTACGCCAGATGAACCAGAATAGCCATAATCATCGGTTTGGTAACAGCGGTAAGGAAAGAAGATACCAAACGAAGCAGAGGCCATCACCTGTTAGCTACAAAGATATTATGGAGTCTATAGGCTTTGAAAAGTTGCAATGGGGGAGAGATAGTAATGGAAATTGGATAATGAAAAAGAATTGAATATGTACGGTTTAACTTATGCATTTTTATGGTTATAATTTCGGACTACGTGACACAATAATTATTACACTAGAGATAATATACATACTTCTTGGTTTAGATGTTGTAACAAAATTCCTTGCTTATATTTAATTCAAAGATGTGCTTTAAATCCAGAGGGAGAAGTTCTCCCTATATGCCTATTCAGGTATTTCTATAGCATATTCTAGTATTCTGATACTAATTCTCTGGAAGGTTCTAGCAATCTGTCTCTAACTTTCAACACACATTATGCCATATGTTTCTGGAGACGACAATATCAAAATTTATAGTATATTATTTTTTAATTGATCGGTCTATCAGAAAAGGTCTCTTCGGTAATGCATGCTGAAAAATTGCGGCTGCATGCATTTACCCGTGCCCGTAGTGCTTCTTGCATGTGTACCACACGCACATAACCGGAAGAAATTTTTTCTATAAATTTCACGAGAAAAAGGAAACAATTTTTTTTTTTGACTTTGTATATTTTTTTTTGTTGAGCCTGTGGGTTATGTTCAATCAAGGATCCAAGGATTCAAATTTGAGACTAAATGTATAAAATGTATGTCTTCAGTTTAAGACGGGCTTGCTTTCCGTATTGCTAGCTTAATTGCAAGTTACAGGTCAACATTTGCAAATTTCAATGATTAATTTTTTTTTGACTTAGATGATGATATTATGATTTATTGCTTGAATCTTCTCTGTGAGCAATGATTTCTCAAAGACTACAACGGTATCTGATTATTCGCAAAGAAGTTATTTTTTAACTTTTTGTTCGATGAAATGTTTATTTTTGTGACTTGCAAATTGAAAAAGGTGGTAGGAATGGTACCGATTGTCAATTGGGCATTAGTTTACTAACATTTCACAGTATTAAATAGCTAACACTAATAAACACCAGTCATTTATAAAAAGCATTTACACTCCTTTGATGGCCCTCCTGTTTTGAAACAATATGAGTAAATTTAATAAGAAAAAGCTTAATGCTATTTATAAAGATCCCTTACCTGTCGATATAATCTATTTCCCTGACAGTGGAAGAAAAGTCCAGTTACCCCAGCTTATACCACATAACCCTGTTTCCTGGCTTTTTTTTATAACAGGCTACATAAAGGTGTACACTGAAAGCACAAAGAAGGTGATGAAGAATGCTGTTAAAGTGAGTGCAGCCTACGATATAGAAGCTCAAAGAGCGCGTCATCAAACAACTGTTGTGCTTACCGACCACGGTGTTTTCAAGGTTGACATTGAAATAAGGAACAAAAATTCAGACGCATTGAAGCTTTGGAAGTGCGGGTTTTTTGGAAAGGGTATATTAAGTCGAAGCGAGCCTACCTGGTACGAAAGAACGGAGAGAAGGCTCCATTTGGTGGAAAATTACACGGAAAAAGATCTCACGTCCGAAGAAATTACCACTCTTCGAAGAGACGAGAGAAAAAAGTTCAAGCAACTCCGTGAAAATTATGAGCGGAAAGAATTGGATTTGGAGTACAAGTTGTCGGCTTTGATTGGCAGGCAGCGAGCAGCGAAAAGTAAGGCTGATAAAGACGAGGTTGAGAACGAATTACGAATGTTACAGAAACAATTACAAGAGTTGAAAAAATTGTCCTTAGGAAACCTGAGCTTTAGACAGTTTAGAGTCAACAACAGCATATCATTATACGAGAAGGTCAAGCTTAGAGCAGAAGACGAGCAAATTATTATAAAAGCTGATGGCATTAACGAACAAGATAAGAAAAAACTTATGCAGTTGGAGTACTTGCAATTAATGCCAATTGAGACGTTTTTTCTTAAATTTGCCCTTAACAACACCGTTAAAGTGATTGAGGAGAGCACAGGCGTATCTCTAAACACATTTGAACTATTTGAAAGATGTATTTCTGTATCTCAAAACAATTTTGGCTGTGCGGGCAACATTGAAGATACTAAAGTATTGTCGAATCTTCAAGGAAATGAAAGATTTCTTTTACATTATGTCGTTTATCACCATTACAGATCTCTAGGGTGGTGCGTGAGGTCTGGAATAAAATTTGGGGTTGATTACCTACTATATGAAAAGGGCCCACCATTATCGCATGCCAAATACTGTCTTCACATTATTGAGAATTCGAAGAAAACCACAACGGACGGCATGGTGAAAAATTTGGACTTTGTGCAGTTTTCCAGTCTCAATAGAGTTATTGGTGGAGTACGCAAGACTTTGGTCTTTGTGTATGTTGATACGCCTGAAGTCGAAGATTTCCAAAGCGTTATGAATGGACTAGTAGAAGCAAAGGACAAAGGTAAGGGCTGCGTCAGTGACGTGCTTAGAAAGCTTTTCGGCCTTTACAAGGTGACGGAAGTAGTATATAGAAGATGGATACCTAGTAGAAACAGAGATTGAGGCTTTATTTGCTGCTTTCAATGAATAATTCTTATGTTTATGCTTCTAGAGACAAAAAATTAAGATGGTTAACACTATCTAATGATACATTATTTCTAATGGCGAATAGTAAAATTTGGTGAAATGTTAAAATGAAGTATACTTGTCGAGCCATTTTAATGGGCCATATGCGCAAATAAGCATGTATCACAAGCGTTTTCTATTTTTACCATTTTGGGAGAAGCAAAATCCGGAAAAATCGAAATCGAACTAAGAACAAAAGACCGATAGGTTCCCACCAGCATCATCAATCAACAAAGCCCTGAGCAAAATAGACAATATATTACCAATTTCCGGAAAACTATGTCAGTTGACTATGAAATACCAAAAACGGAGCAGAAACTCCGAAAAATAGTCGATGAATATAGACCTCTCTTAGAAAGTCAAGGATCACAGCGGCAAAATTTGCGGTTGAAAGATTGGATCAAGTCGAGTTTTGACAAGGTTACCTACTTGACGTACTATTGGATGGCAGACACACCGTGGTCAAACAAAATCTGTCATGATATTGCCACTGTTGCATTAAACGAGCTTTTTCCAGTGGATATCCAGAATTCGAATATTGAATCAAACAGCAAGCTACAAAACAATAGTCATCATGATGAACTTAACAGTACCGTCCAAGAGGAGGATGTGGAGGCCGAATACCAATTTCATTTGATTAGCGAAATCCAAAGCGCATTCAAAAAGCTCAAAATGTCATCAACTAAAAGAAACAACGGTAACATAATGAAGGGCCAGAGTAGTAGCCGAAACAGTATCATTGGCGGTTTGAGACCTCAATTGGGGTACAGTAACTTGGGAACAGAGTACGAAGCGCGTAATCGCTGGAAGACTGATAACCTTAGCAATATTAAAGCTATATCCAGCTTAAATTTTCAGCTTTGCAGATTTGTTCACAGTGAGTCTGATTTGAGGAAAAACTGGCATCTTTATGTGCCCATACTCTTAAAAATCTTGGACGACTCGGATGGTATTGTTAAGTCCATGGGATGCCGTAATCTCTCTTTGGTCCTTGACCACTTGAGCAACAGTTACTCCGCATCCTCTACTTCTTTACTTTCAAGCCTGTCCAAAGAAAACTATTTAGCGAAAAGTGGCCTTGATAAAGAGTTTCTTTATAGCATCAGTGTCTGCTATGCATACATCCCGAGCTTAACTTCATCGGTTCTGCAGTCACACGTTATCCTCACAGAGGCATACCGGACCTCCATCAAGTTAATAACTAGGTGCTCCAAATCTCGAAATAACGAAGAAGATGCACTAATACAACTTTTAAATGATGAAGTGTTGGAGAAGGTGCCTCTAGTACTCGGGCTACCTCAGACCCAAAGGGTGCCAGTGTTGAAAGTTTACATTAGAGTTGCTGGACAAATCATTGATTTGTTGGATGTGACGGCTCCGCTCAATACAAGTGTACTCGTACTTCGTAAGGTTCTATGGAAGTTGGTCTTGCCATTGTTGACAGATGGATTCTTGTTTGTACAATATGATGATACTGTGAACAAGAGTAGCGATTATGAGTATAATGTGAAGGATTTTCTAAGTAACATACTTTCATTCCTAGTGGATTTGATGCGTCATACCAGTCAAAGAATAGGGCAGTACAAATACGACATTTTTGCCGCTATTATTATTTTTGTTGAGCGATTCAATTGTGAAGTTTTAGGAGATATCAAGTTTCCGGAGCAGAAAATTTCCGAATTGGGCTCAGAGACACTGCCGCACAGAGATGCGATTTTGCAAGTTAGTGATGATGAAAAGGTTGAACAGATTAAGAAATTGGTTGGCGAAGTTGTGCAAATTTTGATTACAAGCTATGACGATTCTAAAGTTGCGAGATCTGAAATCGAACAAATGGTTTTCAAGAAGCCTTTCATGAAAGGGTACTTTTATAACAGCGATTAACATAATTAGACACAATACTATTATACAAACAAAGCATTATGATTCGCAGAAAAAGTACGCACAATTTGCTATTACAAATTGTAACTTCTCTGCTTTCTTCATGTCTACATATGTTAATTATAGAACACAAATATGTATAAGAAAACATTGATTGTTATTTTGTAATGCAAAACTATGAGGGCATTAAAAAGTTCGTTAAAATGGGTAAAAAGCGTTCAATCATTTATCTTCATTTTCGCCAGATGGCTTCTTGGCCATAGGCCTAGGTTTGGCTTTCATGGCGGCCTTTGCCTTCTCGACATTTTCAAAACTTCTCTTTCTTTGCGTTCTGCATTGCTCCCATCCCACCAAACTGCCCAAGAGACCGGCTCCCACGGCCCAGTTTGCCGCCTTGGACGGGTTCTTATGGACCAAAAAAAGCGTGGTACCTAGCACCCCCATCGAGGAGAGCCCAATTAAGCCCGCGTCTCTGAAACAGGGGATCCTTACCAAATTGGCGAAAGTAAAGTCGTTAAGCGACACAGAGTCAAACGCGCTTTTGAACATGCTCCTCTGCTGTTGCCTTTGTTTCTCCAACCTCTTTATAGGGTCGTTTTCCTCAACGTTGAATTTTGGCGGGAGATCATCTAGAAAGACTGTGTCATGTCCTTGGCCGTCACTATTCACACCGCTGGAAAGGCCCTGCTGTTGCTCTTGTTGTGCTGCATTGCTTTGATTTTCACCAGATTGCTTCTTGGATCCAAACGGCCACCAGCCCATCTTGGTTAAGTATTGTTAAGGTATATATAGTGAGCCAAAGCATGCAAATAAGCAGACCTATAATCTGAATATCTGCAAAGAAAACGTCTTGCGGTGTTCTGACAAAAAGAAAATTCAAAAAAAATTAATAGTGCGCGTAGCGGTTCATGCCGTGTGTGAACAATTGTACGAGCATAAGCGAAGGCACTTATTGGAACCGGCATGTACTTTTTTTGAGCGATATTTTACAAGAGAAAAAGGCAAACTTGGTGCCAAAATTTGTATTTGGCTCTGGTTTTAAGTATTGAAGCATCCTCTTGTAATACAAATGTCTCAGCAAAAAATTTGACAATAGATGGTGAACTCCTTGATTCATTGCAATTTGAAGCTGGCAAAGTTCGTATACTAGCTGAAACTTCAAAGTTTCCGTAACATTTTTTCCTATTAATATGTTGTCTTCAATTTGAATGGGGATTTTGATAGAGAAGCAGCGGCACTCGAGGTTGGGTCTTTCCGAAGAATAAAAAGCTGCAATGTTGAGAATATATGGTTGTGAGCACTCACGTTGGTCTGATTTCTGGAAAGAAAAGTTTTGATGTGAAGAAAGGCACGAAGGCCATTTTGGCAGCTTATTTACACCTTTGACAGGACCTTATAACGCACATTTTTACCGAACCAGTTAAACAAATTAATAAGATGCCACCAAAAAGAGAAATAAGCAGACCTGGAAAGAGCTCAGTCATTACTCCAAAGACAACTGATGCCACGACGGCTACCGAAGGCAAGAAGTGTCAAGCTGATGCAAAGAAGGCTACCAGATCCAGCAAAGATAATCTGGAACCAGGAAAAGAAGAAATAGTTGAAAATGAGGCGCCAAAAGAAGAAACAGAAAAATTAATAGAAGTTTATCAGGAAGATACTAAAACTCAAAATGAGCCAGTGCAGCTGGCAGCCAAGTTTAAGAAGAGCAAAGAGTCAACAACGACAGCACCTGCTGAGAAAAATACTGATAAAGGTAAAGAGACCAAGAAGAGTTTGCTCTCGAAGCAGAAGAAACGTAAACAAGATACAGAGGAAGAACTTAAGAAGGAAATTGCAACTGCCGTCCCGAACAATGGGCAAAGCATCACTGCCAAAGAAGAAATAGTGCCAGTTGCCGCGCAGCCTAATCAGATAGAGAAACCGCAGGAATGGAGCCAAGCAGAAGATTTACCATCAAAAAAGAGACAGAAGATAAATGATGACATTGCACCTAACGTGACTCTTTACATCAACAACCTCAACGATCAAGTTAATGCGGTAAAACTCCGTGAAAATCTTTTCTTGCTCTTCTCAACATATGGAGACATTATAGATATCAGCATACGACCAAAGGATCCAAAAATGAGAGGACAAGCACACTTGACATACGCTAGCATAAACAGCGCAAAGTTGGCTCTCAGATCTCTACAGGGAGACAAATTTTTCGGAAAAGAGTTGAACATTGCATTTTCTAAAAACCAAACCAAAAAAATTGCATTGATATAAAAATAATAACTTGTCATAAACTTATAGTACTCTGCCTAGTCTTAAAAGGCAAAAAATTTGTTATTCACAGTTAAACAAAAAAAATTAGAAGCCAGATTGACGCCAGTTAGACCTTAACTTGTTTGAACGGCATGAACGCCACCGCGTGAGCGACATTGCTACGCTTAGTTGAAACCAACTTAACCTACAAATTTAGTGTATATTAGTAAAATAATTTTTGTATTAAAAACCTCTAAAAGCGCTGTAAAAACTGTAAATATCGAGAACCGGGATTATGTAGTGACGCGTAATCGCGCGTGAAAATTATTTTAATTTTTGTTTTCCGAAGGAAAAAAATGAGTCGCGTCTCGCTCAAAGTAAATAAATAGCCACGAATTCTTCCTGGAGTTTCTGTTTCTTCTTTACTTTATCTCTGTTCCTCTTTACTTTCATACATTTCAAAATTTTTGCTCGAATCCTTCGCAACCCCAGGTTAATTCACCCATTACACGCACAAATTATAATGACCTCCACTGACGAAATCACCAAGAAAATCAAGGTCAACGACCAGTTGAAGGTCTTTAAGAGATCCGAGAAGGCCACTTTGCCAACCAAGGGTTCTGCTCTCGCTGCTGGCTACGATTTATACTCCTCCGAAGAGGCTATTATCCCAGCCCAGGGCCAGGGGCTTGTCGCCACCGACATCTCTATCATCGTACCAATCGGCACTTACGGCAGAGTCGCCCCAAGATCTGGCTTGGCTGTCAAACATGGTATTTCTACCGGCGCTGGTGTCATTGATGCTGACTACAGAGGCGAAGTTAAGGTTGTATTGTTCAACCACTCCAAGAAGGATTTTGGGATCAAGAAGGGTGACAGAATTGCTCAGTTAGTTTTGGAAAAGATTATAAATGCTGACATTGTGGAGATTAAAGAAGCTGAATTAGATGAAACTATTAGAGGTGCTGGTGGGTTTGGTAGCACCGGTAAATAATTTTATTTCAAGTTTTAGATATTTCTTATTCTTGTTCTTGTTTTGTTTTGTTTTGTTTTGTTTTGTTATAACTCTGTTTATTATTGTTTAATGTATTATTAGTTTTTTCACATTTATAACCTGCCGAACTCGTATTATAAAAAGAGCTCAAGTTAATTTGTACAGTATCTTTCATCACTAAGCTAAATTCTTGTTTCTTCAAAGCCTGTGCAAGCATAAAGCGTTATTTTGATCAACCATTGCATGGTTTGGGTTAGATTTACAGGGAACCCATTGGCTCTTATAGCTAAAAGAACCATAACTGTGTATCAAGAAATACAGAAATACAGAAACGTTGAATAGGGATTAACAATTAAGAAACATTGAGAAACAAAACTTAAAATACTATCTAAATTTACTGACCAAGACCAAAAATATGAGAATAATCAAAACCGCTATTATAGCATAACTGATCATCTTATTAGCAGCCATTCTCCGGCTCATGGTCCTAAGCGTACGAATACTCTTATCAACATAGCCATCTGCTTCCATAAGGGTGTTTCTGCTGTTAACCAATTGCTCCCTCTGGCCGCGCAAGTTGGTCAATATATTAGCACCGACGTCCTCGGTCTCATTGGCAACTCTCTGGCTGTCTCTCAATCTGTCGGAGGTTCTTGCTAAAGAGGCATTGTTTTTTAAAAGCGACTGTCTTTGGTCAAACCCTTTGGCATTGTCACCGTAGCTGCTGTCGCTTCTGCCGCCAAAGAGGGCTCTTCTGTCTTCGTCATCCTCGTACTTCTTGAGAAGACGTTCTTGGGAAGATAATTGTGCTCTGAATGTTCTAATCTTAGAGTTGTAGCCAGCACGGTTATTCGAAGGTAATCCAAGTATTTCAGCATCCATGGAACCGACCTGTAAAGTGTTAGTATTTTGAGACTTTGATTGGATGGAAGCAAGAAAACTCAAGAAACCTTCTTTGAGCGCACCCCAGAAAATTCAAAGGAAACAAACCAAAGCACATACAATTTCTTTCAACTCATCAAGCGAACCTTCAATATCTTTCAAAATTGCCAGCCTAGCATCTGTGATAAAAGTTAGTAAGTTGTTATTTCTAAAATTCTAGTTTGGACATGTAAGGCGGGATATCACTTTAACCCGCTAAATTGCTTACCTCCCTGGAAAGAAGGGACCTGGTCCAACTTCTGTTGCACGTCCTTGTACGTCAACTGGAAATCCGTTTCATAGGTATCAAGGAGTTCAGACATGGCGCTATTGCTTATATCTAATAATAATCTATTTGTTGTTGGATGGTGAGCATATGCCAATGATAACGGTTGTCGTCTCCGTGCCATGCAATGTGGTTTGTTCTTCTTTTTCTTCTTGCCATCGCTGGTCTTTTTGCGCGCTCCTGACAGCTTCCCGCTGTTACAAAAAGCTTACGTCAGGCCTCAATTTAAAAATAGGTTTGATTACTAAGCACATAAGCCAAATGCTCGGCACTATCAAGAATATACATTTAGAGTCAAAATTCAAGGCTCGTCACGCCGTAGGTCCACGACCAGATCTTTACTGAAATTTATAAATCTTAAATATCATTTGTGACAATACATACGATATGGCAGTTTTAAATATAACTTATAATATTTTCAACTATGCACGATTTAGGCCCATTATTTGATCTGTCATTACAACTTTTAAACATCTTTGCCGCTATCTTTACACATCTAGAATCACGGCCACACGTTAATGAAACTAGGACAAATTCATATTCCGGTGATGATCTATCTGAAGCTGAGTGCCACTGCAAATGTCATAAAAGGAAATATACGGACCTGTTGCTATCCCCAGGACCTGGTTAAACAACCTATCCTACAAAAGAAGTTACAGTTGAGGGAACAACTCCCAGACGATCTCAAAGACATGTTGCAGTGAGCGGGCGCTCTTTCATCCCCATAGCTTTATGATGTGATATTTACGGAACTATAGGAGAACAAAATTATAGAAAAAACAAGAAAACTGCTATCATATGCTAAAGGAAATGGTATTTAAGGAGCACTCCTCCTCTGATTTATGAAAGTATATATGTGAATAAAATACAAGGAATTTCGTTACAAAATCTAGCATAATACAGTTGCTGTTTTATAGTTGTATATAGTATATAGAATATATAGTGTGCCTCTCTAGACCTGAAACACCGGTCATGAATAGACGTAAACTGGCCTGGCCTCCCTCGTCTCTATCGGCGCGTATACATAAAGAAAAAGACACTTTATATAAATATACTATGGATGGTGGCGAATCTATCGATTTGTGTCACACTCTCCACATGATGTACCAGCCCAGCCTACCGGTTCCATTATGTTGATTATACCATTCAAGAAGGTAATATTACAAAAAAAAGAATCTAAAGCGTGGATGGTTTAGTGGTAAAATTCAACGTTGCCATCGTTGAGCCCCGGGTTCGATTCCCGGTCTACGCATTTTTTAGATACCGAATACATCTTTTTTACTCGAAATCAAGGCTTGTTTATTTCATGATGGATAGTTAATGTGTTATATTTGACTGTTAGCCCCACTGATATCATCGAGTTTGACAGAAAGGCTAAACATTTTTTCTTCAAAACTCGTTCGTGTAAATTACAATTGCGCAGCAGCGTTTATTTTTGGGGACAACGCGGAGATTTACTATTGGAAAGGTTATTGTTGGCGCCATAGGCACATGCATGAGAAGAGATCTACACAGCCGCTGCCACAAACTGCTATATAGTGCTTTTTCCGCTCTGGATGTGCCACGTAGCCAGCACTTTTGGTGATGAATAATCACGGTGACCGCCAGGTGGCGGCTGCGATGTTGAAGCTGCGCAGCGTCACACCGTTCTTCTTGAAACGCAGTGGAAGCTTCTAGCAGCCGCCACCCGGTTGCGTGCCCTGGGGCAACACGGTGGCAGAAAAAAGCCTTGACGGTATTTAAGCGCCGACGTTTTCAGTATCGGCGCTTCGCACCCTCTTCTTCTGCTACGTCGCCATCTTCACATTTCCGTAACATTGTGGTTTCTCCCCAACCAACAACGAGCATTACTCTCACAATGAGTTTTTCAGGAAAGAAGAACTTTGCATTGGCATTCTTTGCCATCCTCTACGCCTTTGTATTTATCAGCAGCCCTTCCCTAATCCAGCAGGTCAAGGCCGATGATGATACATCCGTCGAGAACTACGGTACCGTCATTGGTATCGACTTGGGTACCACCTACTCCTGTGTGGGTGTCATGAAGTCCGGTAAAGTCGAGATCTTGGCTAACGACCAAGGTAATAGAATCACCCCATCCTATGTGGCCTTCACTGATGAGGAAAGATTAGTCGGTGACGCCGCTAAGAACCAGGCCGCCTCCAACTCCAAGAACACTGTTTTCGACATTAAGCGTTTAATCGGTTTGAAATACAACGACAAGTCTGTCCAAAAGGACTTGAAGCACTATCCATTCGAAGTTGTCAACAACGACAACAGACCAGTCGTCAAGGTTGAGTTCAAAAAAGAAAAAAAGACTTTTACCCCAGAAGAAATTTCCGCCATGATTTTAGGCAAGATGAAATCTATTGCCGAGGACTACTTGGGCAAAAAGGTTACCCACGCTGTCGTTACCGTCCCAGCTTACTTTGATGATGCTCAGAGACAGGCCACCAAGGATGCTGGTACCATTGCCGGTTTGAACATCTTGCGTATTGTTAATGAGCCAACTGCCGCTGCTATTGCCTACGGTTTGGACCAAAAGGGTGAACGTCAAATTGTTGTCTACGACTTGGGCGGTGGTACTTTTGATGTTTCCTTGTTGTCCATTGAAAATGGTGTCTTTGAAGTCTTGGCTACGGCCGGTGACACACACTTGGGCGGTGAAGATTTTGACTTTAGAGTCATTAAGCACTTCCAAAAGATTTTGAAGAAGAAGTACAATATCGACATCAGCAACAACAACAAGGCTCTTGGTAAATTAAAGAGAGAAGTTGAAAAAGCCAAGAGAACATTGTCCTCTCAAAAATCTACCAGAATTGAAATTGACTCTCTTGCTGATGGCGTTGACTTTTCCGAAACCTTGACCAGAGCTAAATTCGAAGAATTGAACATTGAACTATTCAAGAAGACTTTGAAACCAGTTGACAGAGTCTTGAAGGATGCCGGTGTTAAGAAGGATGAAATCGATGACATTGTTCTTGTCGGTGGTTCTACCAGAATTCCAAAGGTTCAAGAATTGTTGGAAAAATACTTTGATGGCAAACAAGCTTCCAAGGGTATCAATCCAGATGAAGCTGTTGCTTACGGTGCTGCTGTTCAAGCTGGTGTTTTGTCTGGTGAGGAAGGTGTCGAAGACATTGTCTTGTTGGATGTCAACCCATTGACCTTGGGTATTGAGACCACCGGTGGTGTCATGACCAAGTTGATCAATAGAAACACCGCTATCCCAACCAGAAAGTCCCAAATCTTTTCTACTGCTGCTGACAACCAGCAAACTGTGTTGATTCAAGTCTACGAGGGTGAAAGAACCTTGGCTAAGGACAATAATTTGTTGGGCAAATTTGAATTGACCGGCATTCCGCCAGCTCCAAGAGGTGTTCCACAAATCGAAGTTACATTCAACTTGGATGCCAATGGTATTTTAAAAGTCAACGCTGTTGACAAAGGTACTGGTAAGGCTGAATCTATCACCATCAACAATGATAAGGGTAGATTGAGCAAGGAGCAAATAGACAAGATGGTTGAGGAAGCTGAAAAGTATGCTGAAGAAGATAAGGAATTGAGAGAAAAGATTGAAGCTAAGAATGCTTTGGAAAACTATGTTGTCTCCCTCAAGAACCAAGTTCTCGATGACGAAGGATTGGGCGGTAAGTTAGAAGAAGATGATAAGGAAACCTTGGACGATGCCATCAAGGACACTCTTGAATGGTTAGACGAGAATTCCGAAACCGCCACCAAGGAAGAACTTGACGAGAAGAAAGAGGCCTTGTCTAAGGTTGCCTATCCGATAACATCCAAGTTGTACGGTAGCGCCGGTGGTGACTTTACTCAAGATGACGACGAAGTTGATGATGATGATGACGACTATTTGCACGACGAATTGTAAGTAGCCCTTCTGTGAATTATTTTTAGTCATTTTTTTGTTTCTATATGTATTAATATCTAAATAATGTTATTTTATAAAGTGATTTATGTTACAGTATTTGACTGACCTTATTGGTAGTCCGTAATTGAGAGTACGCCAATCCTATTATTTTAAATAACGAGACATTTAATTTACTCCGAAAGTTATTCTTATAATTGGTCTTGTTATTATGCAAACTAAGCCACATCAGCGGCTTAGGACATAGTAGATTTCAATTCTGCCTCACAAAGTAGCGAGAATGGCCTCTTATCTAGAAATTTGAATTCCTAACGCAATCATCCTTTTATTAAAGAGTCTAGTTATTCAATTAAACAAGTGTTAGGGTGCGGTTGTGGGATGCATGCGACTGACATTGTAAGGTGCGCTTAAAAATTGAAGGGCTTACTATAGACGTATTTGGAATGCTTTTTCTGGACAAAAGGAACAATTACAGTAACGTAGAACAGATAAACAAAAAACGTAATATTTACAAGCATTTTTATAAACAAAACTAGTAATCCGCTAAGAACCCAACGGAAGACGCTATTTGATGAAAGAAATGAAAATGAAAATGAAAACAAAAGTGAAAAGCAAGAACAAAAAGAGGGCACCCAAATATAGTGGGGTAGAGCGGAAAGGGCAGAGAGACAAGCATTTCTACCTTGTTGGCACGGTTCAACATCCCAGTGCCAACAAGAAGGCAAGTGGCCGCTTGATGAAGTATTAAACAGCCAAGAAGCAAAATTAAGCAGCGGACAATGATATCGTAAATTTCCTGAAGACAAAAGGCATCACGAAATGTGCCTCGAAATTATCTATTTGGCAAACACGATATCAAACATGTGCCAACTAAAGTAAAACAAAAAGGCAACGTTTTCTTCTCATGCACCAACAATCATACTTTTTTTTTTCCTTCTCACTCTCTTTTTCTCTTTTCTTACTGAGCACCCAGAATTCCGCTGTTGCCATCAATACCACCGGCCAAAGCGGCAGCGCCTGTGGCCTCCTGCTGCTTTCTCTCTTCTATGAACTTGTCAAGCTTTTCCTGGTTGCTTCTGCTGCGGACGACAATGGTGTAGAAGCAGCCGCCGAGCATGTAGAGCGAGCCACCAGCTAGCGTGACGACCGTCAATCTGTGGAGCACGTCAGTGGCTCTCGTGTACCATGGGTATCCGCCGGCCATTTTTAAAAAGCTAAGATTATTTGGAGCTATGTAATGAAAAAAGTTGACACGCGAGATTTGTGAGTACGTGTGTGTATGTTGATGTGACGGAATGGAACAAATCTAGTTGAGGTGACTTTCCTAATTCCTAATACTATTCAACTTGAGATTCCTTAAAAGATAAAATGGAAAACAATAAGTGTTTAAGTGTTTGCTCTTTGAGTAACAACAAAAATATATCTTTGTGACCTGGAAATACTCTATAAGAAACAAATTTGAATCAGCCGATTGTATTAATAATGCTCTTCTGCTCTCTTTTTTTCTGTATTTTCTTTTTCTATTTTTTCACACTTTTTTTACACTTCCATGACGTGCTCTTAGTAATATTCGCGCACCTGATTAGGCTCTTCACTTTAAGGAACAATGGGAAGAAAAATAAGCTTACAAGCACTTCAGCACATTCACGGTAGAACGCACCTTTAGAAAGCGTAACAACTTCCAAACAGACATAAATATAAGTCAGGCCAAAATCAAGTGTTAAAGATACTTTGAGTTGGCTTTGCAGGTGTTCAAACTTATAAAAGGCCCGGGCGGCTGAAGGGTCGATGATTTTGTCTCCAGCATTGGTGCAGGGAACATTCCTACCTGACTGTAGTTAAAAACAACGATAGTATACAGAGTAGTTTCTTTTCCTTGTAATGCTTGCTAATTGATTAGTATCTAGCAAAGAAATTAGGGGTTTCACTGAAAGAGGTGGTATGCAATTATTGAGATAAAAATGATCGATGATTTCAATTATACAATTTGAAGAATAAAAGTGATTTGGGGTAGGTAGTATCCTATCGCATGTATTGTAGACCAAAATGAAATTTTCTGAAAATCTTTACAATAGTAATGTTAAAACGTAATTCTTACTGCCCTTTGCGATTCTTGGAATCCTTACTTTCCTGCTCATTTGCATTCTTGGTATGATAAGTCCAGAACGTTTAGTTAATCACATGCCAGCGTAGATGAGAAGCTTCCAAGGCTTCAGAGACCTCTTCATAGGTTACTGGCTACCAGGTGGGACTTACTACAATGTGCTTTGTTGGCATCCTCTAACATTCTCGTCTATCGTGCATTTAATAGAATCTAACTATCGCTCTCGGCTAATTCCTCAGCGATATTCTGCTCCTCTTTGGTATTGTCATTTTGCTGCTCAGCATTGCTACTACCATCCTGTTCTTTTTCAGCACTAATAGCCTTATCGTGTTCTTTTTCGGCACTATCCTCCCCGGCGTTTCTTCTGTGCTTTCTTCTTCTTTTCTTCTTACCCTCGTCATTCTCCTTTGCATCCTCATTTGTTACCGTCTTCTTCTTTTTTACACTCAACGGGTTAGGCTCCTTGGGCCCCTTTCTCCTCTTCTTTTGTGGACCTTCTTCCTTATCGCCTGCGTCTCCTTCCTCACCTTCCTTTCGTATCAACCCAGCTTCCACGTCATTCAAGCCCGCGTTCAACTTAGCATTTTCGTATGTCTGCTGTCTCGCAATACTAGCCGTACTGAGCGGCTCCATCACCATCACCGAGCGGTTCATGTGCACCAACGGCACCCCCGGCACCCTCCTCAACCTGCGGCGGAGCTCCACGTCCTGGCACGCCACGACGTAGCGGTGCTTGTTCTGGCCCTTGACATTTACGACGCCCTCAATACACTCGTCCACGGGGACTGCGGCGCCCTTGTGGCCGCACCGTCTCCGCTCGAACAGCTTTGCGAGGTCGATGGCCGCCTGGTTCTTGGTGAGATAGAGCGCCTGCATCGCGCACTGGGTTATCATTGGCTTCACCTCGTCTTGAAGCGTATTGCGCAAGTACTTGACGAGATCGAACTTGCCGTGATCCGCAATCTCGACAATCTCGTGGTCAATGAGGACTTGGTAGGGCGCCCTGAATTTGAAAGCGTGATTATAGACAAGCATTTGCTTTTTGTAGGACTTGGCTCTCTTTTGTCTCATTGCAGATGTATCACCGGTTGGGAATCACTCGGTATTGTGAACACTTTTATGTGTTGTGCCTGGACTACCAAAAATCAAACAGTGAAATATTAACAAGCAGCTATCGCTAACGTATGATATACTCTGTATTCTTGTATGTCCTCGTTTCCTGTAGCATCTCTTCTCTTCTCCTCTTCGTGTGAAAAATTCAAAAAATATTTTGACGATGCCGGTTACCCTGCAAGATGCTGTTTTTCTCTAAACTCTCCACGTTTGAACAGAAGAAGATCACGAAGCCACGAACAGCGGTCAAGCACTATTAAGAAACAAGGACACCTAAGATACTTTGTCAAAATCACTCACGTTGCGATTTTCAATGACACTTTTTGGCAGCATAAACCTATATGCCGCCGCCAAGGGCGCGCGTGCTGTGCGCCTCGGCACCACCACTGTCCGTACTATTCTCCCCTATGTGAAATTTTCCACCACCACCAAACTACACCTCATCAAGACCAGCGACAACAACATTGACTTGGCCAAATCGCCCTCCAAGGGCGAGAATAAAGGCTCTACTGCTCTCGATTCCGAACTCCGGAGCAAGGAGGGCAGTACCGAAACAGTCATCGATTTCGCCGAGTTCAAGAAAGACCAGGCGTCCACCAAGAAGCTCACCCCGTCGCAGAAGCGCAAGCAGGCCGCCCAGCTTGCTCGCACCAGCATATCGGATATCTTTGACTTTCTCGCGACGCAGTCCCCCGAGGAAGCTAATTTCAAAGAGCCCGTGGATATCGGTAGGGTGCTAGCGTCGCCGTCGCAGTTCAAGAAACTCAGCTTTAACCAGAAGGAGACGGTGATCGAGGAGATCGACCTGCACCGGTACGAAGAGTGGGGAACCGTCAGCAAGGACGTGAAGCGGTTGCTGTATTACATTTCCTATGGAAACTGGGGTCCACGCGATGAATTCAAGGACCCAATTGCCCCGGCAGAAGGCAGCAGTAAACCTTATGTTCCTGAAGACGTGCCGTTTTCAGTTACTGATAAACAGGATCAACATAGCAAGGCCGCTCCGCGCTCCGACACCCCCGTGAAGAAGCTTCCTGCAGTCAACTTGATGCTCGTTACCCCGGAACGTACGAAGCGCTTCAACACTATGGTGAAGAAGCTCGACCCCGTATCCCAGACCATCATCATTTTCGCGTTCCTCATCACGGCGCTTGCGATTGCTAGAGACAAGTTCTCCAGCAAGGAGGAGCAGAACGAGAAGCAAGACAAGGACTACACGTTAGAGACAGGCACAATTGAGAATATTCTTGAGAATACCGAGTGCGTCGGATGGGTCAACGACACGGAGAAGAAGCACGCAAAGGACACGACGGAAGCGGTGTCACTGCGAGGGTTAAGCGACCCTGAAAGAAGAGCGCTTGAGATTGCTGTACCGATGCACGAGGGAGAAAAAGAGGGAGGAAAAGAGAAACAGCAGAGTAGTGGGAAGAAATGGTACTACTTGTGGTTGAAATAGGGAGAGAAAGTGAGAGTTATGTGCAGAGTTCTATTTGTTAGTCTTTAACGATACGTTGTCTTTGTAAATATACGTGGCCGCATTTGCATGACCTGTCCATTCAAAAATCACTATTACTATTCACTATCCGTACTTCGACGACACTCATTGGTTGGAACTTATTCAAAAAATACTTGCCTGGGAGCGCCATCATGTTGAAAATCTATAATGCCTCATTCTTTTCGCCCGCGTGGATGGTACATGCACCAAACTTACAGTAACACATGCTTTTGGTGTACACCACCACTGTGGGTTGTTGTACTAGTTCGATACATGATAGCTACAATATCATTTGGTACAATGTAGTAAAATACAGCATGCTATAAACAAACAAAAAAACGATACGTTAAACTTTATATTATGAAATAAGAATAAAATAATTAATAAAGAAGAGAAAAAAGAACAGAGAAGAAGTCTTCGCGCTGTTCTATAAAGCCATTTAATACTTCTCATAGCCAACAGTCTCAAGCTTCTCAGCCTTAGCAGTCACCTGAGTCTCCAACTCCAACGAGTACTTCTGCAATAACCGGTGGTACTTGTTGTCGTAGGCGCCTAAGATTCTGATCGCCAACAATGCAGCATTTGTACTGTTGTTGATGGCGACAGTGGCGACAGGAATACCACGTGGCATCTGGACAATCGAGTACAATGAGTCCACGCCATCGAGCCTCGAGCCCTTCACTGGAACGCCAATGACTGGGAGCGGTGTCATGGAGGCAATCATGCCCGGCAAGTGTGCGGCGCCGCCGGCGCCGGCAATGATGGCCTTGATACCTCTCTGTGGGGCCTCGATGGCGTACTTGGACATGCGATGCGGCGTGCGGTGTGCCGACACAATCGTCACCTCGAAGGGCACATCAAACTTCTTAAGAATGTTGCATCCTTCGCTCATAACTGGGAGATCTGAGTCGGAGCCCATAATAACTCCAACAAGAGGTTTGACAGAAGTGCCGGCAATTTGTGACTCGGAACCCTTCTCAGCAGACGCAATGCTCTTGGTCTTGCCCAAGATATAGTCTAAACGACGCTGGCACTCGTCCATGGAGCTGGCGACAATGTTGATGTGGCCGACTTTTCTCTTTGGTCTCGAAGCCTTGCCGTACAAGTAGACGCTGGCGCCTGGGGTCTCGAGCGCCCTCTTGCAGTATTCTAACTCGCCATCCGGCTCGTCGGAGCCCAAGACGTTCAACATGATCGAGTTGGTGCTGGCGGTGCTAAAAGAGGTAAAGTTTATTGGCAACGGCAAGCCGGTCACTGCTCTGATCAAAGCCTCGAACTGCGACGTGACGCAGGCGTCGATGGTATAGTGGCCCGAGTTGTGCGGTCTTGGGGCAATCTCGTTGATCAAGAGCTCGCCATTTTCCAAGTAGAACATCTCCACCCCAAAGATGCCCACGGTCGGGAAGCTCTTTACGGCGTTCTTGGCCAAGAGCGACGCCTTCAACTGCACAGACTCCGGCACTCTGGCTGGGGCATACACAATATGGCAGATGTTGTCGGTGTGGATGGTCTCGGCGGTTGGGTACGCGTGCACCTCGCCGTCAATGGACTTGACCACTATCACCGCCAACTCCTTCACGAACGGCACAAACTTCTCGCCATATAATGCGTTCCGCGCACCAAGAGCAGCCTGGGCCTCAGCAATGTTCTCGTGGGACTTGACCACGTAGTTTCCTCTACCGTCGTACGCGTTGGTTCTCGCCTTGAGCAAAAATGGGTAGCCTAAGGCAGTGCCGGCGGCGGCGATGCCCTCAGAAGAGTTCTCCACGGAAATCGACTCCGCCACAGCAACATTGTTCTTGACCAAGTGCTGCTTCTGGTTGTACTTGTCCTGGATCGTCTTGATTGTCTCCGGCGAAGGGTATATCTTCAACGCTGGGTTATTTTTCTCCAAGTCGCTCAAGATGTCGGCGTTAACGTGCTCAATCTCAATCGTAAGCACGTCCGACTTCTCGGCCAACTGGGCCACGTCCGCGGCATCCTTGAAGGAGCCGCTGATGTGCTCCGGGGAGGCGTTGATTCGCTTCGCCGGGGTAGCCTCTGCATCGAGAATCACCGTCTTGACGTTGAGCCTATTGGCGGCCTCCACCAACATGAGCCCTAATTGGCCACCGCCAAGAATGCCAACAACTTTCTTGTCCATTTTGAGTTATATGTTGATAGCACTTGCGGAAGCGTGTGTATAATTGGGTAAACCTATTCCGGGGAAAGCTTAGTTGAGAGCAATGTGCCTGTCTGGCGAGAAGCTCTAGCAGCAGATAAAGACATGGACGATAATGTCTAGCGACCCTTTGGGTGGATTCAGTCATTTTCCATCCGCAAATTTTTTGCGCCAGAGTGACAGCACCGGGCACGGAACCGCTACGGATTTCCGTGTGATGTAACCACGACTACACATCTTCTACAATGTTGTCAAAGGTAACTGCGCTAGAATGTTTGTTGGTTCTTTCTGGTGAGAAGAGTAATTTAGATTGCAGGTCTAGCGATGGCGGGCGGGACAGAAAGTAAAAAAAAAATAAACGGGAGTCAAAAAGGATATAGCGTTCTCTATTTAGGTAGTGTGATGGTAATAATTCAAGGTTCTATATGAGGTAGGAAGCGCTTTTCGGCAAGACAAAGAGTTGATAGTATATGGATTTGGTTAGGAATTTGGACAATATGGGGGTGGCTGGCCATTGGGATTCCAGTAAGCGTTAACAAAGTGCATTTTTGGCCTCATGTTATTTTGTGAATTGGAGGAGAAATTGCTCTTTGCGGCAAAGGAGCCTCGGCGAAGGCACCTTCAAAGTTGCCAACAGGATGGAGGTTATCTCCCTGAGCACCATTAGATGCTTGGATACTGTAAGTGTGGTCAAGGTTCAAGGACCTGGCTCCCAGGATAGGAGCAGGAGGACGACCAACACTAGACCAGTTAGGACCCTCAAAGTTTGGGTGCAACGTTGGAACCGGGATGATATCGCCCTTCTTGGTCTCATCGCCCCGTACGGTGCTAGTGTCTGAGAAGCTGCTGTTGTCTTTGGACAAGAAGGTCTCCTTGGTGTTTTGTTGCATTCTGTGTTGCGAGGAAGAGTAGGCGGTCATTCCCGGGGTGCTTTGGTTTCTCAAGGTGCCCGAAGGAGAGTACAGGTCAGAGACCGGCCTGGTCGACATGTCCACCGGTGGAGGGTACATTGAGTTGAAGACCTGGCTAACATGCTGCTGGGGGCTGAATGGGTCCTGGAGCGGGCTCTGAGCAGCAGCCTGATGGTGGAGACGGCGCTGGTAGAGCTCGATGGCTATGTAGAGGATAAGGGAGATTACGGCGATGGAGGCAAACACGATGGAGAGGATGGTCCAGGGGGTGAATTTGCGCTTCTCACAGACTTCCTTAAAGACCCCTCCCGTTTCTTCCTCAAAATGGCAAGCAGTGAAGAGCATTGTAAGAGTTTATAAAATATTTTGTCTATAGTTGCTATTGTACTATGAATAAACCTGGAAGCTTAAGGGAGGCTCAACAAAACGCAAACAAGAACAGGATAGACAACAACAAACCCAAAATTGCAGAGTACCTCCTACAATTATATATCCTTTTCCTGTGCCATCCCTTTCTAAGCTTACAATCACTTACTATACTATCTTCCACTAAGACACACAAATACTCTACCTACAGGCATACCGCCTTTCGGTGACAGAGTGTCCTTTCCTCCTAAGATTCCGAATATGCGCACCTCTATCCTCTCTAGAAACTCACTCTCTTTTACCTCACCAGATAATAGCGAAAGGCCGCGACATAGGGTTGTGCTGGGCGGTACCGTGGCTGCCATACCAGGGGAATAGAGGGCTAGTGAGGGGCGGCAGAGTAGTGCTTGGGGGAGTACCACAGGGCAGGCGGCGTAGCAGGTTCCGGTATTTAGGAGGCACCGTTGGGGAGCTTGGAGGTGCATGTTGAAAAGTCCAGAACAGCGTCGATGGGTAAGGGAGAAACCGGAACAGCGATATCTTATGGGAGAGTGTGAGATAATAAGGTAAATTAATGGTGGATTTAGTAATGGCTGCCTTTGGTAAGATGGAAAAGGGATAGGCAATCTCTTAGTGATACTTTATCCTTTGACGATAACCACAGCTTTTAAGGAAGTAAGGTGAGAACCTTTGAGGCAGATAGCGGAAAGGTCAAAGCTATCTTTTTTAGAGATCGGCTGATTTGTGTTTTCTAGAATTAGGGATATCAGCGGTTCTTGAGGTTAAAACTACATGTTGCATATTTTTTTCATTGTTGTGAAGTTATGTCAAGGGTTTGTGTTGTCAGCAGCTTTAAATGTTTTGGATGAACTTTAGATATTCTAAGCCAAAGTTTTGTTGTAACTATATCGATTAATTTACAACCATTTACAAATTATCACTTACAAACAAATCCAATATATAAAATATCTATTTTTCGTTATCCAAATCATGATAGGAACAAAAAAAATTAACAAAAACCACCTGCCACGACAGCAAAATTAACAGTAGTATAAAAACAAGTAAAAATCCGAAAACATCAAGTAAACACAGAAATGAAGTTTCGCCAAAAATTTAGCAGCCTTTATACACTAAGGGCTTTTCGCCCCATTTGATCAATAATTTGTAGTGAAAGGATTGACACTTTTTGCGTCTACCATCACATTTCCTTGGTCTCCCTTCTTCATCTCACTGCCTTCATATCTGACAGAACCGGTACTCTCCAAGGAAGGCGTGGACACCCGGTGTACAGCTCCCTTGACACCTTTGCGACTCTTCTTGACGCGGTGATTTTTGATGGCGACAAGGAGCAACATTATGCCCACGGAGACAATACCGACGACAAAGTACGAAACGACGACTATCTGGAAGACACTGCGAGCGTAGTTGCAGCTTTCACCATCATTGGAATTGAGGAGACAGTAAGTCATTTTTGAGCTTTGTTTATTGATACAGCGTTGAAATAAGGGGTTTTGGCGAGGTCTGCTAGTAAAGGACCTGAGATAGTTGATTGGGTTTGCGTGTCCGGGGTAAGATGCAATTATCCTTACTATGAGCTGTGAAGGTGCTTACAAAATGTCTGGATAATAGTTAATTCAAAGAATGTTTTTACACTATGTTGATAGTACTACAAGCTCCAGAAAGCTAGAGGACGCAGTCATATATTTATACACCCTCACACAACAAGATCCACGTCCCGCCCAAGTCACCATTTCCTGGATCTTCCCTGATTCCACAACTGCACTCTCTCAGAACATGCTGATTCAGGCCGGCTGCCCCCTAGCGACATTTCAGACTCCTATTTCATTGCTCGCAGCGCACGGTGTCCAATAACGTCGTGCGAGCCTGCGAAGGTTCGCGGATGTTCCAGCGACAGGCACTGGGCCTGCCGGACAGGATGGTGTGTTTTCGTGGGAGCTCCGTGCGCCTGCACGAAGCGCGATAGTGAGAGGAAAACAACGGGTTGATACTCTTTGTTGTATCGGCATGGGGAAACGACAATGAAGGGAAAAATATTTATACGGTATCGTGTTTTCTGCTCATAGGTACAGGTTCTGAAGCCGGTTTTGAACGAGTCTATAAGACTCACGATTCTTTTCTGTGAAACGCTAGGGCTAGGTGTCGGCTCTTTTTTGCGAGCTCGTTTTTGATAACAATATTTAGAGATTATATTTTTATAGCATTTCGCTTACATTCTATGAGGACAAATTTACATATTTACGGAGGAAAAGGTGAAAAAAGAAGAGTAAAATAAAACTTTTTGTCGGCTTTGACTATAACCACACATATATAATCATTGGTAATTGTTGAAAAACCCGTTGATCAACTTTCCAATCACGTTTCCGTCATTAATTCTCAAGCTGGCGTCTTGGGAGACGATTTCATTGTAGCCTTTCTCGCTGAGTATGCCCTGGGACACCTTCCTTCTGAGGCATATCTCGTCAAGGAACTCCGTAGAAAATTCAGGGTGTCCTTGGAAAGTTAAGATATTCTTCTGGTTAAAGAACCCTTGGACTTTGCAGAGCGGACTGGAGCCAATAAGGGAAACGTGCGGAGGAATATCGTACACGACATCCTGGTGGTGCTCAACAAGATACAATGTTTTCAAGTTATTAGTGGAGAACGATTTGCCAATATTAACGGTTGAGAGCTTTTCATCGACAGATGGGAAAAGTAAAAGCTTGGAAGCATAAGATTGGAACTTGTCGCTAATAGAAATTTCCATGAGACCAAATTCCCACCCTTTACGGTTTCTGCCTACAAGATATTCCGAAGAGCTGGTGGCTTCGTGGTTCACCTCGCCCACTGGCACGTTTCCGGCAGATTTTGCTTCCACAGACTTAATGTTCTCATTTTTCAAATCCCTGGAGATCCCGGCTTTCTTGTTGAGGATTTTGCCAACAACCTGGTGGCCGAAGCAAATCCCCACGACAGGGATTTGAGTCTCTTGGAATAATATCTTCTCTAAGAAAGCCTCCAACTTTGCAAGCCACTCGCTTTCATTATTAAAACTGTCTTCTCTGGAGCCAGTGACGAGCACTCCTTTCAAGCGTGAAATTTCTTCGTCTGAAGGCACCTCGCCCTTCAACTTGGCTAAGTACTTTTTGTAGACAATGTTGGTGCCAGTGACCGAGGCTGATGGGTTGCAACTAGCGGAGATCTCAGTCTCAGAGTTGGATTTCGCAATTGAGGTAGACTTTTTGATAAAGTTCTCGGTAAGAAGCTTTATGGACTGGTCACCAAAGTCGCCAAACTTGGCAAAGTTCGTGGACCCTGGGTCATGCATCGGGGTGTCGGCCACAATGATGGCAATTACCTGTTTGGAAGCCGTCATTTTGCAGTTTGGATATTACTAATGATGATGCTAATATTTGCAGAACTTGATTGGAATCGAAGCTGTAAGTCTTTTCTGTCAATCTCTCTACTTGCTAACATTCGATGCGAGTCTATAAAAGCGATATGGATTCAATTTCAAGGCCCTTAAGATGTATATAAAGTAACTGTAGAGGCTAAAAGAAACACATACAAAAGAAGAATCGCCAACTGTGTACACCGAAGCTATCACATCGGGCGTCAACAGCCAGATAGGATCCACTCAGATGGTACAATGCTTCGGCTTATCTCATCGCGCGTGCGCAATGTGCCTGTGGCGCAGACCACAGAGGAAAGAAAGGATGGTCTGTGCCATGAAATTGACACCAGAGAAGATGACCTCAGAGCATCTCGTGCAAAAAAGCCGCATCTTTGCAGTGTCCCTGAAATGTTTGGCCATCGAAGCGGAGCACTCTCAATTTGTGCTTTATGGAGTCTCTTTAGGTGCGGGCATGGGGGCTCGCTTTCGGGGTGGACCCTTGTCTATGGTATATTGCCGCCACTCCTGGACCCAGTATTAAGAGTCTTACCATTTCTATAGAAGCGTCCATTTGCTTCTGTATAGTCTTTGATTACTCGACTTTACTCAAAGTCTTGGGATAAAATAATTATTTCTAGCTGTGCAATCTGAAGCGATTTGTGCTCTTTATTGCCTTCTGGATAAAAACGGTTTGGACCGGTATGAGCCTTATTGACAGGATATTTAATACATCTCACCTAGTCCGAAATTTCAAAGAATAACAATCAATCACTTTTGAAAAAGCATTTTTAGAGTTTCCAGCTGCTTTTAAAAAACCTCGAAAATGGTCCAGCCTGCGCAAAATTCATTCAAAAGCAAAGTTTTCGAGCTCTTTTCTCTCCCCACAAAATGTAGTGGTAATTTAAAAGCTTTTCGAATAAGGTTGTGCACGACTACCACCAGTACTCAAATTGGAAGCCAGGTACCGGCTTTGCCTAGCACTACTGGGTTGCAACTATCTTTGCCTGCTAACTAGATAATACCAATGCTCCGTACAAAATGCTACGGCCGTTACACCACAAGGCTGTATCCGAGTGTATAATAAAGCGTAAACTGTCAATATGCGGGGCCCAGCGTGTGTCATATCCTACATAAGTCATCGGGCACTCTAAGGCAGGATATCACCTTCTTATGCATAAATGCCACGCTGTTGCCCCCGAAGAGGAACAAGCCGAACAACAGAACAAGCTGCAGAACGGGCCAACAGGCGGAGAAGGAGGCGAGCTAGGGTGGCAATCGTCTGTATAAAAGATGCTCATCACCCTAATAGCTAGTTGGAATTGGGGATATGCATTGTATGTATTTGGGCAGGCCCGTTTGCGGTTGACTAAAATCTATGTACAGCAGCAAACACTGATGTTCCCTACACTATTGCTGGCTGGCTGGCTCCACATATGTGCTCTGGCCGCCGCCTGGACCGGTATTGTGCACTCCGTTCCTTTTCAGATTTTGCAAGCTGTACCGAAGTGGTTGCGCTCCTACTAGTTTATCGTTGCTTTCTTTTTACACGCTGTTTCCAGTTCTCTTTTTCTCTGTTCCTTTCTCTTTTTCTTTTTAACATCTGTCCTTTTCGAGTTTCCTTTTGCCTTTGCACGCCTGTAATTGTTTTCTCTCTTGCGTTTAGTCTTTTTTCTTTCTGCTGCTACATTTGGCTCTTGTATTACGAATACTTTATTTAAAGCAGGAACCGCTCTTTCCTTTTTAGTTTTTACTTTGTCCCTTTTGGACAGCAGTCACCCACACAAAGCATTTCTCACCCATTCCCGTCGCTTATTGCATTTTGCCACTTGGCTTTTGCCCAAAGGACGCCTGTCCTAATTTTAATTCCTTTACAACAGTGCAGCCTGTCCATAGATTGTCTAGACTCTCGTCTTGAAAAGTGACAGGCTGTTTTTGTTATTTATACTTTTTCTTTTACTTTTCTACTGGCAGCCTTTCTGCTTACGTGCGCTTCGTTCTATATTTTTAATTTTTTCTTGCTAATTTTTTCCCCTTCCGTCACTACACAAACCACAGGGGGCTTTGTTCACTAAGGGCCTTGGGAAAACCTAAACTTCAGGTAAGAACTTCTACGAGTTGCAGTTTTTGGCTCATTTGGAGAAAAATAGTCAATGCAGATTATACAAAACCTGGATCCTAAAAGTAGTCATCTCACATACCCTGCAAATAAAGTTTTTAAAAAACAAAAAAAACCGAAAAATAAAAAAAATTTTAATAAGAAAGTGTTACTATTGTCTGTGTTTCACCTTTTTGTCTAGCATTTTGCTATTTTATACTTTTTCGCTGTCTTTCTCACTTTACTGCTTCAAGTCATTAGTCCATTTACCTTCTAACAACCAAACTATGAGTTCGGATTCCTCAAAGTCATTTGGGGATGAACCTCAGTCCAACGCAAAAAAATCTCGGGTTAAGCTTACTCTCAAAGTTGACAATAATGTCAATAGCCATAATACGGAGAGCTCTCGTCCAATGAATCAGCAGCAAGACCCAACTGAAGACGTGGAGCTTCATGGTGTGAACGAAGGAAACGAACCAGTCTCTTCGCTAGCATCGCCGTTGGGAACCTCATTTACCTCCACCTTGCCTCCTCGGAAGAGAGCGAGAACCAAGGAAGAGAAGGAGCAGCGACGCATTGAAAGAATTCTAAGAAACAGACGCGCTGCACACTTGTCGAGAGAAAAGAAGAAGAAGTATATTGAATTTTTGGAAAGCTCGATCATTGAACTCGTGTCGCGGCTCAACTACTACAAACACTCTAACATCGAAGCGCTTAGTAATATTAGCGGCGCTTCGCAACACTCTGGCAACTTGCAGCTGGCAGTGGCGGCTACAAGAAGCATTCTCGAGAGGATTAATAGGGAGAACATTGGCGACGAAAAAAACTTTGACGATATATTGGACAAGATAAACCAAAATAAAAACTTGAATGTCGTGGTCAGCAATCCCAAGAATGGTGTTTCCAATGGCGTTGACAGCAACCCAAGTACTCCAACCACCCCAATCTTTGTCTACCATAACAATGCTAATGGCAACACCAGCAACGCCAATGGCAAAACCAGCAACGCCAATGGCAAACCTCGGATTTCTAACCCCAGCACGCCCAAGACCGAGTATTTGCATGATGATGAAGCATTGGTGGACACCGCTAACTCGCTCAAAAAACTCTCTGAGACCCCCGTGCAGACTTCAGGGGGTGGCGCATATAATCACCATCCTATCATCGGTAACAGGCTATTGCAACACCAGCAGAATGACAATGTTTCGGGATTGGGGCTTGCTCTTGATAATGCCCCTATTCCGACTGCCGCTTCTGTCTCATTCACTAGCCATAATAATAACCATTTGAATAACAACTTTGCTTCCGCTAATAGTCACAGCGACGACACTTCGGAGAGTTCATCGGTATCTTTGCCTCCTGCTGCTCCGGTAACACTCCCGCCGCTCCAAATAAACCCATTAGCTTCTCCGATTGTCGGGAGCTCTTCTGACACAGTGACGACTCCGACTATTGCCGGCACTCCAACGTGCGCATCACAGTACCATCCACAATACACTTCTTTTCTTCCCCATCACTCGCAAGGCTCACAGCTGACAGGAAACGGGTTGTTGAATATGAAAAACCAGAAGAACTTGAGGTACCAGCAAATGTACAAGAGCCCGGTGACAGATCATTTCAACGAGGAGGATGAGACAATGTCGGAAGAAAACGCGGTGATGATTATGATGTCTTTGAAGAACCGAAATGCCAAACAAAGCAATGGTGCTCTGCAGCAGCACCAGCATTATCATGAAAAGTAAGACTTGGGATGCGTTTTTATGTATTTCAAAATTGTTGATTGTCAGAATAAGGATACTAGCTAGTGAACCGCAGCAGGCATAATAGAGTGGTGTACGCGAGCCCATCATTGCCAAGCACTGAAAACCAGCATAGCCGGACTCATGACGGAACAATGCAGTTCCTGCTGCTCTGCTCCCTGTTATAAGGGAGATGTTAGCGCGGAGATTGTATGCTTCGTTATCTGGTTAAGTTTCCTGCGTCTTCGTCCATATGTGCTAGTATTGAGTTCATTTATATTTTATTTTACTCTTTTTGGCAATTTTCAGTTGACGGTTGTTCATTCTATATAATAGTAGTTGATCCCGTCGTCTTCCTCACATTCCACTCCCTTTTGGCATTCCCCTCACCTTGACTACTATTCTAGACTGTTTCTTCAGGAAAAGCGCAGCCATTTTCCAAATATTATCAAAACATTTAACTTTGTACATTCACATTACTCTACCTATTTTTTTTCTCTATCAGGAACATTTTACACTTTACATTACGGACACGGACTTTTTTATGTTAAACTTTTGATTCACTTTCTTCAAAAGTATCTATTTAGGAAACAATAGACATGTATTTTTTTGTATTACCATCGCCATTATACACTTCATTTTGTTATACAATGTGATTTTTTTTTACTGGTTCTTCTGCTCTAATTGCTGTTTTGATAGATTATATTTACTCGCAAGGCCTGAAGGGTGTCTTTTGCTATCAAGTGAAGATGCTGCTGCACGCAAATACGCCTTCGAAGATCTCTCAAGCCCTCGAGCTATAACTGTGGAGCGGGGAGCAGCACTAGTTTGGACTCTTTTCGTGCACAAAAAATTTTGGGCTATTTGTAGAATAAAAAGTTGTTGAATGGTATGTTACGTTTCTATCGTTTATAGCGCCAGAAAATTCTTTGAAATTTGCAAAAAGTTATGCAGCTTGACTCAAAGTCAAGGGACAAGCCAAAAATACGTATTGTGCATTGAACCTTTTGTTTTCGCTATATATTTGATAATTTTTATTATAAGCTATTTGAAAATCACAGGGCACTAAATGGATTTTTGATATACTGATTGTTAATTTATGTTGTGAGTTTCTGGTTTTTTTTTGTTTTGTAGTTGAAGTCGACGTTTGTTTTGCACATAAAAAAAGAAAGAAAAAACAAGAAATTAGGCCATTTTGAAGACTTTAAATACAAAATTTATATTTTTTATTTTTTTTTTACTATTTTTTAGTTTTAAAGACCTTTTAGTAATAATTGCCATTTTTTTATGTCCGAATGCTTCATGTAGTTTCATATAGATGGTTTCGAGTTTCTCAATCGATCCCGAAAGCCATGTTTTCTTCATTGAAAATAATCTTTTGAATATATGATGTACCTTCAGCTCTATATAACTCCAAATAAGAATACTTAGCAGGAGAATGGCAATGCGTAGACTTCGGTTGAATGTATAATATTGTTGAGTAAGACCGCGAAAATGTGGCTTACTTTTTACATGCAAATTCAACCATAAATGCCAATCATCATATATTAATCTTAGCTCCAGTAAGAAAAAAAATGAGCATTTATTTTGAAGGTACTCTTCACTATTAGTTCTGCTCAACTATTACTAAAATAATAAATGAAAATACTATCTGTATATAGTATAGCCATGCATACTGGCTGTCATTCACGACCCATAATGCTGTTATATATACCGCAGAAATAGGAATTTATGAAATCCGTACACAGACCTGGTGTGGGGGTGTGACACCACTCTGCTAGCACTGAACCATTCTGGCAAAGGAGTCCGGAGTCTTCGATATTTATTCGCCCAAGTCTTTCCAAGGCAAGTACCAATTAAAACAATTTATATCCTCTAAGCGAACGCTATTATTAATCAGTTTAAATTCTTTGGAAGAAAAGTCTTGGCGCTGACCGTGGGGCATCGTGTATAGCAGCGCTGCAGCGGCGCCTGTTTTAGTGCAAGCGCTTTGCTCTCTTTTTCTTGTTTTCCCGCCTGCAAAAGCGCTCCTCCTTTCTTTAAAAATTTTTCCTTCTGTAAGGCAATAAAAAAGCATCATATGCTCCCAACAGCTCCTTCAGATCCATGAGAAACTAGGCATTAACTTTCACGTTTCACTTTTTAGCTACCAGCGCTCGTTCCGCTTACTTACTGTTTGCTCGTGGACCTTTTTTGCGCACAATTTTGCATACCCGTTCCCGTCGGCGCTTATCAGACATTCAAATTACGCCCAGGCAATAGTAGCACATCCTCTTATCCGTTCCTTGTGATAGCAATCAGCCGCCATGTCGTCGCCAAAGGCCAAGTCTTTTCTCATTCCAAACAGTCACAAGCAAAAGCCACTGCAGCTGGATGAAGACCGCCTCAGCAGATTGAGACAGTCTCCATACGAGAGAACGCCGCTCCTCAAGAAAAAACACAAGAATCACGATACTAGTAGCGTCAGCAATGTTAGCGGCCAAGTTCAGGGATTCAGCTTGCCTGACAATTATGGCGTAACGTCGTCAACATACTCCCCATTGACTGCTGCCTTCAAGAGAAACAGATCCCCGAGAGACCACAATGCTAATGGTAACAAGCTTGACAACGGTTTCAGTTTCAACAATAGTGCTAACACTAGCAATCGCAACTCTACATCATTGCTCGATGGCCTATATTTCCACCAGAATATTTCAGATGTAGACAATTTACTGGAAAGCAATTACGATTTTGAGGATTCTCACCCAAGTTCCTCTGATGTTGACTCCAGTGACTCATCCTTGGATGACGTGTGCTTACCAATAAACCCAGATTCTAATTCCACCGTCAAGAACTGGCCTGATCTTTCTGTACTTCAAGAGTTTTATGACGAAGAAATGAGAGAGGCAATGGCAATTGCTGAGGCGAGTAAACGGCACGCCCCGTTCTCGTCCGATGGATACTCAACCGCCGATGAACACTCCACAAATTCTGCGCAGGCTGTAGGATTTCACTATCCATTGGTCAGCAAAGTGGACACTCCAACGCCAGCAGCAACACTCACCTCGAAGAAAATTAACGAAACCGAAGCAATAAAAGGAAGATTGAGGCCTCCAAGGTTCAGCCCTTGGGACAAGTCTGTTAGGGCAAACTTGAAAAAATACTTGCCAAACGAATTACAAAGTACTAATAACCTTAACTCCAGAGCCACCAACGATGCAGCAACAGCAGAGACAGTAGCAAATCCTCAAGGTGATACAGTGGCCCCAGGATTAGGTGCTGGCGAGCCAGAAAAGAAATTTGAACAGTTTAGATATACCTACTTTAGACCATCACTAGACTCCACAATTCATTCCCCTTCAATATCCGGCCTTTTACAAGATGGCCAAACTTTTGCAGATTTGTTTGTGGTCTCCCAGTACCAAAAGGCAAAAATGCCGCCTTCCATAATCAAGCAAAAAAGCAGACTAAACGTCCCTGACTCTAATATCTCTAATACGTCTTCGGGCCCTAATAATACCAGTACTAATACCGCCTCGAAAGACGGCACCGCTACCCCTAGAAGCATTGGCCCACTAGCCACAGCCTCAAACAATATACCAACTCCAAACTTTGCCACACCTCCTCCTGAAGACCCAGTACCATTTTGGCTAGACGTATTGGATCCAACCGAAGAAGAAATAAAAGTTTTAAGTAAGGCATTCGGGATTCACCCATTGACTACAGAAGATATCTTCTTGAATGAAGCTAGGGAAAAAGTCGAGTTGTTTAAAGATTATTATTTTGTTTGCTTCAGGTCTTTCGACATTGTCCAAGAACGTCTCAAAAGAAAGGCATTGAACGAAAAGCTATCAAACTTGGAACAATTCAATTTGGAAGAGATAAAGAAAAGCAATAGCAAACTTGCAAGATTGAAAAAAACCATTGGAAGTATTTTTGCTAGACGTCGTCGTGGCGGCAGCGGTGACGATGTGGGAGATTACCATAGTTTGGAAAATGGAAATTTTGGCCGTGAATATCAACAAAAGAAAAACAAGGTGAGAAGGCAGGGAAGTAAATATAGAGAGCTTGAACCACTAAACTTTTACATTATTGTGTTTCACGAAGGGGTCATCACGTTCCACTTTTCACCAACACCACATCCAGTAACTGTCAGAAGAAGAGCAAGATTATTGAAAGACTACTTGACGGTTTCTTCAGACTGGATCGCTTATGCCTTGATCGATGACATCACTGACGCCTTTGGCCCTATGATTGAAACAATAGAAGAAGAAGTGTATTCGTTTGAGGATGCGATATTAAAACTTCATTCTGGAAGCACAAGTGACAGTGACGACTCAGATTCCGATACCGACACAGTATGTTACAATTCCGACACAAAGACTGTCTCATCCAACGTCAGCTCGTCGTCGTCATCCAGCTCCTATTTGTCAACTTCCTCGGCAGAATGGCAACGTAAAGGTGACATGTTGCGCCGTATTGGTGAATGCCGTAAAAGAATTATGAGTTTACTTAGACTTTTAGGATCAAAGGCAGATGTCATCAAAGGTCTCGCCAAAAGATGCAATGAAAACTTTGATGTTGCACCAAGATCAGAAATCGGAATGTACTTAGGCGACATTCAGGATCATATCATCACGATGGTGCAGTCACTCAACCACTATGAGAAGTTGCTTGCTAGATCACACTCCAATTATTTGGCTCAGATTAACATTGACATGACCAAGGTCAACAATGATATGAATGACGTGTTGGGCAAAATTACGATTTTGGGTACAGTAGTGTTGCCAATGAACATTATCACTGGTCTCTGGGGTATGAACGTTATTGTTCCTGGACAGGACGCCGATGGATTAAAATGGTTCTTTAGCATTTTATTATCTATGATCATGATTGCTATTGCTAGCTATTTTATCACAGTGAAAGTCTACAACTTTTGAATAGAGCTGCAGTTTTGACAGCTGTGAATCAAAAAGTTCTCAGTTCTCAGTTTTTTAGAATCATATGAACCATCGATCTGTTGAAATCCGCTACTTAATATTCGTTATTTTACGTTAATATAAATTGAAGCAAAATAAAATTCAGTAATTGACAAAATTTGCTGGACAGATTGACTGTGAATTAGCTTTTTCTTATTAATTTTTCAAACCAAGAGCAAGTTGCTCATCAAATGTATATCTAAATGAGTTTTACTCTTCTTGTGTGTAACTAGTGGCCAAAAATTATGTATCGAAACTAGGAAAAGAGTTACTGCTTGAGCGTAATCTAGTCTCAATGATGCATCCGATACGCATATTTTATAGAATTTTGTTTCATTGGCATAAAAGAACCGTGAAAAAAACAAAATTCTAGCTTTGTTGTCTTAAGCACAAAAGTTGCAAATATCTGTCACTAGTCATCACTACAAATAATTTAGATATAAAACAAATCAATTAATTAATTATAACTAGAATTCATTAATGATAAGCTATTGTGAGCAAAGAATCGTTTCCAAAACGCTGGGAAGAATCGCAAAGCGAAAAAAAAAACGAATGATAAGGATAAGCTGTTGGATAAGATTTGCTTACTTGCAGACCTTACCGTCGGCAATTTCTCTCTTTTCACCGTTGACGATGACTGGCTCGTCCCAAGCCCAGGAGTTGTTGATAAAGGCCTTGTCGGAGGCGTTGGCTGGGTCCAACTTGGTGAAGGAGTAGGATTCCCAGTCTGGAGCAACATTGAAGGCTGGAACATAGTCGTGACCCCTGACGAGGAAGGCACCGGTGATACCATTGTTGTTGTTCTCACCATAGACGACCATTGAACCAAAGATGTATTTGGAAGAGGCGGTCAATCTGTTAAAGAAACCGCCAATCTGGTTGTTGGACATAAAGGTCAAGGTCAACTCCTCGTTATACTTGAAGTCGACCTTCCACAAGGACCAATCCTTGTCGTTGTAGAAAGTGTTCCAGAAGTATGGAAGGGCCTTTTCTCTAGTGTCCTCGTTAGAGTAGGTTCTCTTCCACTCGTCCAAAGCGATGGCTGGCTTGCCCAAAAGCTCCAATGGGTGCTTTGGCTTCTTTTCAGCTGGCTGTTCAGCGGCTTTTGGCTTCTCTTCCTTCTTGGCAGCTGGAGCGGCCTTCTTTTCAGTCTTCTTTTCAGTCTTCTTTTCCTTCTTTGGTGGGACGTACTCCAACGGCTTTTCAATGAATTTGAAGTTCTTGGCAAACTCAGAGTCTCTGACAATCTTGGAGGCCAAGATAGTCTTGTACCATCTGACGAAAACTGGGTGGGATTCGATCCACTCCTTACCCCATAAGTATTGGAAACCTCTAGAGACTTCGGTAGCAACCAAGATGTCGGCAATGGTGATTCTTTCGCCAACCAAGTAGGTGAAGTGCTCCAATCTGGACTCAAAGACAGTAACAAATTGGTCGGCCTTGGCGACGTTTTGTTCAACCTGCTTCTTGTTGTATGGAACGTCACCTCTCAATGGACCGAAAGCAGCAGACAAGGTTGGCAAGAGCTCGCTGTTGACAAAGGACATCCACTTCAAAGCTTGTGGCAAGTCTTCCTTCTTGGTACCGAGCAAGCCGTCATGGTTTGGCTCCTTAATCAAGTCAATCAAGTAGAAGAGGACAGCAATGACTTCATGCAACTTGTAACCATTGGCAGCAATTAAAGTTGGAACCTTCTTCAATGGGAAATTCTTAACGTAGGCTGGGTCATCAGCGTTGGAGACCTTAACATCCAACTTGTAGTATTCAACAAGAAGTTGTGGAGAGATAGCTCTGGCTTTTGGCAAAGTGAACAAGGTAGCAACGGCCATTGTGAGTGTGTGGTAGGTGGGTGGGTATGGTCAATTAAGTGGTCAATTTGGGAAACAGGAGACGAGTTCAGGAAGAAAGAGTCTAGGAGAAGACAAAACGAAAATTTTTTTCTGATTCTGGCGGAGGATTTGTTGTCTGCGGGTCTTTTTCTGCGATCTCACGTGCTTGTCACACACCGTGGTCTTGCTATATATGTATTATATATAATAGGATAGCTTTGTATGTATTTCAGCAGTTAAATAATTGACAATGGAGTATGAACGACTTATAGAACGAAAATGAAGAGATAATACCTCTTCTGCAATTGCACAACTCTGACTCATGTTTGTTAATCTGAACTCATACCAATTCAAACTACCAGAAATTATCTCTCCGGGAACACGCCCCGCTCGTATCACTACTTAAGTGTGTAACTTCCGAAGCACGATGAGCAATTCCACGAAGCTAAAGATCCCTATTTTGCTAACAACAAAGCACCATATAGTCATCAACAAGCCACCATTCCTATATAGCCAGCCGCCGGCCCAGAGGTCGCAGTACACAAACACCGTCCTCCACCATTTGCGGAAACAGAACCCTTCTCTTTTTGGTGACACCCATAGTGACAAATCAACGCTGCTCCAGTTGTTTCCTATTCATAGGCTAGACTACAATGTCAGTGGGTGTATGTGTATTGCCAGGACAGCCCAGGCGGCTAAAAGGTTCAGCAAAAATTTGAAAGTTGGCGGGAACACGGGGTACCCGATTATCAGGAAATATGTCTGCTTGATCCAATCATTATCGGATACTAACGGCACCTATGAGCGTGAAAGCAAAGCGAAAGATGCTGGGGGAAGTCATTTAAATCCTGAAAGCATGATTCATGTGAGAAAATTGTCAACTGCAGATAATTTGTATGAGGTGACAGCGCCTATCGAGGGCAAGCGGGCCGCCACAACGATTAGAATCTTCGATTTGCAAGACTTTACCGAAAGCAATGGGGCTGCAAGCCTTCTGACAACTAACTCTGTCTGTGATGATGTGCCAAAATTCGCTATTGTAAAGCTACAGACTGGCCGTAAGCACCAAATTCGAAGACATTTACAATACCTAGGCTACGTTATCCTTGGAGACATAACGTACGGTTTCCAGTCCACCATACCTTCTTCCAGGGGCAACACTTCAGCTGGAAAGCCTGCAGACAAACTCACAAAATGTTTTCCAGACCTATACCACAATTCTCCAATTGCATTGCATTCCGCCTTCATAAACGTTCAGATTGGGCTGCTGAGCTATCCTAATATCGCTCTGATTTCCTGGAACCCTTTGCGTTTGTGGGATCCTCTAATCAAGAATGAGATAATGAACGAGAAGGGTTTTTTGTGTGATGATGTGATGCGGGAACTAGAAGCCTTTTAGACACGATAATTAATATAACTTAGCGCTTGTGTAAAGTCTGATTGCCAATACGTTGTAGTTTCCATTTTCATTTCTAAATACATGTTTGTGTAATACTAACAGGATACTTGGAAGTATAAAATAAATTTATTGACTGGTCTAAAGGCTTTTTCAATGCCAATTGGTCAATACCATACTTGGATGATATCAAGCGCCGTCTGTAGCATAAAATCAACACCTACCTGTACTTTTCCTTACCTGATTTTGGCTATCTTAGTACGGATATCAAGTTTTTAAGCAATCATTGCAAGGACGCTAATCTACCAAAGAGCAAGACTTGAAGCAAAAGCTAAAGAAGATCAGTGGGGCTTGGCGGTGGTCCTGATCATTTATGACCTCTTTCAGCATACCTGATCAAAAAGTTGAGCGGAAGTACTTTGCCTCTAATAGCACTTGCGAGGTTCGTTCAACAGAATTCAAATGGCAGCGTCGTTTCCTTGTCTTCTATGTATTTCTTCAAGTATGTGGGACGTTAATAATACACAACAGCCATGATTACTTTTTCGATAAGATAAACTGAAATAACAACAAATGATAGAAATGAATTTGGGGTAATAATTAATACAATCGAAAAGAATAAAAACATTACAAAAATGTACATAAATATAAGATACTATGATACAATCAAATTGTGAGTTGATTCGCACATACTAGATGCACCATGGAAATCCAGTTGAGTGAGAATGTTCGCTTTTATCGAGCAAATGTGGAGCAAATGTAGAGCAGAAGCCCGTTATATTACAGAGGACGGATTAAATAATTAACCAGAACAACCTTTAAATGATATGCTATCCGTAAAAGTGTCATATAGACTGCTACTTCTGACAATATTCAAGATATTATCAATCAAACAATGCTCACCGTGGTATATATCCAGAACATTAGCACCTGCGGATATCAGATCCTTTTGTAGCAAGATATCTATCAACTGTTTGAACTCGTAAGTGCCAAGGTTGCAAAATGCGGGATTTTGAGGCACCTTTTCCAACTTGTACACGACTCCTAAAAGCTCGTCTTGTTGATTTTCAGCCTTGTTCCTGTCAAAGGAAAACAACACGTTGAAACATCTCATCTCTTCTCCCCTGTCGCTAAAGTCATCGCAGTCCTTGAACTCTTTCAACGTTACACTGAAAATGCAGGAAAATTTGATGTACTGGAAATAGAACAATGAGTTTTTGTAGAAATGCACCTTTATTAGCGCTTCCATGTACTTGAGCAAAATTTTCTTCAAACAGATCAAGTGTTGCAAGTGCTCATTCGCCGCTTCAACATCAAGTTGCAGCCCGCCTTCGCGTAGTCTCAAATGCATCTGATAAATCGCGATAAAAGTGCTAAAAATTATAGACTGCAATGCAAAAAGAACATCGGTGATAAGTTTCCCACTGACAGGCAATACCTTGTAGTTAAAATTTTTGAGGCCCATATCCTCGGCAACGTTCAAAAACTTTTCATTATCAATCAAGTAGTCTTTGATGTACACTTTTGTCAATGTGACAATGGTGCGAATCAACATTTTAAGAAAGTAAAAGTAATTGAAAGACTCTTGCTTTTCCTGATAGTACATGAAAAGAATCACCAAAAGTTTGAAGTTGACCATCTGAAGCAAGATAAACTGTTCCAAATAGAAAACTTTGACGAGCGTCCGATGGTAAACGCTGCCTAATTCCAGGTTTATTTTCACTTCAAAGTTACTGTCGTCTGCAAAGAACCGTTCTGCGTTCCCGTAAATCAGCAAAAGGTGATTATTGACAGTATTCTGACAGTCAAAAACGTCACTGGTTTTGGGAACGCTAGTGTTGTGGAACAACAGTTCAATTTTTACGATGAGAGTGTTGGTCTCCAGTTGTCGTTTGTAGTTCATGTCAATTAACTTGTCAACAAGGAATTGTGGTCCATTTATACCATAACCTTCTGGAATCTCGGGCAACTTCACATTATGCCCATTAGGTCTTCTATTTAGCGGGAGCCCCGTGACAACGAACTCTTGGGTGTCTATACTCAAGAGTGTATTCCAGCTTTTTCTTGCGGTGTAGACGATACTGTCTTGAGCAAGATAGTTGCATCCAGGATGAATCTTGCCAGTGGATAAAAAGGTAATAGTACTCCAGTCTCTGTACAAGCTGATGCCGTAAGCAACACCGAATATGAGCCCCACGGTGTTCATTCTTTCGTTGTCGCAAAAACTTCCAACATTTTCTTCGCTGTGTGCATAGTAATAGTACAAGTACATGAACGTATGCAACAGACTCAAGCTTGCTTTAGTTAGCGCCTTGGACTGGGAAATGCAGGAAAAGGCTAACGCAATGAATTCTGTGCCGATATAGTTCAAGTTGTCAACGTTAACAAGATTTTGTTCCACCAAATCAGGGGACTTCAAAAAGTTGATGTTCGCCTTCAAGCTAAGGTAGCTGAGCCTCAAAATGATCAAAAAGGTGGCAATGATCGCGAAATCGATGAATGACGTCAAATTAATCTCGTACTCCGCAACCTCCTCAATGTGCGGAACCTCACCTTCGTTCCAATTAACCTTGAGCCCAACAACTATCAACTCAAGATCGCACTTGAAAGATTTCAAATCAAGAAATGGCGCAAAGGGATAGACGTATTTTTCAAAATTCTGCCATAAAAGCTTCATCTCTGCAACTTTTTTAGGGAGAGCTCGCTTGAGCTCACCAATGAGTACTGCTCTACTGCTTTCACTTATATGCGCTAAATCGTTGTAGAACTGCAAACCAGAAACACTACCCTTTTTACTGACACACAAAGAGGCAACGTACTTGGTGTTTATGTCAATTCTAGAGCTCTCTTTATTGAAAGCGGCATAGGAAAAAGAGCTAAGCTTTGTCATTTTGAAGTTTTCATTCAACTGTGCCGCCATTGGATTGACTAGCGCGCTAAAATTGTGGCTTATTTCATTGTCCTTGAGCATTTGCTTCAATCGCTTTTGGAAGAAATGAACAAACTGATGGCATATCAAGTAGAAGCTATCGGTACAAAACAAGTGAATTCGCAGCAATGGCTTTAACACATGTATACAGTTGGACCGCACGGCACCCTGGGCCGAGCGATATAGATCAATGAACTCGTCTTCTTCAAACACCGGGGTGTGCTGTTGGCCTTTGGGCGCGTTTCTTTTAGCGGACCTGCTTAAAGGAGATTGCGCCGGTGTCATGCTATCCCCAAAGTCTTTGTTGTCTTTGCGGTTGAGAGCAAGCTCCAAGATTCGTATCTGTTTCTTCATTTCAGCGAGCTGGATATTGAGTTTTAAGGAGTCGTCTTCGGAAATTGGAGGACTTAGCATCTCAGAGCCGGTTAGTCCAAAAGGCGTGTGAGAGCTCGAATGTCTTGGGGTGAGCGAATGGGCGGTTCCAGCGTTAGCGGGGCCACCGGATAGAGCTGGAGATACTCCCGTGTCAACATTAGAACTAAATGCTGCGGCAGACTGGTTAGAGTTCAGCTTGAATGGAATGATGAGCTGCGGTTCGTAGAAACAGTTGTCGGTATTGCCATGCTCTACACAGTACGAACAGGCGGGCTTTTTTTTGTCGCACTTCTTCTTTTTAGCCCGGCAGTAGGCACAGGAGAGGGGCACTCTGTGCCGCTTCCGACCGTTCGAGGAGACTGTGGGCGTGCTCATTGCTGACGATGGGAACTAAGGGGCACTAGAAGCAGCAGCGATGTTGGTCCCGGGAGGCAAGAAATATAGGTGTAGCGGCAGCTTCGGTGTTACGAGCACGCGCACAGAATTTTTTTTTTCCTCTGTCTCCTTCGCTTTGGCAGCGAACAGCCAACATCAACGCTTTCTGATTCATGTCCAGGCAGGAGGACATAAGAAGTCCACATTGGTGGCGGCTAAGCACTGGCAAACAGAACAACCCTTGCGTTCAATGTTCTCAGGCTAAGAAACACGCGATCTACTTGCTCTAGCTCTTATAGTCATATCCCAAGGAGCATCGCTCACGACTGAAGCGCAATACTTTTTCAAGCGCCCAGAATAAGATAAGAGTTCCGTAAGGTATCTCGGACAACGGCAAATTACAGAATAGCACCTTTCCACCATGAACACCGCCAATGGCGATAGATTGCTATTTTCTAATGATCTTTCGGGCGAAGCCTCCGATACCGAGAGTATTAATAGTGACTACATTCCATCCTCAAATGCCAAAAACGCCTTTGACCAGCTTGCCGACGAAATTGACGCCAACGCTGCCACCGACGGCAACCAGGAGGCAGCGCCTGCCCCCAGGGACGAACGGGAAATTCTTGATCCAGAAGAAGCTGAGCGCCGCGAGTACTTGGCCAACTTGCCTCCCCATGCCTGCTCGTACTGCGGCATCCATGCTCCAGGCTCCGTGGTAAAATGTATCAACTGCGACAAGTGGTTTTGCAATTCCAAGTCGCACACTTCGGGCTCTCACATTATTACGCACTTGGTCATGTCTCGCCACAATACTGTTGCTTTGCACCCGGACTCTGACCTAGGAGACACCACTTTGGAATGTTACCAATGTGGCAGTAAGAATGTTTTCATTTTGGGCTTTGTTACCGCAAAGTCTGACACTGTGGTTGTTATGTTGTGTAGATTGCCGTGTGCGCAGCAAAAGAACCTTGAATGGGATACTACTAACTGGGAGTCCATCATTGAAAACCGTCAATTATTGTCTTGGATTGCTGCAGTGCCTAGCGATGAAGAGATTGCCAAATCCAGACAAATTACGCCTGCTCAAATCTCCAAATTAGAAGCACAATGGAGACTGAATAGAAGCGCGACCATCACCGATGTTGAGGAAAAAGTGGAAGACGAGATTGAGCCGATCTTGATAAGATATCCAGATGCCTATCAGTATCAGCAGTCTTTTTCCAAATTAATTAATTTGGAAGCAGACTATGACAAACAGTTGAAAGAGTCCCAAGCTTTGGAACACGTTTCCGTGAAATGGTCACTCAGTTTAAGCAACCGCCATTTGGCATCCGTTGCCTTATCGACGTATGAATCCAATGAGTTAAAGGTTGCTGTCGGTGATGAAATGATTTTGAGATATCATGGTTCTACCCAACTGCCATGGGAGGGAAGAGGCTTCATTGTGAGATTGCCAAACGCTCAACAAGAAGAATTTACTCTTGAATTAGTGCCAAACAAGAATCCTCCACCAACGCGCTTCACGACAGGTTTCACCGCTGAATTTGTGTGGAAAGGTATTTCGTATGATAGAATGCAGTCAGCATTAACTCAATTTGCCACCAATGGCAGCGCTGTCTCTCCTTTCATTTACCATACCATTTTGGGCCACGAAGTTGAGCCGGTTTCCTATAATATCGATATTAACTCGGATTTTTCCATACAGCAACTCGCAAAACTTAATACTTCTCAAGCCAATGCTGTCAAGAGTGTTCTCCTGCGCCCATTATCATTGATTCAAGGTCCACCAGGTACAGGTAAAACCGTGACTTCTGCTACTATTGTTTACCACTTGTCCAAAGTCACAAAACAAAGAATTTTGGTTTGTGCTCCTTCCAACGTTGCCGTTGACCATTTGGCCGAAAAATTAGACGCTTTGGGTTTATCCGTAGTTAGAGTTACAGCAAAGAGCAGGGAAGATGTTGAAAGTGCCACTACTGATTTAGCCTTGCACACTATGGTCAAGAATAAGGCTTCTGGCGAATTGAAAAAGTTGATCAGGTTGAAAGAAGAATTAGGTGAATTGTCCAAGGAAGACAATTCCAAGTTTTTGAAATTGATTCGCCAGTTTGAAAACCAACTTTTGAGAAAAGCCGACGTTGTCTGTTGCACATGTGTTGGTGCTGGCGATAAACGCTTATCCAGCTTTGAATTTCCAATCGTGTTGATTGATGAAAGTACACAGGCTTCTGAGCCCGAATGTTTGATTCCAATTGTCAAAGGTGCCAAACAAGTCGTTTTAGTTGGCGACCATCAGCAATTGGGGCCTGTCATATTGGACAAGAAGGCCGGAGATGCTGGTTTGAAACAATCGCTTTTTGAAAGATTGGTTGTTCTCGGTCATATTCCAATAAGATTGGAGGTACAATACCGTATGCATCCATGTTTATCTGAGTTCCCGAGTAACATGTTTTATGAGGGCTCACTTCAAAATGGTGTTTCCGGGGAAGATAGGATTATCAACAATTCTTTCCCCTGGCCTATTATTGATACTCCAATGATGTTCTGGGGTAACTATGGTAAAGAAGAAATTTCTGCTAGTGGTACTTCTTTCCTTAACCGTGTTGAAGCCATGAATTGTGAAAAGTTGATTACTACCTTCTTTAGAAATGGTGTCAAACCAAGCCAAATTGGTGTTATCACTCCTTATGAAGGTCAACGTGCTTATGTTGTACAATACATGACCATGAATGGATCATTGGAAAAAGAACAGTATGCTGAAGTTGAAGTTGCATCGGTTGACGCTTTCCAAGGCAGAGAGAAAGATTACATTATTCTTTCTTGTGTCCGTGCCAATGACCAGCAAATTATTGGCTTCTTGAGTGACCCTCGCCGTCTTAATGTTGCATTGACCAGAGCAAAGTATGGATTGATTGTTCTCGGTAACCCAAGAGCACTTTCCAAAAATATTTTATGGAACCACTTGTTGCTTCATTATCGTCAAAACGGTTGTTTAGTAGAAGGTCCATTAGACAACTTGCAACTTAGTTCCATCCAGCTCAGCACCGCTAGCAGATATAGAAACAGAGGTTTTCGCAACAGCAACAATACAACCAACAGTAATGCAACTGCTGCGGGTCAAAATGGCCAAGATACAACTCCTGCTGCCAGTGCAAACAACCCAAGCACTAATTTTTTCAACTTCGCCAACAATGCAGGCTTCCCAATGAGCGGTGATTTTGATACTGGGTTTCCTCCATTGAATGCCCCAGGATCAGCATTCCCTTCATTGTTTCAGTCCTCATGGCCTGTGCTTGGTCAAAGCTTGGGTGGTACCGCTACTGCGCCTGTCAACAATGGTAACAATGTAACTGGCAACGCTGGCATTGGAAACGCCAACACATGGTCTCCTCAACAGAATGGAAACGGACACGGTGGTATTGACAGTCAATTAGATAGCATGGTTAACTCGTTTGAACAGCTCTAATCGATATAATTAATTGGATATCAAATATCCTCAATAAAATAGTGAGATGCCTTTTATAATTTGAGTCACGGTGACCTAAATATCGGTTGTTGTGCATTATTAAGTACGCTATAATGTGCTGCATTTTTCAATGTCGTTCCCATCGGCCTCGGCCCCTTACTGGAAAGTATATATCTATCCATCTCGTATGGAACTCTTTTGGAGCTGGTTCCCTAAAATAGCTTTCATCACGGTTATTGGACTCCAGCTTTATAATCCCGTGCCCTGTTGTACTGCTGATGCTATATATAGTAGTAAAATACGTTATAGCTCAACCTTTATACATGCTTACTCAAAAATTTTGTTTTACTTTTTTTTTGTATTTCCAGTCTCTTTAGTCTTTTTAGTCTCTCAGGCTCTTCAGTCACTTTGTTGCCGTAGTTGAATCCTGGTACTTGCATGACCTTGTGAGATTGGAAGTCAAAAGGGTTTTGTTGATCCTTCGTATCAAATTATGTGAAGAGCAAGCCCTTCTGACCACTTCAATGTGCAACGTTACACACAATTACACCTTATCTCATGAGCCGCGAAAATACTCAATGTTACCGTTATTTACTATATTTTGAGTAACTTGATCTTGACTCCAGATGTAATCATAGACTACAACCATTATGTTCAGCTAAAAGAACAGTTACGACAAACTCGTGGAACAAAAAAACGTGATAGTAAGCAACCTATATATGAAGCTCGAAAAGGTATACGAAACAATAGCATAGACATAGCAACAGTGATAACAACAGCAATTAGGAAAAAAAAGGGAAAAGTAGCGAATAGAGTAAGGGGTAACTGACCAAGGAACAAAGTAGAAGAACAAATAAAATTGTGAAACCAAACTAAGCTATCAACAGAAACACAGCAATGCAATAATATGAAACGTCTAATGTAGTCTAAACAGCAACAAAGCAAAAGGAAAAAAAGAAAAAGAAGTCACAACAAAAATAGGGGAATAAAAAAAGTAAAACAGAAATGCACAGAACATAATGGGAAATTAACTCTTCTTTCTCCAGAAGAACGTCTTTCTGAAAGGACTTCTGTTGCCATCATTTGAGCCGTCTCTGAGGGAATCATCAAATGAAGTCCTATTCACAGGACTCGGGATTAAGGTATTCGAGCTGGCAGATTTAATAAGTCTGCTCAACTTCGGTGGGCCGCCTATTAAGGTATTTCCACCGTGGTTTCCATCATATGCGCCACCATCGTTTACATTGTTATTTTTGTAACTTTTGGGGCTTTCATTGCTATTAAGGGAGATGTTGTACATTTCATTGGTGACAGACAATTGGCTAGTAACATTAGCGTCATCAATGTTAACTGCGGTTGCTTTATTGTTGAACTTAAATTTGAGAAAAGTAATACCATCGTCACTTAATTTTCTAAAATTTGGGTTCTCGGCAATACCGACTGGGTTATCAAAGTAAAGTAGCCTTTTGCGGTGGTCTACTATACTGCTCTCAATGACCATGTTCACAAACTTGCCCCAATTGGCGTAAATTAAACTTGGGTTCTCGAACGACGTCAACAAATGGTCCAAACCGCTGACCTTTTTCAACAAAAGATAGGATTCCTGCTTGATGTCACCGAGCGAAACTTGCGAGTGCTGTGCTAAGCTAGTAGAGATTCTGTTACTGCTATTGCCAAGTTGAGACAAATTTCTGAGAAGCTCCTCGGAAGCAAATGCCAAATTATTGTTCTTCATAACTTGTTCTTCAAATACTAGTGATCCAATCTTGTATGAATTTCTAAAGCTGTTTCTCGTGCTTCCCGTACTCGTAGCCGTAGATGTAGACCCCTTACCGCCCATAATTGTGCTTAGTCTGGAACTCAAATTACCAGCTATGGCTGGATCATTTTCAAACACAAATTCATCTTGATGGTTGATAAGTTCTGCAGCAAGAATGTTTGCAAGCTGTGTGAGTCTAAGGTACTTGTCGATCAAGAATGGGTTAGTGGGTAACTCGGTAGAAATCTGTGAAGAAATGGTAATATCTGGACGAACGACAGTGTCACTGAGATCCAAAATCTTGGGACGTAGATCGTTCTTTCTATTAGTGATTATGTCCAAGTAGTCTAATAACTCCGACTCATGCTGCTCTAGAAAGTAATTCATTTTGATCAACCACGGTTCCTTGGCGCCAAATCTGGTTCTATTAGATAACGTCAAGATGATCTTGGAAACTAACGTCAAGGTTCTTTTAATGTTACCTGTTTGATGATCTTTGATTAAGAAAAATAACTTTGGATTCAAAATAGCGGGACAGATTAATCTTAGAAATAAGAACCCGGTTACGCAATTTAGAGCGAGCGAGCTCGTTTTTGGGTCGCTTGGGTCACAGGCAGCTTCTATTTTATTTCTGAAAATCTCCAACTCTTTTTTAATTGGGTATGGTAAATCGTTACAAGAATTGTAAATCTTGCTCCAGATGTTTTCAACATATTCAAACAATCTCATGAAATTATCATCGAGAATAAACTCTTTATCTTCATCGTCATTGATTCTGATTCTTGCTGGATCAATTTCACATTCAAAGTTATCTTCCGCGACTTGTAGCACAAACTCGCCTACCACTTTCTCCAAGAATTCTTGACCTACCCTCAAATTGTATTTCTCAAATGTTTTTGTCAAAATGCTGTTGCCACGGAACAAGGTGTTAAAGAAATTCATTGATAGCTCCCCAGTGTTTGAAGCAGGGTTGACTGCGCTCTGGCGATTTCCTCTCAACATCATGCCGACTTTCTTCAAGTCATAGTCTATCAACTCGCCAAACCAAAGTTCTTCCCTATGTAAAGCTTGAAAAATATCAAGCATCATGTTGGAAATTTCTTCCAAATCTTCGTACTTAGATGTCAAGTCATTGGAGCCAAGAAATTGAATCAAATCACTTAATGATGTGTTGAGAAGCATTTTCTGTAGTACGTCAAAGTTGGAAGGAGGCAAGATGTGCCATTCTTTTAAACTTAGTCTTAGGCAAATTTGACCAATCTGTTCTGCGGTATCTGGAGCGTACAATGGAATCCATGTTTCTTTGTTATCAGAGTTTTCGATCAATTCCTCAGTAATGGAGACTATACCTAAAACCACATCCTTGTCAGAATAAATCTTCCCATTGGCATTATCATTACTAGAATTTGAGTTTTTCTTTAATCTTTTACCGTTATTCAATGTTCTTAAGGACGCACATTTTTTTACCACAATTTGAAAGCTGTTGGTCAAAATCGGCAACTCAAAGTCAAATTCTTCTCTCCAAAATGGGTACCTTGAGCTCTCAACAATAGAAGTTCTTGCCCAGGTAGAGCCCCAAAAGAGTATATCGGTGTATAACTTGGCGCCCTTATTGACCGGTTCCCCGTAGTCATTGTATGCGATGTCTTCGTCGCCAGAGTTCAATATTGGCTCCTCAAAATTTGCTTCAAGGATATCAACGTGCAACTTTTTGGAAATTCGAAGAGATGACTTTGTTGAGTACTGGGAGTTTATACCAACATATTCACGAGCAGCAAGCGATTTGAGAGCCACGTACCAATCTTCCAAGTCAATGTGTAATGGAAAATCAATCAAAATTCTTTGATTTGGAAAATTTCTCAACTCGTTGAATTTGACAACGGGGCTAGGAATGAAAAAATATGGGCGCTGATGTGTTGGGCAAATATTTGGGTTTATATTCGATTGCCGAAGCTCGTTTATGACACCAATGTACAATAAGTTAGAGTTCTCAAAGATTGAATGATGAACTTGGCGGATTTCAGATCTGATTAATGATGAGATGTCAATAGAGTAAAGTAATGTTCCGTCATACTCAGATAACAAATCCAATATACCATTTGACTTTATCACGCCCATGGAGTAGAACCATCCTTCGCTAACGTCCTTAGTGTTCAGCGGGTATAGCGGGTTCTTCGGTCCAGGTACTTCTAAATTTTTCCGCTGATTCTTAGGTATTGGACCGTAGATTTTGAAACGGCACACAAGCAAGTTCTTTTCCTCTTTGTTTATAATAATGACATTGTCTTCGTTATCTTCATCATTTATCTGAATGCTTTGACTTACTGAGCTGATATTAATTTGGTTTTTGCCTCCGTCGCCTTTTGAATTTCCATTTCCATGGCGGTTATTGAGATTCGAAAACGGAAGCGGAATATTGAAGTATTTGTTATGAATACCATAAATGTTCATATTCTGCCATACCATAAGCGAAGCTAGGAACCTCACAAATTGGGTCTTCTCGTTATTGATGGTTCGGAAATAACATTTTTCCTCGTTGACAGAGACAACTTGAATAACTGGAGCACCGTTACTAGAATTAAACGAAACAGAGCTAGAATGTAAATTTTTTATAAGAACATCCCTGTAGCCCTTTATTTTCTTGAATAAGTCACCGTTGTTATTACTGATGCTATTGCCGCTTTTCAGATTACTTGGGTCATGCAAGTTGTAGATGTTATGGTTATTAAGCTTCAAAGCACTATTTTCTACTATTGGGTAGTGAGAAAACTGTTGATACGATATTGTGAGTTGGCCGATGGAGTTTATCTGAAGGATATCTTGTTGCCAGGTTTCACTGTTGTCCGACCACTCGAGGTCTCCGCTGAAAAGCCCTTTATCGAGCACCATATAACGTTTGATGTCTTCGGTATTAAATAGTTTCCCTGATAGCATTTTAATTATTTTGTGTCAGTATGAAATAGGATGATTAGTTAAACTATGATTTCAATACTTTGCAAAATTTTTATGATATTAAGATTTGAATCGAGATTAACAACGAATAGATATCGAAGTAAAACGAACCCTAATTCGAATATCAAAAAAAAAAAAAAAGAAATAAATGATGTGATAATATGGGTGGGTAGAAAAAGAAAAAAGTAAATTCACTTTTTGTTACCAAGCTATGGGTGATGCTTTTAGGGGTGATAAGTGAAAGTGATTGGATGGCTTGAAAATGTAATTTTTTGGAAATAGGATTTAAAGAGTGCCTCCACAATTTGAATGAGTGAGCGTCGTAAGCTCCCGAAACATGCGTATTTGTTAATGAAGCAAGCTGTCAAAACAAAGCTTGTTAGGGCTTGGAATAGTGACGTGCTATTCTAAAAGTAATCAGCTGAAAGTTGTGAAAATTTTCCCAGCCTCAATTATATAAAACACAAGGCAAAAATAAATGCTCGAACCCCACTGTGCTCGTCTTTATAGTCTTTCGCTTTTCTTTTCTAGACGACAGCTTGGATAATCAGTCGGACACTGTTGAATTCCACTGGACCTTGTTTTTGCGATTACTTTCCGTGAGCACTTCGTAGCTTTGTGTTTTCTTAGAGTAGCTGACAAACGATGTTGAGGTTTAAGATGTGTACTCTCCCAGCGCCTAATCTGGTCGAGTGCTGGGCATATGTGCAACAAATCGCCGCGTTGGAGATCCCAGAAAGGCGACTGTGCGAACCTTTTTCAATCTTCCGCGCACAACACAGAGCCACGTGATCGTTTTGGTGGGACATAGTCTGACCAGCATGCATGGCGAGGCCGAATTTTTGGCTCGGAGAAGTCTGATAAATAAAAAGTACCCTACATATGGAAGTCGTATAGTTTAAAAGATTATGATGGTTTGCCTTTGGTATATTAGTACAAAACAGTAAAAATAAAAAATGTGTAAATCAATACACTAAATCAAAAAAAAAAAAAGAAAAATAAGTCAAATGGGTAACGAAAAAAAGTTGTGATGCTAGTAACGGTTTCTTCCGACCAATGGGGCAACAGCACCTATTTTCCAGCAATTGGGGCTGGACCTTCGATACCAACATATTGCTCGTCTCTCCATGGGCCAACGTCAGCCAAGTACAATCCACCGTCTGCTTCACTGACTTCGGACTTACCGCCAAATTTGACGGGCAAGTTTTCGGCTGGAATTTGTTTCAACAATTCGGATTTATAACTGTATCCTAATATGAAAATCTTGTTGACGGTGACGGGATCCAAAAATGGCTTAAATAATCTAAAGGCGGTTGAGAAGCCGAATGGAGCGTTGATTAAGTAGAACTTGCCCATTCTTTCGGGATAGTAGTTTTGGCCAATGTAAGAAGCTTCTCTAACGTAAGACAAAACTTGGGAGGCAGCAGTAATGGAGATACCCTTCAAGTCCAAAATGGTACAAGAAGTTTCCACCAAGTATCCGGTTTTTCTAGAACAAGCCGGCAAACGGTGGTTGACGAAAGATTCGTATTCCCAAATCAAGTTTTTGATCATTCTTTCCTGAGTGGTAATCTTGTACATCTCAGTAATGTTGACGGAGCCTAATTCTTCAATGTAAACTGGTCTTCCGTCTTTGTCGGTCTTGTGGTAGTATTGAGGGTAAAACTTGGCAACAGTGGGCTTTTCAGTGTAGTGGAAGTCTTCCAATATGGTGTCAACGCCGTTTTCTTTTCTCCATTTTTCGCATTCCACAAACATTGCTTTGGCCTTGTTAACATCAAACTTACGAGCACGCAAGAAACGCAACTATTATTTTCTTAAGTTAGTACTTTTCTTCTATTCTTTTGAGCTGCCAAAAAAACTCAGCACCATTCAGTTGTTAAAAAATAGAAAATACTTACCAAACTGGCATCGTCCAAACGGAGGGTGTAGCTAAGAGCAACTAATTCTTCTCTCAACTTGGTCAAAGCAGCTTCTTGCTCAGAGGTCAAGGATCCAGCGTATCCGGTGGTGGTACCTAGTGGGACTTTTTGAGGATAACTAGCTCTAAGAAGGATGTTAGTAGACGGAGCTGGAGATAAGAGAGCATAAATTTGATAATAGACAAGTTCTTTTTATTTGACAATTGCTTTTTTAATTGCTTTTTGAATAGTGAAGCAATGGCTTCTCTATCATGAGAATTGCACAGGACACATTTTCGTTCAATCAAAGCCATACTAAGCTGCCAATTGGAGCGAAAACCACATTGACTCCCCATATATATGACCAAATTTTAATCTGGGAAATATTAGTTTGTCCCTTTTATTAAGATCCCTCTAAAAACATAGAGAATCCTCAAAGAGATGACCCTGGCGCTGCCTCAACTGGCCAGCTTCTCATCTTTTTTCAAAAAAAAAAAAAGAGTACGATTGATAGCAATCGAATACTCATGAAGAAGGGGTTTAAACAAGCTATACGTACAAAAATTCGGCTTCCTGTAAAGATAGTTTGCATTAACGGTTAGTAAAACAGCATTTCGTGAATTCTTGGTATGTAATAATCGGAGCAGGTTGCGTTGTAATAAAAATTGCTGCAGTTGCCTTGGCCACAACATCCAAATTTTCAATCTGGCCATAAAAAATTCAGCATACTCTTGGGTACCCACTGAGCAAGTGAAGACAAACGAAAACGAAAACCAAAGCAAATCCGGGAAAGTGCCAGCAGCAACATAAACAACAACAGTAATATTTAAACCGAAAATCCTGGTAAATCAATTAACAAGAACATACGGTAACCATTGTGAATTATATTATAATTTGTCAAATATAATCTCTAGTGGAAGGGCTGGAGGTGGTGAATGTGAACCGTCTTCAGTATGAGAAGAAGGAAGCAGAACCAGAGAAGCGATATAGTATGTCCAGCCTATCTTTTAATTTTTTCCTCTCGCTACCTGTGGTTTCTTGACAAGTTTCCACAGTGCGGGAAGCAGCCTGCGCGCGCCAAAGGCACAGCTGTGGCCCATCAAAGTGCGCGAAGACGATGGTTTAGTCACCTGACATATATTGGTCATGTGCTTGGACCGGATAATCGAGTTGATTATATAAACAATTTCTCTGCATATCCCTGGGCAATTAGATGAGTCGTAGCATCAGATTTATACACAGGTAAAGACTTTTCAAAATCATATATTTCCTCACTTTAAGTGGCCAAAATGTTTCTTGTTTACACATATACCGGCATGTAGTCCAAAACTAGTTGGGCTTTCTGCTTTTACTTGGAAAGATTTATATACCAGAAACAATATTCAAGATATATAAAATCAGGGATAGCTATAGAGGTTGTGTATTTTTTCATAATAGTAACAAGGCAAGGAAAAAACAAAGAAATTCAGCTAAAAGCTGTATTATAACTTTTGCTGGCTTGTGGATCTTACGACTTCGTCAATTGCCTCGGCAACGTATTCAACGTTGTTTTCATTCAAGCCAGCAACAGAGGCTCTGCCGTTAGCAGTCAAATACACAGCATGCTTTTCTTCCAATCTCTTGACCTCTTGTGGGCTAAGACCAGTAAAGGAAAACATACCAATTTGGTTGACAATGTGGTCCCAGGTACCTGGGGTTTTGTACTTGTTAACTAACAAGTCTCTCAACTTTTGTCTCATAGAAGTAATTCTGCCAGACATGGCCTTTAAGTCTTCTTCCCATTGGGTTCTCAATTCTGGATCAGAAAGCACCAAGGCAGCAACCTTGGAACCGTAGGCCGGTGGGTTGGAAAGTTCGGCTCTGGTGATCTTCTTAAACTGAGATAACACAGCTTCCTTGAATTCGGTTGGGTCTTCTTCGGCATCTGGAGCAACGTCAGTCTTGGCAGCGGAGCCAGATTTCTGCTTGCTAAAGTATTCCGGCAAGATCAAGTGAACAGCGCCGGTTCTTTCACCATATAAACCCAAGTTTTTGGCAAATGATTGACAAATGATGACCGGGGTGTTTGGCAATTTCTGAATGCCTAATCTTAAAGCGTAAGCGTCTTCTTCCAAAGAACCAGAAGCGAAGCCTTGATACGCAATGTCAAAAATTGGGAAGTGGTTTTTCTGGCTAACGGCGTCCAAGATTCTGTTCCATTCCTCGTGGGTTGGGTCCAAGCCGGTAGGATTGTGTGCGACAGCATGGAACAAGAAAATGGAGCCACTGGCGGCACCATTAATGGTGTCAACCATTTCATTTACTTTCAAGCTTTTTGTGTGTGGATTCCAGTAGGGGTAAGACTTGACAATGAAGCCTAAACTTTCAAATATCTGCTTGTGGTTAGCCCAGGTTGGGTCAGACAAGTAGATGATTCTGTCTTCGGCGGACTTGTTAATGAATCTGCTCAAGAATAAACCAGTAAAGTGCAAAGCACCAGTACCTGAAAGGGTTTGCACAGACACAGTACGGTCATTGACCTTAGAAGCGCCAGCAGTGCCAAACAAGACCTTCAATGCTTCTTCAAGGAATTTTCCGTTACCGTTGATTGGCAAGTACTCATGGTTAAAAGTAGGGTCGCTTTGGATCTTTTTCTCGGCAGCTTTCACAGATGGCAAGATCCATGGCTTACCATTGTTGTCTCTGTAAGCGCCAATACCCAAGTCAACCTTAACGCTTCTTGAGTCTTGGGCCATTCTGGTCTTCAATCCAAACAATGGGTCTGGTGGTAACTTGCTGATTTTCTTGAATACTGTCATCTTGCTATTGAATATAAATGTGGAAATTTCTGTGTTTTATGCGTCAGAATGACACGCTGATAAGTTACTTAACACAAAGCAAAAGTATGGCTAGCCTGTAGTCCTTTGATTAAAATTAATTTTTTGGTTGTCAATTTTCCTATTTTAAGATCAGAAAACTGTACAGCCAATGTCTTCTTTTTGGCAAGTTTTTCTCTTTAGGAGCAGCTCCTCTGCGACATTATTCCCATAGTGACTCAGGCAGAAAACCCAAGAAAAAAAGTTGTGTGGCGCATGTGACAGGCGCGGAGAGTCATCGTATGTGACAAGTGCGGAGAGTTATCGCATATGTGCACCTTCCAGACTGGCACTTCCCAGACTGGCCGGTCAATGAGGTTTTCAATGTCTTTAAACAGATGAACGGATATATCGATGCAGATGTTTCTTAGCAGTACAGGCGCTGTAACTGTGGGTACCGGCTTATTTAAAAACATTCTTGCCGTTATCAGCTTTGTATTGATGTGTTATTGGGCACCTCAAGGAAGTAACTCCGCGGAGAAGTCGATTCGCTATTTAGCGTAAAACGAAACAGATTTTCTCTACTATAATGGATACGGTGTTACATTGCCAGTTACAAGCTAAAATTCATCGTTAAGCAAAGTCTTTTTGAGTGCTAGCTATACGTACAAATTTTTAGGGGTTGCCGGTAAATCCTGTGAACTATGAACAAAACAAAAACGCAAAAACGTAAAAACAAAATCTAACAAATACAATAAAACTCAAATGTCTAAAGATGTTTTCCAAAAACCTTTGCAAGCACCTTGACAAACGGCGTTATCTTTCTATCTGGATCTTTGTTGCTCTCTTGGAAACTGTCCACAGAAAGTACCTTGGTGTGCTTATTGATGTTATCAATCTCGCCCTGCATTTGTCTTCTCAACTCTTCATCCTTAGTAACAAGCACCACATTAGTTTCCAAATCTAAAGAATAGGAGCGCTTCGTGTAGTTTGACGATCCAACAACAGTGATAGCTGGCAAAGTCTCGTCAGGATTACTTATCCAGATACCTTTGGCATGGTATGACCAGCCGCCCGGAGTATTAACAATACCATTTTCCCATTCTTTCACCTTGATTCTGCCTTGCTTGTCTTGGGAGTTCACTGTTTTAACAAAGTCCTGGGCCAAATAGAGGTACGCTAATGGCACATATTTGGAAATGCCTTTGGATTTGAAAAAGCTGTTAGCTTTTGGAGATGCGGTTATCACTTCTCCAGAGTTGGACGTAGAGGATAAAAGCCTGTCTTTGATTTCCGGTTCCATGTTAAAGTAGCCGGCAGTGAAGGTCCAGTTTACACTTGAAGAGTCCAAATACGATAATAGCCTGAGTATTGCTGGCTTTTCGGTAGATATGTCAGGCTTTAAGAGAGGGGTGAGCTGAGAGACTGGATACACTATCGTGTCAATATTTTCCATGTTTGAGTCATTGGCAAACTTCTCATCCTCAATTCTTTTGATCTCGGTGTCTCTGTCGACAATCTTTTGGTATTCATCATTATCATAATGCTTAACTCTGTTACCATATAATACAGGTTCGAGTAAATGGGTGGCTTCAGTCATGAATCTTTGCACGTCAAACTTTGGATCAGCAGTCAAATTGCTATTGGGCCAGTCTATAAAGATTTTGTCTCTGCGCGGTAGATACGTGACTTTGTGACTTATTTGAGAAACAAGTCTCGACAAGTTGAAAAAGTAATTCGTGAGGTTAGGGTTCTTGAAAACGTAGTATCTGTCTTGTCTGTTGGTAAAATAGTCCTGGGATAAGTTGGCCCCAGATATTATCACTTCGTTATCGAAACCGTATATTTTCATGTGTTGTAATCCGAACCCTTCATTAAACCTCTTTGGGACGATTTTCTCGGCGATGCCGTTCAAATGCGGAGTATGATATAATCTGAGATCTATTCTGTTGTTGCCAAACTTTTTCAAAAGAGAAGAAACCAAAGTAAGCGAGGATTGACTAGGGTACTCTCTGGTTCCTCTCAAGTAGTCAATCAAAATATACAATTTCAAGTCTGGCTTTGCTTCCAACGCTTTCGACAAACAGTCGATCAACTCGTACTGGGTCTTTCCCACATACAACGATGAGAGAAAAATGCGGTCATTAGCGGCAGCAATCTTCAACTTGAGCTGGTTATAGAACTCCTTTGGGTCGACCAAGATGTCCACTTCGCCTTTAGCAAGCATGAATCTCGGAGCGACCATGTTGAGCTGCGATATCACCGAGTTTACTCTAGGGTGGAAGCGGGTACCACCTGTAGCATAGTTTCTGTTCATGTACGCGACCGCATGGTTCTTGAGGTAGCTTCCCATCGCCGCCGAGCCCAACATCATGATGATTTATTGAAGAATATTTTAAAATTTCTGGAAGAAGGTATTAGTGAGATTTGTGGGCTTCTTGATTCGCGTACAGCTCTATAGTTTTGTCTTGGTGTTGAACTTCTCGGACCGGGTCTAGAAATCAGCTTCAAAATTGTCCAACATCAAAAAAATTGGCGGTTTCGCTAGAAAAAAAAACTGAAAATTCACACGGAGCAGCATCGTGCATGCACACACAGTGATGGAATGAGGGCGTTTTCAACATAGGCGGAAGTATCTGCATATTACGCCCATTTTGACCTGTTGAAGACCGTAAGAGTTAGTGCTATGGCACCCCGTTCATCTATTATTGCCTCAAGCTTATTAGGTCACAAAGGAGCAATGAATTTATGAAGCTTACAAGCGATAATTATTACAATTGTAGAGATGTAGGAGCTCTCTCTTAGTTAGATGATGAATTTTGATGAATGTGGCCACAATGGATGGCAATTGAGGGACGGGAATATCTATTTGTGCCCGCTAACTGTAAAACTTGCTTCCTATATAATTCTTATCAGTATATGTAAAATATCACAGCTAACCAGTTTATTATATACCACTCAGAACAAGGGTTCCCCGAAACATCACGCCGCATGTTGGCATACTCAGCCTACTTTCGCCATGCAAACGACTCAGATGATAAACATATCTCCAGAATCAGACAGCAGGTTAGAGCCGAGCCATAATTCGGTTCAGCATACAATACATAAGCTACTTAGGTTAACAAAACAAAAACGGTGTACTGTTTTCATGGAGCAAATTCGTTTGATGACTAGAACTATATAATGGAATTGTTGAGAAAAATGAAAACTCTATTATGAAGAATTTTTTAAAGTACAGCTGAAGCGGAAAGGCAGTTATGACATAAAACTAGAAAAGCACGAATGACCGGAAGCCAACTAGCGAGATAAATCAATCTTTTTGGTTGTCTTCTTTCAAGGTGACAATTCTGTTTAAGATAAACTTGTCTTCGGTACTTTCCTTGTCGAGAGCAAAGTAGCCAACTCTCATACCTTGGAATCTGACACTCTCAACACTATTTGGCTTTTCTTTCACGTTAAACTCATCTTCTTCGTGAGGGATATTGTAAGGACTGCTAGCCTTTACTTGCAAAAAATTTGGCTCAATAATGGTGTTCTTGAGCACAATTTCGGAATCTGGATTGATGTCGGACAAGAAGCCTTCTGGAGCAGCACTTGGGTTCTCGGACTTAAACAAAGCATTGTGGATTCTGGTTTCGTGGATTCTTATTGGAGAATTATGCTTTGGAGAGTTGGCGAGCCAGTGGATGTAAGTTCTTGCCTTGCCATTATCCTTGGAGTAGTGGGCATAGATCTTAGTGACCTTGGCACTTTGTTCGTCCTTCTCAACTCTAGTGACCTTGATTGGGTATGGGACCTTGATCAAGCCAACAGGCTGGTTAGGGGTCAATCTGAAAAATTCCTTGGAATCGGTATCTCTAAAATCAGATCTGTCAATGAAGATAGACTTGGTGAATGGCACTTTTCTGGCGGCGCCAAAGTATTCGGAGTTTTTACCATTCTTAAATGGGATTTCAATAGTTTCTTCAAAATCGTCATCAAGGTTTTCTAAAACGACCTCCACTGGGTCTAAAATGAAAAACAATCTTGGGGTAATGTCTTCCAAGTATTTTCTAATGGCAGATTCAAATCTGACCAATTGAATATTAGTGACGTTCCTGGTAACACCCAAAGTGGAAACGAAAGATAAAATAGCGCCAGGTGGAACACCACGTCTCTTGATAGCCACCAAAGTAAACAATCTTGGATCGTCCCAGTCTCTAACGTATTTGTCTTCGACTAACTTGGCAATCTTTCTCTTGGATAACACGGTGCCGGTAATGTTCAATCTACCGTATTCTCTTTGAGCTGGCCTGAAGACGTGCAAGGCATCACACAACCATTCATAACTTTCTCTGGACAAGTAGAATTCTGTGGTACACAAAGAGTGTGTGATGTTTTCAAAGCTATCAACCAAACAGTGGGTAAAGTCATAAGTTGGGTAGATTCTCCACTTGTCGCCGGTTCTTGGATGTGGTTTGTCGATGACCCTGTATGCGATAAGATCCCACATCTGTGGACTGTTGGAGTTAACAATGTCCTGTTTCATACGCAAAGTGGCTTCACCAGGCTTGTATTTACCATCTCTCATGGCTCTAAACTTGGTCAAGTTTTCTTCAACAGTTTGCTTGCTCCATGGAGACTCGTGTCTTGCACCACCAACTTTGCCATCAACGATACCTCTTTGAGCTTGGATTTCTTCAGCGGTAGAGTGGTCAACATAAGCTTTGCCGACTTGGATCAACTTTTCGGCCAACTCGTACAATTGGTCAAAGTAGTCGGAAGAGTAAGTAATCTTCCAAGGTGCAAAACCCAACCATTCAACCATTTCCTTAATAGACTGAAAATAAATGTCTTCCTCTTTGGCAGGGTTAGTGTCGTCGTAACGGAGATAACAAACACCGCCGTGATGTTTGGCGAAACCAAAGTTGACCATGATAGCTTTGGAGTGTCCAATGTGCAAGAATCCGTTTGGTTCAGGTGGAAATCTGGTGTGAACTTTGCCCTTGGTGGCTTCCAAGTGGGCCTTCATTAATTCTGGATAAGCTTGAGGGTTTTCGCCAACCTTATGCAAAGCGCCCAAGAAACCTTCATTAAACATTGATCTCTTCTTTTCTGGAGCAGTGGTGGCAGCAGCAGCAGCAGTGTCTTTCTTGTTGGCAGCATCTTTTTTGCCTTTTTTTGATTCTTTCTTAACAATGTCTCTTTCGTCCTTTGGGCCAATCATCACGAGCAATTCCTCGTCAATGATTGGTTTGAAAAAACTTGGAGAGGCCCACTTCAAGGAAGGCAAGTTTCTGACCTGATTCATAAGAGTAGGGAGGTGCTTGTATCTTTTTGCCTCGATCTCTTCCTTATTGGTAGTCATGTAATCCACAATGACGGCTCTAGTTTGTTCTTTGGACAATTCCTTACCAACACCAGAGTTCTCGTTAAGTTGTTCCACAGTAGCGTTGGATTCATGAGACTTGACATAGTCAACAGCTGCATTCAACTGAATATTAGACTTCAATCTGCTATCAACAATGGCATCAGTGACAAGGTCCAAGTGATGTAATGGGTGTGTAGCCTCGCTGTTTTTTGTCTGAGTAGCGAGCGCATGGAAGAGGACAAGCCTGGAGTTATCAAATGGCTCACTGGCTTTGCTGCTCTTCTTAGCAGAGGCGATAATTTGCCCTAACGAGTTGGAGACTTTCTTGTTCTTAACAATTTCCTTGACTTTGGCATCAGCAAATCCGACTTTGCTGAAGGAGGCGGCCAAGGCATCGATGTCTGCGTCAGCCATTGTGTATGTTGCACTTTTTATGGTTCAGCTGGTGAAGGTTGGCGCCCTAACTTGTTTTTGAGGAATTTCTTATAGCAAAAGTACTATGTGGTTTTCAGAATCAGGCTCTCTTGAAATCTCCAATTTTTTTCGCTCTCACCGTCGTGCTTTTGGGTTGTTCTTCCGCTACTCTCTGTCGATTTTTCAAGCGATAAGCAGGAAGCAAAAAGGGATCACCCGGAGGAAAATGAGTCCAGCGGGCTGGATACGCTTCCTAAAATGCGCACTTCTGGCCTAAAAGCGACCGCTTGATATCTATAGGCCCCGTTTTAAGGATTATTCAATGGATAAGTCAACGGATGAAACGTCATCTTTGAGACATTTACTGTTAAAGACTGGCCACAATAAGAATTTTTTGTTTCTAAATGGGTGATTTATCTATTGCGCTGATAGAAAGCATGTGGGCGGGGGTGGGAACCGCACGCCATTTTAGATAAGTATACTGATGGCTTTATTCTGGCAAACAATGTTAAAATGGTCAGTTGTCTCCCATTGAAAAGCGGCCAGATTTTAATTACCAATGGTAAATTCGTTATGGTGATGTACAAAGTATAGGTCTTGGAGGGTATAGATTTCAGATTTTAATCCTGATCCAATCTGTTGTTCAAAGAGTTCGGCCTTTGTCTTATTGTACTAGAACGAAACGGATTTGTGATCTTGACTAAATTTATTCGCCTCAGCTATTTGTTTTTCTGGGCCATACAAAAGTAACTTTTTTTTGTAATTGGTGGTAACCTTGATACAGAAAAAAAAACTTGCAAAAGCACATTTCGTTAGGCATCATTTACCCACTTTGCTTTTTTGAATATGCTGGCAATTGACTTTTCGGGTCTAGTTCAAATAGCATTTTAGTTTGGCAAAAGCGTACTATCCTCGCGATAAAATAAACATGTCGCAGCGTGTGGACCAGCTAAGAATGATCATAGTATTGTGATTTTCCCTGCACACAAAAGAGCTGCTTCATCTACAAAAGCTTTTAATAATCTTCGAAGTTCAACTTTCCTATCCCGGGTCTTTTTAGTATATCAAAATTCGATGTTATATCACTCGTCAGTTACCGAGCCTCGCTTTTGCCCTCGCTTACACGAACTACTGTAGCTGACAGCTCCGGATTCCCGCAGATCTATTGGGTAGCCTAACAGGCGAGAAGTTTAAGAAGCAAAAACCAAGACTTTTAGTAAATTATACATGTTTATATCATAAAATCAGCAAAACTAAAAAGAGTGAAAACAGACTTTCATCAAAAGCATATCCGCTGCCTTACCGGTCATCTCAATGGTGGGCAGATTTTTCGGCAGTTGGCAACTTGGCCAAAGCAACCTTAATGGCATCAACACCCTTAAGCAAGTCTTCCTTCGAAATGTTCAAGGCTGGAGCCAATCTGATGATGTGATCGTGAGTAGGCTTGGCCAAGACGCCTTCTTCCTTCATGAGCAAGCACAAATCCCAAGCGGTTCTTCCATTGGCCTTGTTGGAGTCAATGACGATGGCGGACAAGAGACCAACACCTCTGACTTCGGAGATGATGCCGTTGGAGGACTCCTGCAATTTAAGAAGCTCAGACTTGAGGAAGTCACCCTTTTCCTGGGCCTGCTGGACTAAGTTCTCGTCCTTGACGACGTCGAGAGCGGCAATTGAGACGGCACAGGCAAGCGGGTTGCCGCCATAGGTGGAGCCGTGAGAGCCCGGTTCCAAAGTAAGCATGATTTCTCTAGACGAGAGCACGGCAGAGACTGGCATCACACCGCCGGAGATGGCCTTGCCGAGAAGGACTACGTCTGGCTTGACGCCGGCGTAGTGTTCGTAGCAAAGCATCTTACCAGTTCTGGCGATACCTGTTTGGATCTCATCGCAGATGAGCAAGACATTGTACTTCTGACACAACTCGTAGACCTTTGGGATGTAGTCTGGTGGAGGGACGACAATGCCGGCCTCGCCTTGGATAGGCTCCAACAAGATGGCGGCAACCTTGTCGCCGGCGTTTTTGAGCGCCAACTCAATATCCTCAATATGGCCGTACCTGATCTGCTGATTGGCGGTGCCTGGGATCTTTGGGCCAATGTTGTTCAAGAATGGGCCAAAATTGGCGGTGGCCTCCGGATCGGTAGACATGGAAATAACGCCGAGGGTTCTGCCGTGGAAGTTGTTAGCGGCGGCGAGAATGATAGCCTCGTCCGGCTTGATGCCCTTCTTGACATAGCCCCATCTTCTGGCGAGCTTCAAGCCGGTCTCAACGGCCTCGGCACCGGTGTTCATAGGCAAGACCATCTCGTAGTTGAAGTACTCGGTAATGTACTTTGCAAAGACACCAAAGACGTCGCTAGAAAAGGCTCTCGAAGACAAGGTTAACTTCTGAGCCTGATCGACCAAGGCCTTGATGATCTTTGGGTGGCAATGGCCCTGGTTAACAGCCGAGTAGGCAGACAAGAAGTCCAAGTATTCTCTGCCTTCAGGGTCCCAGACGTGGGCGCCCTGGGCTTTGTGGAAGACGACCGGCAAAGGGGAGTAGTTGTGGGCAGAGTAGGTCTGCTCGTACTCAACGGCGGTCTTGGAGGAGATGTTGAAGTTTGGAGACATGTTGGTATGTGTGAGTGGGGTGCTGGTAGGCAAGCTAGAGGCGGAAGGAACGAGAAACAATGTCCAGGAAGAAATTTCGTCGACGAAAAAACCGGCAGCTGGGGCGTTTAAATAGCTGGGCTTTATCGCGATGTGCTGCCTATAGGGTCAGAAGCCGCTCTGCGCGGAGGAGCACTACCCCCACGTGAGAGATAAGAACGTCGTCGCGAGCTTTTACTAGCGGCGAGCACTGCAAAAGGGCTTTCCACAGAGTTTAGTGCACTTTGAGGGGGAATAATAGGTTTAAAAAGGATATATATGGGCCTTTTGTGGCGGAAAAGTGGGTAGGCAGCACCGGGGAGCGGCAGAGGCAGCAACGCCTGTTGGGGCGGCGGCAGAAGCAGACTGACCGCTAAGTGAAGGGCCAGGCGACGGCGCTACCTCGCCGAAAGCTGGCCCCACGAAGCCCGCCGAGGGGTTGCTGGCGGCACATCGCTGGAGGAGGAGGGGGACAGGGCAGCATGGGTTTTGCTTATGGAACAGAGGCCCGGCACTGGCACCAAAGTCCATCAACAGGCTGCTGGACGGTGTGTCTCATGTTGGGAAAATAGCAGACCGCGTGTATAAGAAGACAGCAAGCGAAAAATCCGCAGTACTGGGACGGTGAGAAAGGCGGCCGCACGCCTTTTCAAGGGCGCCGCATCCCTCTTTAAAATTGCACAGAGTTCGCTATGCGCAGACATATAAATCTGGTGTCAGGATGTTATGGTGTCCTGGTGTGGGGATCTGCTATTCGTCGTGGTTACTTTCAAGGACGATAAGAGGTGAGCAGTACTTTGTCTATAGGGCATAGGTCCTGCCACAACCGAAGAGGCAAGTTCGGTAAAAAGTAATGAATATTTTTTGGGTTTTAAAGTTTCTGGCTATGCTGCTGTTGTACTGACTTTGCTCAGATGCATATCTTGTACAATTCTCTTTATAGCTAGCAAGCATGCCCTATAAGCACAGTCAAGGCTGTGAAGCAGCCCTTGACTAAAAGAAGAAGAAAAAGAAAAAGACTTCGTATGTATCTCGATTCCATGCCGTAAGATATGAACAAGTTGGGGAAAAAAAGATGGATAATAGCTCAAGTATGACACAACATGCCGAGTTTTAATTGCAGTCAGTTGATGGAATACCTTGTGAACATACAGAAATTTAGGGCTTCTAGGGTTATTCTGTACAAACAAATAATGGCGCCTGTGACTGCCAGGATGACAAAGTAACCGGAAGTATTGCATGAACACAATGTTGATTAAAATGTTTATAAATGAATAACTAGCTATTGAATTTGTGTCTGCTATAAGCTTAAGTGCTCTTCTTGAAATGAAGAGAAAACGTTATACATGACAGTATGAGCAGCAAAAATACTAGAACCTCTATCTCATGTTGCTGACTTAGTTTTTATTTCCCTCACTTTTATATCAGTAGGTATTCACTGTATAGCAGCGAAGATCGGCACTTATATAAAATCAGTAGGTAGCCAAAAGTTGAGCGCACCAGTGTAGACTGAGTTCAACATGCATGAGCAGATTATATTCAACACAATAAGACTATGCCTTTGTGCAAAGTGCCAGAGCAACAATAATAGACATTTATATTTTTTTTTTCTTTTGCTCCTTTGCCATTGCTTTAATCAGTACCAACCCACAATCGTAAACGAGTCCAAAAAAATGCAAGGAAGAAGCTACGCACATTCATGTATATCAAGTTCAATTCCTAGATAGAGATAAAACAAATTAATAGTCTTGTTACTCAAAGCAAGTTAAACAGCTCACACATTCACAAACTTAAACCTAAAAAGTTGATCTTTTAGGCAATAGGTTTCCGCATTTTGCCCACAAATGCATTTTTATTCGTTTGATGCTTAGCGTTTTATCATAATTTGAATTTTCTGATCGGCATTTGACATAGGTTCTCAATAAGTGCGGTAACAGTGAAGCCACGCTATTAGAAAACAGGCTAACAATTTTATGAGCTTTACCTGCTCAACTTTTTTTAACTTAGATGTACATGGGAAAAAATAACTGTTATTGGCCTCGGTTTCTCCACTCCTGGCGCTAAGCTCTGGAACACAACCGGTGTAGATGCAGGGCACACCTCATAGAACCAAAAGACACAGCCCTTCAGCCGGGAGCAAAGGACTGCTCTTTGGTTTTCTAAGGAGACAGCCATTCTTACGCTTAGCCACAAAATTTCAACGTGTTATGGTCAAAATCAAACATTCATTAATTCATTAGCTCATTCTACTTGCTTTGAAGCTTTCAAAATCTTTGTTAAATTTAAAATAGTATTCTTCAAATTCTTTAAAGTAGTTATTTCCCTCTGGACCGGTAATGCCACCCGAGATGGAATTATTATGGGTACGACTAGCTGCACTCAGATTGGTTTCCGGGCGAGAGATAAATGTGTAGTCTTTGACATTTCTTTCCAAATCTTCAACTTCCCTTAAAAATTTCTTGGAGAATTTGAGGAAATTGATCAAAATTTTGAAGAAAAATTTAGACAATTTTAGGAATTTTGGATCCGTGAGACTTGTGTGGAACAAGATATTATCGAGCATACCCTGTATAATTTTTTTTGTTTCTTCAAATGTCAATGTTTGAGAATTTGAGTTTTGGCGTAATTGCCTCTCGAGAAGATTGATATTGTTAGAGAATTGACTAGGATTATGCTTTTCAGAAGTAAGAGTTCTTAGCAGGGTATTATTGAAATTATCGTGAGGGTCATCATTTGATTCATTTTTGTTTGGCTTCAAAGCCGATATTCCAGCGTTAAAATTTGAGTCAATCACTGATTGATAATTTGAGTAAAGCTTGTGAAGCAATGAAGTGAACTTGAAATTCAAAATTGATAGTCTCTTGATTTTTTTCGAAAACATTGATTTTCTATGAGAGGATGTCTCAAACTGGCTTATTTTGGCAAAATTTTGCTCGAGCATCTTTTGGAAAAAGACGTTCACGACAAGGAACCTAAAAATTAGCTGAAACTTTATCATTTCCGTTTGGCTAATGAGCAAGTTTAGAGGAAATGGAAGAATTAGGTCAAAATTTAGATAATTCAACAAATAGTCTTCAAAGGACACATGTGACGAAGGCCCTTGTTTTGCGGCCTCTTTGGAAGTTTCTGAAGCATTGGGCGCCAAGGATTCATTAACAATATGTTTCAAGGCTTGATACGACGAAGAGCCAAATATTCCTTCAGGAATCATTGGTTTAACGCTCACTATATCGTGTAACTCTGTAAAGATCAGATCGCGCTTCAATGTCAATTCACCCAATTTGAAAATAATGTTGGAGTCTGAAGTATTTGTAAAGCTGAAGTGATATTGGAATTCCTTTTGGAGCTCGTTCAAAAGATTTAGATGCCTTCTTTTACGCAAGATATCCAAATTACCGCTAATTATATTGCTCATGAAGTTATCGTTTAAAAAATAAAAGTTTTTAAAATCTGCTAGCGTTTCAAGAAAGTTATATCCTTCGTAGAATAGCTCCATTATTAGTTTATTAGATCTCCTGTACCAAAAATCAACTTGGAGGTTCAAGAGATTGATATCCGTTAGGTCATCAATATAAGAATTTTTGTAAGCGCTGTCATCAAAAATAATCGCCTCCTCAAAGTGAATGTATTTAGTCATTATGCCACAATCTTTTACTATATTCAAATATGTTCCAGTCAATAATATTTTATTTCTTAGATTAAAATCTTCCAACTCATGAGGTAAGCCGTCACGCCTTATTGAAAACTTGGTGTCCCAATAACTTTCCATTGTCTCGTTATTTGTGAACAGTCCAAGACTATTTTCACTCTTTATGTTTACTATACTTGCTAGCTGATCCTTTGCTGTTGAAAAGGGACTTGTTTCTGATGAGTTAAATCTTATCAAAAATTCATCAAAAGGATCGCTGACCGATCCGTTTGCGAGCCAGTCGTTAAGCATCACAAGATAATCTTTTGATATTTCTTTAAATAGCTGATTAAGAAATAGGACGGTTTCAGTATTTCCCTGGTTTTTGAATATTTGCTGGCTTATTATTTTTAAAACTAAACCGCCTTTGCAGGCGTGAAGCCTTGAATTGTCAGAGTTCAAGTCCAACTCATTGTTCGAATAAAAGTCTTTTTTCAAGTTATCAATGAAATTGAGAAAATCGTTATTCTGAGACAATCTTTTTTTAGTGTCACTGTATAGAAGATGACAAATTTCGTGTAGAATTTTGAGCTTTAAGTTGCTATTTTTATTTTTCAAGTCATTTTTCATTAGTAGTAAACTATAGTTTGGATCGTTTTTGAAGTTCAAATAGATGCCATTCACAACTTGAAGGTATTCCTCCAAAGTCGACCTTATAAAGCTGGCAAAACTCTGGTTCACCTTGCCAAAAAAGTTATTATCAAAGACAGCTTTGAAGTGGCTGAGAGCAAAGTACGTTTTCCCCAAAGTGACAATATCCTTTGTCACATCTTTTAAACTTGGATTCAAACTCTTTGAAATTTTGAAATCTGGACCATTCAATAAGTACTGAAATCTGCTGTCGGTGTAGCTAGCTGCACCTGGGCCTTCCTTGAGATTTACATTGAGCTCTTTAACAATGTGCAGAAAAGTGTTGGAGTATCTGATATAGTTGCCCTCGAGGCCTAGGAGTACGAATATCAAGTCATTAATTATTAGTGCCTGCTGGATATTGACGTCGCTTGCCTCGGTAAGCGACGGATAGCTGAGATTGAGGCTTTCTGAAATTAGCGGCGGCGGGCTGACTGTCGATGAAAGAATAAAACTTATGCCTTCCTTTGGCAATAGTTGGACGATACCCATCCTGATTAGTCATGCATTTATGATTATAATTTGGCCCTTGGTTTTAGAATGATTTGCAAATAGGTGAACGCGCCTTGCAATTTGCGTGTTTTTTCTGAGTTTTTGAGGGATATAGACTTAAAAGGAATGCGGGCCCACTAATATTATAGTCTTAATAGGAAAGTAATGCCCCCTTTAATGCTCTATTTGCTGAAACAGTGAATACTACAAGATCACAGCTCCCACGCTGAGATGTCGTCTTTACCTCTTGTTTTTGTTTGTGCCTGAAGTGCATTTGTTTATTTTCCACACAAGCGGTAAAATAGCTTACATAATATCTATACATTTTTCCAAGTGCACCAGGGCAAGTGCCTATAACCGCTGCCAACGGTCTTGTGGGCGTAAGTTTCCTCTTTTGGCAGATTGTGCGATGGCCGATAAGCGATGTCTGGTATTTAATGAGCTTATCACCCAGCTTCCAGCAAGCATATAGTTTTGTTCCTACTACCCAACAAGTGATTTTGTTCTTTATTCTTTTTGCGTGGCGTTTCCTGATAATTGAAAGTCTTTTATCAGAGCATAGTACTTATCGGAACTTTAATAGAAACTATAAAATAGCTTGAGCATTCAAAATGGCAAACACTATAACGCTCGAGGCACAAGCGTCATTGGCCACATCCCGAGGCTACAAGGTGGCTGAAAAACAGGGTTCGCAAAATATTGCCCAGGGCGCAGAGCATCCATTTCCTGTGAGAACCAAGTTCAGCAGCATCTTTGAGCATCGCAAGTACATCTTGGAGCATATGGCTGGCGCGTTCAGAGTGTTTGCAAGAAAGGGGTACACAGAAGGAGTTGCCGGGCACATTTCTGTCAGAGACCCTGAAGACCCGCACACCTTCTGGATCAACCCGTTGAACATACATTTTGCCTTGCTCCGGGCGCAGGACATGGTGCGTGTTGATGAGGAAGGCAATGTCATTGGAGGCAACAGGGTTGCCGTCAACGCTGCTGGCTTCAAGATTCACTCTGCCCTTCACCAAGCCAGGCCGGATGTTAATGCCGCATGCCACACGCACTCCATCTATGGCAAAGCGTGGTCTTGCTTTGGGCGCCCATTGGAGATGCTCAACCAAGACTCCTGCACCTTGTATGACCGTCAGGCTGTTTACACAGACTTTGGCGGCGTGGTCCTCGAGCAGGAAGAAGGAGCAAAGATCGCCAAAGCTTTGAGCAGCAAGAACAAGGTTGTTATTTTGCAAAATCATGGGTTGTTGACCACGGGCGAAACGGTTGACGAGGCTGCTTACTTGTTCACGTTGACTGAAAACACCTGTCATGCCCAGATTCTCGCAGACTCTAATGTGAACCACAAGAAAAAGCTCATTGCCGACGAGGACGCCTTTTATACCAGACAGATGGTAGGCGATCCTCAGTCTTTGTATGCCGACTTCCAGTCAGATTACATGTTGGAAGAAAGATTGAACGGCGACTTTTTGCTTCCGGCTGATTATCCGCTTGAAATCCTCAAGTAGCGTGCTCCGGCGCTTCTGTTTTTGTACTCTAACTAATGGCGTTTGATGAATTCGATTTTGCTTGTGATTTTTGTAGTAGTTGTGAGACTCTGTGGGCGTTTGTTAAATACCGCTCCGGCGCCTGCCAAAAAGGTCGGTTCGTTTGCGAGCCATTCGATAGTTTTGTAGGGGTTATTCATGGATGTTGGCGGTTAATCAAGGCGGCCTCCACTGCGCGGCCAGGACTGCGGGCTATGTAATTAGACATGCAATTAGCGATGCGGTCGCCAGAATTCGCTCCCGCTGTTCCAGCGCCAGCTGCTCGGCACAGCACAAAGCAAGCTCTATAAGAAAAAGCTGTGAGGCAAAAATAAAAAATGCAGTACTATAAAAGAACACTGCTCAACCATTCGTGGGATGGCAGCTTCCAAAGGTTACGGACCAGTTGGGAAAGGGGCAAATAGCGTTTTCTCGCAGGGCAGCCCTGCAGCTGTCACCGACGAGCTTTCGCAATTTTGAGGCCGGACGCTTCTCCCTTTTTAGGGCTGATGGTCCACACAACCGCTGTGGACATGCTCTTAGAGGCTATCTTCTGCTGCGCGAAACCTCCGGGGCTCGCCATAAAGCACAGTATATAAGGACCATTGTCCCTTTTTTCCTTGTCGTGACTCTTCGCGGCGTTTGCAATAAACGTCTTCACAAAAAAATCCCACAGTTACCTCTTTATCTTTTTTACTCAGCAAGCACCATCATTAATATTCACAAGCATAGCATGGCTTTTCTAACCAGAAAGTAAGTGTGTCCTCGGGGTGACCTCAGGCTCTTGTTCACCTATAAAACCACGGTCTTGGCTTTGTTCATCTATAAAGCGGCTGGATAGTTCTGTTTACTGACATGGGCTAGCTTTATTGGATTCGTCGCAGGCGCAACAGTCCCTTTGGCCATAGTCAACTACTACATCTTGCCAGCAGACAAGATAATCAGCGAACAGAACAAAGAAGAGCTTGCACATCTCAGAACCCAAATACGCGCGCTCAAGTGGAACATGCGACTTCTCGAGGCCTGGGGGCAGGAACACAACGACAAGGCTTAAGCTGGCTGGCAAGCTGGTTGGCAAGCCGAGTTGCTGGTTGAAATTATAGTCTAAGCTCCATTCAAGCTTCCCGAAAACACGTTGCATTAAGATAGCTATACTATAGTTGCGAGGTAGGGAACTTTGATGCAATTTTATATTTCCAGCCGTCTTTTTTTTGCCAAGTGTTTTTACTTCTATATAATGGGTATAGCTTTTAACCAAGGCACATACGAATCGCAAAAAGCAGTGTAAAAGTACTTGGTGTTTTCAATCTTGATGATAATTTTGTAAGACTTGAAAGCTATTTTCAACTAATAATCTGAATTTTGGTGCCTATTCAATGTCCAGTCTTACCTTCAGAGCTTTTTACAATGTCATTGAGCATAGATTACTGTGTTCGCAAAATAGATCATTGGGATTGCAGCATGCATGCATTTTGATCGAGGAAGAGCTGCAAATATGCGAATTATTTTAATGGGAATTTTTGGAAAATAGGTTGAGACAAGGCGACGAGCGAACTTCTTTAAGAAACAAGAGATTTAAGATTTCTTACAACTGCCAAATTTATGATTTCCCGCTATTATTTTGGAAAGCAGCACTTGAAGGGGGCGACTTAGTGCATATTAAGTCCTTAATTTATACCCTCTTTATCGGCCAATGTCAGGATGTTTGAAGTCTATGTTCAGGTGTTTTTGGTTCATGCAAGATGTTACATAAATGCAAAGTGCATTTGCAACATGACACAAAAAGATATGGACGAACCTGTATTGATACAAGAATAGAAGGTTGACGGAGGCAAGCTGTCATAGCTTTCCGCTCTCCTTTGTCGGCTGCCTAAACTAGTTTCGCAAGTTTGTAGCGGCCAGACTGCAATTTCAAGTAGATTTAGACCAAGAAACTGATGACTTTCTAAGTCATGAATGTCCTCTACAAATAAAAAATGGAGACCCTTGAACAAGCACCCGACACAAACGACAAGGTGAACTAATGCTTTGCTTTTTAGCAAAGCACATAAGATTTCATAAAACTATAACGTAGATTACCAAAAGGTTTTATACAGTCTTAGAGTAAAGTACCCCATAGTTCCGTTTGATTTGTCGATTCCCCTTAAATCAGATTATTTAAGCAGAAGTGGCGACAGCCTTTTCTGGAGCTTTTTCAACAGCTTCTTCCTTCTCAGTCAAGATGACTTCAATGTGGGATGGGGAAGATTCGTACTTGTTGATTCTACCGTGAGCTCTGAAGGTTCTTCTTCTTTGCTTTGGAGCTTGGTTGACCTGGATGTGGGAAATGTACAACTTAGAAGTGTCCAAACCTTTGACCTGTAAAAAATAGTTAGTAATTGTCACAACAATTATTCGGATCGTTTCACAGATCAAACGAAAAATACTCCTTAGCAGGGAAGAATTGCCAACAATAATAATCATCATTTGATACCATTTTGTCTTTCGCCATTTAAGCCCTTGAAAAAAAATTACAATAACGCTCACACTTTCTAATTGACAAACACATTGGGACACAATGAGGTAATAAACTCATTTGACTTAACCTTGAACTCATGTAGCCCCTGGTTATTGCTCGTAATTAACTTGTCTCGCAGTATTTTTACCATGATCCTTTCAGACCACGAACCCAAGCATATATCCTGGTCAAATGCCTGGTAACATCTTCACAGTAATATAGATGCTTCCATTCCGGTACCGTCGATGTACAAGCACAAACAATAACAAACACAAGATGATTACTATCGACGAAAAAACTTCCCGCTTTCAAAAATCAGAATTTGCAGGTCCTCCCAAAAAGTCACAATAATCAGCCTTTTTCCCTTAATTCTCAACAGAACTTGAGAAGGAAAAAAGAAAGCAATACTAGGCTTCTCAGAAAGCACAAATTCCCATCTTTTTCACAAAGGGTACTCGTATACATACGTCAGCGTTAGCTTCAGCGTTTTCCAACAATTCCTTGATGTACTTGACGGACTTAACTGGCCATCTAGCCTTGGTGACACCGAATTCTTTACCTTGGGCGGTTCTGCCAATAGAAGAGTTGTATCTTCTGAATGGAATAGCTCTTTTGTGGTCAAGGACTTGGTCCAAGTATTGTTGAGCTCTCTGCAATTCCCAACCGTTGATGGCTTGGGCAGTTTCTCTGGTGTTCTTGAAAGAAACTCTGATGTAGGAGGCCTTAGCCTTAGCAGATCTAGCTGGGTTAGCAGAGTGGGAACCGTATCTAGCCATTTTGAGTGATGTTGTTGATGCTTTTAGTTTGACCTTTCTAATCAAGAGCTAACTAAGACTTTAAGCTTGAGTATATGGTTGAGAAACCTCTTTTTTGTTTTTTCTGAATATTTTCGTCTTCCTGCGCGCAGAATATTTTTCCTCTTTGGCTGCATGAAAAAAAGCCTTATCGTATCAGGTGACTTATTATACTGTATAAGGGCACGGAACAGTCAGCTGATACTCAGTAGGGCTAATGGCCATGCGCCTTTCCTAACCTTGATGTCTATCAGCCAAACCATCTTGATGAGTTCATAGGCTTCAAATCGAATTTTCAGGCTTTTAATGATAAATCGTATTTTTGTGTTTGGCCTTTTTATGGAAAAAGTTCTAAAGTCTTTCAGTCAATCTGCGCTCGGAGAATTCACCAGTTATCGCCCGGTAGTCAATAATTTTCTAAACTTATTTACCGGGATGGGCTGTTATTTGGCCATTAGAGAGGCAGGAATGGCACTATGGAATCTCATGCATGTTGAAACTTGCAATACTTTTTAAAAAAAGAGCAGATTAACTTGACATGTAGTCTACATACTTCAATCAAATAAAACTCATTATCGAGTGGCTAAAAGGGAACATTTTTAATTGTATCAATTTTTTCAACTTAATTCCGGCTTTTGAGTCTATTAAAAACAATATGCCCCCTTACAACCTTTTTCCCTTACAATTTTGACACCACCTTGACACCATAGCTTTAATATTCTAGTCTCGTATTGGTAAACTTGAGCAAGTCCGCGTACTGGTACCGCTTTTCTGAAATCAGGTCCTCGATGAACCGGCCTACGGTGGCCAAGAACTTGAACCCGTGAAACCCGCCGCCTAAGCATATGATCAAGTTGCGTTGAAATCGGAAAACGACGGCAACGCTGAAGGGACAAAGTCTACGTGGAGCTCGTTCTTCTGGCCGACGGCACTGAAGCAGGGCTTGGAGAACTTAACCTTGGCGCCGCTGACATAGATATCTGGCAAAACTGTCTGGCAAGCTTTTTATAGTTTTGGAAGGACTTGTGCGGGAGGAGCATGTAGTCTATCTTAACGGAGTTGACTAGTTCTTTGCCAACTTTCGCAAGCTTACTGAAGACAGCCTCATCAGAGCTGCCTTCCTCCAAATGTCGTCAGTAGTGATCGATTACGCTGATTTTAAGCACCCGTTCTCGTTGACCGGGAATATATGCACACCGTTTTCTTGAAAGTGAGACTCATAGATTATGCTGTAGTTCATCTACAGGAGATTCTGGTACTTGGCAAGCAGGTCCTTTCCGTCCATAGAGATATCGATGATCACATACAACGATGCTCGCAGAACATTCGAGCATGGCGGAGGAATGGGGATGGAGGGAACTAGAAGACAAGAAAAGCGTCAGAAAAGTGTAACCAAGTGTCGGTAAGTGCCAAATAAGTCCAAGGAAGTGCTGAGGGGGACCTATAAAGAGGCACCTGCCCTATATCCCTTTTTTTAGACAACTTGCACCAGTCGAGCAGCCATTGGGCTCTTCAGGCACTGCCAAACACAAGAAGACGCTGGACGGACACCGCATAACGCAGCCTCCCAACATGCAGGCAGGAACGACCTAGAAATGCCCTGTACCAATGAGCAGCGCATTTCCTTACAATTCACCAGTTTGTAATGATTGCCTAGACAGCTCATGGTATTTTGTGCTATCCTATTCTATGCTACCCTTACACCCCCTAAGCTTTCCATTCTTTGTACTCTGGTTTGCCCGGCCTGTCCCACATACTGACAACCACTTTGCGGTCGCCGCCTTCCCACGGCAACCGCCCATGACTCACCTGGTAGTTATCCACAATCGCAATGTCGCCCTCCTGCCATTCATGGTCGTATGACACCGCAATCGATGTCTCAAGCATCACCTCGAGCCATGTCTCCGGGATCGGCTCTCCGTCGTCGTACATCAACTTGTTCGTCGGCGTGTTCCCTGTCTTGAGCTTGTACTGGTAGTAGTATGTCGCCAAGCTGTTGAAGAGCGTAGGCGCCTCCCTGCCCGTGAACGGGTCCCGGAAGTTTCTGATTGGCTTTGTGTGCTGGTGCACGAGCAAGTTGTCTCCCTCGGTCCACTCGTAGTCGTCGCTCACCGTCGCCTTCACCGCCGCCCCGGCCTTTTCTTTCGCGGCTCGCACGTCATCCGCCGCCGAGATCTTGCGCCCAAAGCAAAAATAGTCCCGCCAGCTCGTGCTCGTTGTCGACTCGTTCGTCCACGTCTGTGCCATGTACAACCCGCGGCGCGAGAGCTCCGCGAGCAATCCCGGTACCCTCGCTTGCAACGCGTTGAAGAACTCGCTGCCGTGCACTATCGGCGTCTCCCCGCCCCTGGTGTTCTTCCCATATCTGGTGCAGACGAAGAATAATTTGGTCGGGTACTTCTTGAACCGCGAGAACTCATTGTGCTGGTGGATCTCGAGCAGCGGCGGGCCCTCGTTCGCGGTTGTCAACGTCCTGGTGATCTCCGTGCGCTTCGCCGTCGACCCGTTCTGCTCAAATGGCTCGTCCCCGGCCCCGTAGCCAATTGCCTCGACAATCCTGGTGACGAGCTCGGGGTCGCTGATCCCGGTGTTGCGGAGCACCACCGCCCCGTGCTTCGCAAGGAGCTTGTCAAAATACTGCTCCCTCGCCTTTTGCTCGACGAACGCAACAAGTGCCTCCGGGTTGCTGCTGGCAGCTTCGTTGAAGACAAACGCCACAGGGAACTCGTTGCCGTTCACAATGTGCGCCTTGGGCAACGGGGCCTTGCTGAGCTCAATCTTCGCTGGCTGGGTCATGGTGTTTGTGCTTTGAATGTGTGTGATTGAGCGCAATGACTCTGTCGCTTTTGGCAATGCTATGGGAAAATCGGAAATTGGCGCGCTTAAGTAGGCTTTCCAGTGTGAACAAGTTGAGCAAAATGCCGCCCCTGAGTACCGGATGGCAAACGAGCCTCACCTTGTCGATCTGCCCGAACAGTCTATCTCCTACTTCTGGCCCCTCGTATTGTGTCCGGCAACTTCAAGCAAAAGACCGCCTCCTTCGAGGAGAAGCCCTCCGCGGTGACGAGGAGCGGCGTGATTGGGGACAATACTTTGTCCTGCGTGCTCGCGATATCCACACTTTTCACGCCCGCAACAGGCCGCTGTTCAGGGGACTGGAAATTCGCACACAAGCCGTGGTAGCCTGGCTGTATAAAGGGCAGTTTTGGTGCTTCTTGCGGATGGGCTGGGCAGACCCTTGGCAGTTATTGCTGTTCGTTACAGAGAAGCTAGTGGTGCTAGCTCCGTTCCTTAGCTAGACGTCAGGTCAGACATTCAGACAGCGGCTCTGATCTCTGTGGTGTGGAATTGGACATTCGGACTTAATTAAAGCCACTCGTTCACCCTTAATTAGTCATTTTTGAAGCCGCAGATATATCTGCCCATAGCCGGCTTTTCAAGAAAAAAAAAGACAGTTCACATTTCGAGTAACGTTCTTGCTCCAGATTCCCCTCTCCCACCTGTCAAAAAGTCCCTCCATGTCCGAGAAAAAGGAAGTCGAGTTGGTCGTTGAGGTTGAGAAAGCCCTCGGCGAGGCGCCAAAGGTCGAATACGGCAAGGCAGATGCCACTTTGCGGTTTGTCGAGCTGGTATACCACAGGTTTGCCGGCGCAGAGTTCACCGAGGCCGAGGACAACGCGCTCAACAAAAAGCTCTATTTCATCTTGCTTCCTTTGATCTGCACCATCAACACGTTCTTGTTCATCGACAAGTCCACCCTCTCGTACTCATCCATCTTGGGGCTCTACGACTCCACCGGCATCAACACCGCCCAGTTTGACGACTTGCAGTCCATCTTCTACGCCGGCTACATTGTCGGACAGGTACTCAACTTTGCCTTGCAGAGACACAACCTCGCCAAATTCATCACTGCTATCATCTTTCTCTGGGCCGTCCTCGTCTTCTGCCATTGCGGCGCCCGCAACTTTGGGGGCCTCGTGGTCCTCAGGTTCTTGCTTGGGTTCCTTGAGAGTGTCGTTGTCCCGGCATTGGAAATCACCATGTTGCAGTTCTTCACGCCGCGCCAGAGGGCGACCTTGCAGCCGGTGTTCTGGATCAGCTGCGTTGGCTCTCCTGTCGTTATTGGCGGCTTCATCGCCTATGGCGTTCTCCATGCCACACACACCATCCCGCCGTGGAAGCTCTTCATGATCATCAATGGCGGCTTGACCCTCATCTTGAGTATCGTCGTCGCTCTTCTTTACCCGGGCGACCCTTCCAAGGCTAGGTTCCTCACCGACAAGGAAAGGTACTTCCTTATCAAAAAGGTCCAGCGTGCCTCTAAGGCCTCCATCGCCCAGCACACCGTCAAGCGCAGCCAGCTCGCCGAGGGCCTTAGGGACCCAATTACCTGGCTCTTTGGTGCCTTCTGCTTCCTCCTTATGTTGGCCAACAACTTGAACTATCAGCAGAACCTCCTTTATGTCTCGCTCGGAGTCTCCACCTTGGGCTCCACCCTCGTCAGTGTCGCTGGCGGCGGCTTCGCCACGGGCTACGCCGTCTTTGGCGCTTTCCTCATCCACTTTTTCCCCGACAACTCCTTCTGGATGATTGTCGCCGGCTGCTTGCCCTCCTTCGCCTCCGGCATCGCAATGGTCACCATTCCCTGGGACAACAAGCTCGGCCTCTTGGCGGCGCTTGTTCTCGGAGCCAACACCTACTTTTTGGCCTACATTGTTGGCCTCGGCTGGTCCACGTCGTCCTGCTCCGGCAACACCAAGCGGTACCTCAGGCACGCCGTTTTCAACTTCTTCTACGGCGTCAGCAACGTGGTGTCACCGCAAATCTGGAGGGGCAACCAGGCTCCGCGGTACTACGCTGCTTGGAGCATCCAGATTGTGCTCGCGTGGTTTGGCGCCCCTATTGTTGCTGGCATTATTACCCTTATTTTGAAGGGCAGGAACAAAAAGAGGTTGGCGGACTTGGCCGCCCAAAGGGCAGCTGGCGCCGCCGCTATTGTTGGCACCATTGTGAGGGTGGATTCCAGCACTGGTTCCGAGTTTGCCGAAAAGGCTGATATCGCCAACTTGGATTTGACCGATTTGGAAAACAAAGCATTCATCTACCCGTTGTAAGGAAGCCTTCGTGTGTCTTTTTACTTTTGTTATCTTTTGTTTGATTTCTCTTGTTTCTTTCCTTTTGCTATCTTTTGTTTGGTTTCTCTTTAAATCCTGCATATTCCTGATTTATAGTCTTCTTAACCTCAACATGCCTGTTGCAATGTTGTCTGCTTAGGAGTCGCAAGAGGACCAAATGTATGGTACAATGTGCTTCTGAGACACCCATACATATGCTGCAAGATGGCGCGCCGTAATGCATTGGATGCATTCGATGGAGACCCAAGAAGCAAAACAGATAGCAGCAACCTTGGATGATCCTTTTTCTCAAAAATGTAAGTTACCTCAGTTTTTGCCCATATTCTTCAGGTTCGTGTTCCTTGGTGTTTTTCTCGGATCCTGGAGACCGCCTTTTGTTGCTCTTGGACCTATGGTGAGTTTGTAACGTTTCACATGTAGCGATTAATTATTCTTTTAAGACGGACCTCTAGTTTTTTCTTTGTTTTACTCTGGACAAAGTTTATTAGGTATGCTATTCCGCACCCTTTGTGGGCCTGGATCGGGATACTTGGGCTGTGTGATTCATTTCTTTTGTATCACAGCTTAAAAGGCCTTTCTTTTTCTTTTCTATTTCTCTTCTCTTCTCATTCTCATTCTCGTCAAGCAAATAAACATCTGCCATCTTCAGTCTGCTCCTCTTTCAACAATAATACCATGAAGGAAAGCCATCTCGCAACGGTAGATATGTCAAAAAACAGGCTGTCGCGGATAATATGGCTCCCCACGGAACTTCTCGCACCGATCCTCAGCCAGCTAGACTGCGTCACTGTAGGAAACATCTACCTCGCCATCAAACATTCCAAGTCTCCCGCCAGCCGCGATGCCTTGCTCAACTCGCCCATGTTCAACATGGCTCTTTCGATCCTCTTCCGCACGGTGCATGTCTCCCTTACGGATACCGTGGACCGTATCGAGCCGTGGTGCAAGTTGGGCAACTGCGCGCTATTGATTCAGTCGCCTCTGAGCGAAGACGTTTGCTTCTCAAACTACAGAAAAGCGGAAAAGTATATTGGCGATGCGAAAATCGACCACTTCGCCGAAGACGTGGACGATTTTCCCATCGAAGATGACGACGAGGAGCCTTCCATGAGCCGCAAGAGAAAGCAAATCAAAACTAATAACCACAATAAGGACTCCAGCAAGCAGAACAAGAAGCTAAAAGCGAATGAATCGTACAAGTTGAAAGCGACGGCCATTGACTTGAGCAGTCTCTATGAGATATTGCCATATGTCACATTTATCAAAAAGCTAGTTATAACTTGCGGCGGGTCCCACATTAATGGCGCCGCCAACATTCCTACCATCGCCAGCCGTTTTGCCTTGCTTGGTCTCCACGACCCAAAAAGCGCAATCTTAACAGAAAGCCCCGCATCGTTGTTGCCACTCCAGAACTGCTTGCCGGAGGCTTTCGCCAATACGTTTTTTGACTTTGTCAACAACTGCGTCAACTGTGTCTCCTTCAACATTCCTTGCGTGCATGCGGCCAAGTTCCTTGCGGGCCACATACACAAGTTCAAACTACGCACCGTGCGGGTCAAGTCTTTGATCACATACTGCGATATCGCCATTGTCAAAAAGTTTGCCTCATTGGAGAACTTGCACTTGTTCAAACACGCCTCGGAACTCGCCATGGGCGCCCGCACGAACTATTCGCAGACCATCGAAAGCAGCAGTGACTTGGACAAGGACGACGGCCCAACATTGTCAATGCCAAAGCTCAAGTTTTTGAAACTTAGCCACTGTGACCTTTTCAGACAGTATCAAAACCAGGTCAATATTTCAAGATTCAATTTCCCGGTGTTAGAAAAATTGATTATTTCCCGGTACCCTTACCAGGTGTTAGCTTCGCTTTTTGACAAAATTAGCGCACCAAAATTGCGATACATTTTCCTCCCCAAACATAACTTAAGCACCCACGATCTATTCAACGTTCTCCCAGGGTCTTCGACGAAAACCGCCAGGTCTGCGACATCATGTGCCACATCTAGCAGTGACCAAAAGTCCCAATCTCAGTTGTTTAAAAAATTTCCTTGTTTGGAAGCAATCAGAGCTAATGGTCGGGGCATCAAGAATTTCGCCAACTGGAACTTCTCTGAGTTCGAAAATTTGAGGTTTTTGGATATTGGAAATAATGGTCTCCTGGATTTCTCTAGCATAGACCCTCGTGTCCATAGAGGATCCCTTAAAAATTTGGAGTATCTCCATCTTGCACACAATTCCTTTAGCAGGCTTGTCTTCGATTCTTTCAAGTTTCCATCCCTTAAGCTATTGGATTTGACGAGTAATCCCCTTACCAAAATTGAAAACTTGCGCAGCGTCTCAAACTTGGAAACATTGATCTTGAATCACACCCAAGTTAAGGTAATTGAGAACTTGTCCCATTTGAGACGACTCAGGGTGCTTCATATGGAAAAGTGCCAGCTTCGTGAGTTGAGAATTGCAGAATACTTGCCTGGTTTAGAGGAGTTGAATCTTAGTATTAATGGAATCAGCGAATTGGATGAAAGTATGGAGCAGGTCCCTAATTTAACCAAATTAAATATATCACATAATAGACTAACAAAAATGGAGAGTTTGGCGACCCTCAGCCAGTTACAGGTCCTCGAGGCCGCACATAACAACATTGATTCCATGGATGGCGCCGAGAATTTAATTAACTTGGAATACTTGGACTTGTCTGATAACCGTTACTTACAAGTAGTCAGTGATTTGTCAAACTTGAAGAAATTGCAACATTTGGATCTCCTGAAATGTGCAATTGCTAGGCTTGGGGTTAGACTGGCGACACGTCCACTTATGCCCCCAGCATCCGCCAATGGCGATCCTATAGTAGTTGGCACACTGTCACCATCATCTTCATCCTCAGTATTATCTTCATATTCAACTTTGCCTGAAAGTATTATGGAGTTAGACCTCCACGATAACGAGATATCCACCCTTGACGTCCTTGCAGGCCCTGCCGCACACCATATCAAGGCACTTAATATATCAAACAACCCAATAACTGCCGCGAATTTCGCCCCCATCAAGCAATGTACCGGCTTGGAGTACCTTGCCGCCCAGGGGCTCTATATCAATGGGGAAGAGTACATAAAATTCGTGATTGATGCGACTAACAAATGTGATAAATTGCGAACCGTAGATGTGCGAAACAACGTCTCAGGAAAAGAAGTCATAAAGACGTTTAATAGGGAGTGTGATGAGACGAGAGAGTTTTTGAACAAAGTGAAAGTGATCAAAATCGACGAGGGGTCTTTGTTCAAGGTTTGTTAATAGCCTAAACAACATGGTGCAATGCTGCATTTGGCAAAATATTCCATTTCAGCGGTCAAAAAAAGTAAAGAAAAGAATTAAAGATAATTTATTTCACAGTTAATACATAAATATTACAATGTTATTTGGTCTTTTGAGATAAAATTTGTATCAATAAAGGTGTACTGACTGAAACATCAGCATAAAAAGTCGTAATGTGCAAAAAATCAAAATTATTAAAATAACATCAAATAACTTGTAACAAAAAAGCTGAAATAAGTAGGCATAACAGGCAAAATCTAAAAAAAAGCAAACTTAATAAGAGACGCTCTATAGCTTAAAAGAAAATGAGGAAAAAATGTAAAATCAAGCCAGAGCATCTATTTCTTTGGTTTTATTATTTGCTCCATCTTTGCTCTCAGCTTCAACGTTCTCGTCACTGTTTCTAGGTCTCTTAACAAAACCATTATAATAAAGAAAATACCTTCGGAAGAAAGAAAATAGAGAACATTCCTAAACTTTTCAAAAAGATGATGTTTGCTTTTTGATGTGCTGCCTGGATGGCGTTCAATATTGCCTAAGATAGTAGAAATCAACGCACCGGTAATGCAAACCCCAATCTGTGCTCCTGTCTGAAACACGCCCATGACAAGGCCATGCAAGTGGAGGGAGGAGGCACCTATGATGGAATTGATGTACAACATAAAATATAAATTGACATTGCACTTAAAGGGGAAAAGGCTAACGAAACTGAAGTACCAATATTCGTCGGCAATGCGATAGCCCATCCTAGATATCCAAAGACTCGGCACTACTGCAAGGATACAGGTTAAGGAAAAAGCGTTCTTAAAATCGAGGAATTTCGTCAACTTTGGACTGAAAATTAGAGGAAGTGCCAAGATTAATAGTATGCAGGAGCAATTTGATACCAGCAAAGACAACAGAGTTACCTTCAAAAAACAGATAGTAGTGCATTAAAGTCATGAGCATGATGATGAAGGGAATAAACTTGAAAAAAGGCCAAAAGATAGCACAAAGAAATTGTTGTACATGAAAAACTTTGGTGGGAATAAAAGGTCCATGTGTAATCTCCAATTATGGACATAATCTTCTTCAGATTGCATCTGCCTTTTGCATTTGAGTCCGTTGGTGTTTTCTTTGCAGATACATCCAGTTTTGGAGTTCTTCTCTAGAGACTTGGATTTTCATTTGAAAGAGTTTGGTCATTGCTTTCATCTTTCAATGACATTTTTTTGCAGTTTTGGCTTTTTAAGACTTTAAGTAATGTTTACTTAAAGTAAATATTGCTGGTTTGAAAACAACCACAGAAGCAGCCATATAGAAACATATTGGGATGGTCACTTTTGACAAGTTCCAGAAACTAACAGCTTCGGTCAAACCAAAAATAATCAAGAAACTTAAAGGCCGAATGCCACACTGCTAAAGTTCAAGTTTCTCATCTTCAACTTTTTGTGGCCTTCGGTTTTTTTCTACAGGCAATATAACCAAAAGTAACACAATAGAGCTGAGTGCTGAGAATGCAAAAGTTAAATAGAAAAAAAAGCCCTGGTAACCCAAAGACGGCTCTGAAAAAGCGCCAACGAGCACCAATCCAACACCAAAACTAAGGGTTAAAATGATAGTGAAAGCTCTCAAGGCCTATTCACTACTTTTACCTTGCAAATTGTTTCCTGTGATCCCATATCTACTAGGAATTAAAGCAGCTCCACCAATATCTTGGAAAGCCCTAAACACAATGATGACAATCATACTATAATCGACAATCGCTGAGGGCAATGAAGTAAAGATGTAACCCTCAAACTCCACAGAAAAACCACATGAACACCAACAATATCTGTAATTTTACCAAATAAGATGATAAAGAGCTCAAGGATCAATGAATAGGCTGGAAACACCCAAGAAGCCATGGAGGATGAGATGTGAAGGAGCTCCTCAATGGATGTGGTTAATGCACCTGTGGTGGCAATCTTCAAGATGCCTAGTAATAGCGCGTTAAGGACAACACCATATATCACCAAAATATTACGTTTCTCCAGCGACATCATCGTTCTGACTTTGTGAAGCAACTGTTGAGTTGACAGTAGGAGGCACCTTATAGTTTAGGTGTGAATCAATTTGTTAAAGACATTTTTGTTTCTCGTGTAATAGACCCATTCGGAAGCAATATTTCTTATCTAGTATGGAATCATAAGAAGAAAGGGTCTGTTGGACAGGCCAGGATCTGAACAAATTGGCCGTTCTCGTCAGATATTTATATGGGTACAATAGAAGGTATCTTTCTTATTTTAAAGTATAGAAACAGTGTTCGAAATGGGATACGCTGGGTGTTCCTTGAATTGATTCCAAAGTAGAACTAAACTGCAAAAGAAGATGCTTGGCCATTGAGATGAGCAATTTTCTTTTGGCTCTTTTGGCTCTCCTTGTCCTTTAGCTTCTTGACAAAAAACATAAGCACAAAAAATAAGCAGTCGACACCAACCAAAAAATACATAGCGTCTCCGAACTTTTCAAAAAGCTTGTGTCTTTCCCGTGGGTCTCCTTTCGTTCAGATTTCAACATTGCCTAAAATCGTAGCAATGGCTGCACTGGCAATTGAGACACCAACCTGAGCACCAGTTAGGAACATACCAGTGATAATGCCATGCAAGTGTGCTGGAGTCTCGCCCATGATCGATGACAAATATAACAAGTAATACAAATTGAGAGAAAAACCGGCGATGAAGATGCTAATTAGGTGGAAGCGCCAATATTCATTAGCCACATGGTAGTCCATTCTCGAGATCCAACTGGCGCTCCCGGCAGATATTACCCCACTGAAGATAAAAGAAGTTCTGAACCCAATTTTGTGGATAAGGTCATCGCTATAAAGGGCAGAAGCCGCGATTAAACCAATTGTATAAGGAAGAAGTTTGACAGCAGCAAGCAATGGGGAGTTGTACTCCACAGCCTGGAAATACTGGATTAAAATCATCAATATAGAAATATAGGAGACAAATTTCAAAAATAAGCCAAAAAAGAAAATGTAAAAGTTGTTGTACTTAAAAATCTCTGGTGGGAGCAAACCATCCATATGAAGTCTCCAATCATGAACCACCATTTTCTCCTTGGCATCTTCAGTCTTGAAATCTTCATTATTGGCAGGCCGAATGTTTTTGAGCTCAATATAATCATTGCTCTTTTCCTCTTTAATAGTAAAAACCTTTATATTAGTGCTTGTTGATGCAACGTTGTTAGTGCTGCCGTCACTAACAGGTTCATTTGTAACTGCTTTGTCAGCAACAGGTGCCTTATTGGCATGTTTAGCTTTATACTTTTTCAAATGAATGTTTTCAAATAAGAAAATCAAAACCACAATGAGGGCACCATGAGGGATTGGCACATAAACCTTTGGAGAGTTCCACCAACTAGCGGCTTCAGTCATGCCGAAAATCACCAAAAGCAAGCCAATAACCAACTTTATGACACCACCATAATTCAAATTCCTCAATTTCAAATTGTGGTGCCCTTCGGTTTCTATAACCTGGATGATAATGAAAATCAAGCAAATAAAGCTTACAAAAGAGAAACCCGCGGTGAAGAAGAAAAACCCGCGGTAGCCAATTTTTGTTTCGGAAAAGCACCAGCGAGAATCATACTGACACCAAAATTCATTGTCAATATGAATGAAAAAGCTTTTAGGGCCCACTCACACTGTTTATCTTCAAAGTAGTTGCCAGTGAGAGCGTACCCGCTAGGCAATAGCGCCGCACCAGCTATTCCTTGGAGCGTCCTTAATACAATCACAGTGATGGCGCAGTCAGTGACAACAGCGGACAATAGAGCAGTAATGGAAACATCAAGGGCGCCACCAAGGAACACCTTATGAACACCAATTATATCTGCAATCTTGCCAAAAAGAATAATGAAGGCACCTAAGGTTAAAGAGTAACCCGAAAGAGCCTACAAGGCGGTTGAAGACGATGTGTGGAGGAGCTTTTCGATGGAGATTGTGGAAGTAATGGTGCCGCCAACATTAAGATCATCGAGGAGAACAGCAGCAAGGACAAAGCAATAAATGACCCAGATATTGCGAAAGGCGGGAGGAACTCTAGTCCTTGTTTGACGAACCAGACCGACTATTGGAGATAGAAGAGTTGCCATGTTGCATGAATAGCGAGATGATGCGCGCCTCGTACTGGCTTGAAAAGATGCGTTGACGTTGCCTGTGCCTAAGTAATTAGGAAAGACTGTAATAAGCCTGGCTTCGGCTGCAATAATAAAGCACTTGTGGAAAAGTGCGGATAATGCAAAAAGTGTAGGATTTCTGGAACCGGAATGTGGCTGAAGAGAGGATTTTCAGAACAAGAAAGTCAAAAATAGGACAGAAGGAGATGTATTTATACGCATGCAAATGTCAAAAACGGACGATTCCAATGAACCTTTTCCCGCGCAAAAGAAAATTTCCCGCGCAGAATTTCAAGCGAAAAAGAGCGAATTTCCGTATGGGGAAAAAGTTCTGGAATCAGTCTAACTACAATGATTAAGAAAGCTTGCAAGTATTGGCAAAATCAAAATAAGTGACCAACTGTGTTATTATGCTTAACCGGCAATTGATTTGTAGGCTACTGCTGGCTCAAGAGAAAAAGCTGCCTGGGAAAACCGGGTGGGTTTTGAGTGAAGAGATTGTCATATTAAGCAGGAGGAGAAACGCGGCTTAGACACTGCAACACTGCTCCCGAGTATACCAAGGATGCGGATGCTTTTTTGACAGCTCCAAACATCAAAATCTAAAACTCCAATCTTTTAAAACAACATGCGTCACAAATAAATGGGACAATGGCTCATAAAACTAATTATCCATTACTTTCTTCATCATAATCATTATTATAAAACTAAGTATTCATTATTGTTTTCCTCCTCCTCCTCATCGTCATCATCATCATCATCATCGTAATCAGTTTCCTCACCTTTGGAGGCCTCATCTTTTGTCAGTTCACTATCATCATTAGCGTAATTGTTATTATTACCAACGCAGCGATCGCTAGTTGATTGATTTTGCAGTATATCAGCGTCAAAGTCTTGGCTGTTTACTGTGCTTCCTTCATGACTGCCTTTGCTGCTCAAAGTGCTTTTAATTTTGGTGGCTCTGCCTCTCGGCTGCCTGGCATATTTGTAATCTTCCATAAAACTTGTAGAAGCGCCCTCGCTATTATTGATTTTAGTAAGTGCGCTTCCACCTCTATATTTAGCCTTGAACGGAACTTTGGATAGCAAGGTGCTTGAAGAATTTTCCCTTTTAATAATTTTTCTAGGACTACTTTTGGCTGACCACAGCTGTTTCTTTGACGGTGAATTGAGCTCACTAGAAACATTTGAATGCGGATTTTTCTTTGTAGGCGTAGTAAACTGGCTACCTTTATTCGATATTGGCTTACTCTTCACCGGTGAAATAGTAGTTGAAGCAGTATTTGGCTGGTCTGTCTGCGAAAATATTTCAAATTCATCGTCATCACTGTTTTCGTCTGCAGAAACTTCAGTATCCTCCCCTTTTGTTTCAAAATCGGATACTCTACATTTTGATGCTCTTCCTGCATTATATAGACCTTTGTTTTCGCTAACTTCGGGATGACCATTTATATCTTTAGAACCACTTTTTTCGTATTTGTCATCATCGTCATTGTCATCCTCTTCAGATTCACTTTCGCTTATAGGACTTTCTTTCCGAAACGTTTCCTTCCTTCTTCTTAATGGATGATCTTTGAATACTTTATGTTTTTTCTTTGGCTTTTTAGCAAGCGCTTTCTTAAGTTTTCGTTTTGTTCCCTTCGCTATTTTTTGTTTCCTTCCATTTCCGCTTTCGCCACTTTCCCGATCCATATTCTTTTCTTCGTCCGATTCTTCATTTTCCTCCTCATCTTCCGAATCACTCGAAGCAGTGATTTCAACTTCTGAATGCAAGCAATCTTCATCATTGATGAACTGAATTTCATCGTTGTATTCAGCGAGAATGTCGTCACTGACCTCTATTTCCGCGTCATCTATTATCTCTTGATACCTTGCTAGCAAGTTAACAAGTTTTCTTAACCTTGCTTTTTTTGAATTCACCAATTTCAAAGCTGCATATTCTATACCCATTATCTTTGATTCGTACCTTCGGCGCATGTTGTTGACTTCATTAGTGTAGAAATTTATCTGTTTTGTCTGCAATTCTTGCTTAGATTTGAGGTCAAGTAGTTCGAGTTTCCTCTTGACCGCAATATCATTCATAAGGTAAAAGTAATCTTCAAGGTTCAATTCAAGGTTTATGATATTCCCATTTGAATCATGCATCGTGCCCGCTTCGCTGATTCTAATCTCGGTTATCCTTTTATTGAAGTTTAATCCGAATAATTTGCCTGGCTGCAGAGAGCCAAAGTCAAAAGTTGGCGTCTCTTGCTTAGGTAATGTACTATCAAAAACTTTATTTTCGGTTTCATTTCTGCCAACAGTAGTTTGAAATTTCTCATTGAGAAATAATTTATAGTATGTTTGCCTATTAGGTAATATAACCATCTCGGACTCTAAAACGTAGTTATGCACTTCCAATAAGTCATAATAAAAGAAATCTTTGCTATCTTTGCTTCTTTCGCTTTGTTTTAATTTGATCAAATAATATTTATATTCCTCCAATACAGTTTCTGATTCTAACAACAAACATCGTAGCAAAAATCGGAGCTTTTGCAAGGGCACTTTATTCCTCGTATCTTTATCATCAATTGCGGTGTGGATCTCCCTGAGGAATGTTTCGTTCAATGTGATATTGTAAATAAAGGCCCCGAGGGATCCGAGCTGAACATTTATGTCTATATTATCCACCGTATCTTTAGTATTAGGTTTACTGTAAATCACAGCCCGGTACTGGTCTATGGAGTCAATATCAAGATCTTCTTCCTCTTGAAGAAGGATGTTTTTGTCGCCCGATATCCGAAACGGTATCACTTGGACATTTTCCATGATTATTGAGAAAATTTTGCAGTCCTTTAAGCGACAAATACCGGTTCACTGAAAGTTACGATATTGGGGCATGGATGTTTTAGCAGAGTTCTTCTATGTGTCCTTTATTTATTATTCAATGTTTTGTTTTCTCGATGTCCAATGTTTTGTAAACAAAGCGCCCGCGATGAGATGCGACCAAATGGGCGGTTTTTAAGCCAAACAGGAAAATTCTGTGATAGAATTAGAATCGCTATGGGACGTGTGACTCCATGCAGGATCCTGCTTACTACTGCCCGTTACAGGCATATAATAGGTATATTTATTTTACTATCGACGAAAGAAATCGTAATGTCAATTACGCAGGTTAATAAAATACGTGCAAAATGTAAAGTATGATATTAGGGCGTTGCGGGAATTATTAAAAGGTAAAAACGAAAACAAGAACCAGAAGAATCAAAATAAAAACAGCTTAGGGTACAAACATTAGCAAAAATAAATCATTTAAGGAACTTCTGCAAAACGTAATCGTCAGTGACGTCTTTGTAATAGTAGTTCAATTCTTCTAAAAGTTCTTTTAATTTGGCATCATCTTCTGGAGGAACATCAAGACCAACAAGGACTTTACCGACATCTTGGCCATGATTTCTGTAATGGAACAAAGTCAAGTTCCAACGGTTCTTCAAGTGGGCCAAGAAACTAGTCAAAGCACCTGGCTTTTCTGGAAAAGCAAAGCTAATGATTCTTTCATTTTGCAAGTCAGCGTTACCGCCCACAAGATATCTACCATGACTTTTAGCAATTTCGTTTTCACTGATATCGACAGCTTCGAAACCTAACTCGTTCAACTTGATAATAATTTCCTGGATCTCCTTTTCTCTGTCACTAACGGTAAAAGAAGTGTAGATGTAAGCATTGTTCAATTTTTTGCCTCCCAATTGAGCATTTTTAAGAGAGTATCTGTAAGAAAATTCAGTGACGGATCTTGGGTGGATGACGTTTTGCAATTTGGAGAAAGAGCCAGGGACATCAGGGATAGAGACCAACATAAAGACTTCTCTGCCTTCACCAAGAACAGCTCTCTCGGCAACAAATCTCAATCTGTCGAAGTTCATGTTAGCACCAGAGAGCACAGAAACATAGGATTTGGTAGAATGGTCAACTTCAGGATGACTGGCAATATACTTCTTGACGGCAGCAACAGTCATGGCACCGCTTGGTTCAACAACGGCTCTAGTGTCTTCGAAGACGTCTTTAATAGCAGCACTGATCTCGTCAGTATTCACAAGAACAATTTCATCAATAATTTTAGAGCAAATCCTAAAGCATTCAGTACCAACAACTTTGACAGCAGTACCGTCAGCAAATGAACCCACATTCTCTAATGGGACAATCTTTTTCTGTTCCAAAGCAGTTTTCATAGCTGGGGCATCATAAGTTTCGACACCAATAATCTTAATATGAGGAGCAATTCTCTTCAAATAAGAAGCAACACCAGAAATTAAGCCGCCACCGCCAACAGCACAAAACACAGCATTGATTTTGCTGCCACTGATTTGACGAAGTAATTCCATGGCAATAGTACCTTGGCCGGCAATGACATATGGGTGGTCAAACGGAGGAATGTTGGTGTATCCTTCTTGTAATTCCAATCTTTTACATTCAGACTTTGCGGCATCGAAGCCGTCTCCATAAAGTACTACATTAGATCCTAATCTTCTGACATTTTTGAACTTGATTTCTGGGGTAGCTAATGGCATAACAATGGTGGAGTTGATGCCGAGCTTGTTGGCACTGTAAGCCACGCCCTGGGCGTGGTTGCCAGCGGAGCAGGCAATGATACCTTTATTCTTTTGCTCAGCGGAAAGGTTGCCAATCATATTGGCGGCACCTCTAAGCTTAAATGAAAAGACGGGAGTCATGTCTTCACGCTTCAAGATGATGTTGGAGTTGGTTTTAGAAGAAAGCGACACGGCATGGGTGATTGGAGTTTCGTCAATGAAGTCATACACTTTCGACGTGAGGATAAGCTTTACATAGTCTGGAGTACCGTCTGGCAACTTATCAGACTCCTTGAGCTCTGGAAAAGCTTCCGCCGTCTGTGTTTTGAAGGCATTGGTAGCTTCTGCTGCCTTGGTGGAATTATATCTCTTTGTTGCTGTCAAGGAAAATTTGGTGAGGGCACGTCCCAAGGTCCTAAGACCCTGTTGCGTGTATAGTGGTGATACTAGCATTGAACAATGGTTGGGATATTGTCAAACGGAGCCAGCTGTGATAAAAGAGCTTGCGACGTTCCCAATCTATAAGAAAGACAGATCTATAAGAAGACCCATTAGTCCTTCTGAGTCATCCACTCTTTGCTTTTAATGTTTTCTTTTTTCAGATTTTTCGGTTTTCGTCGAACACCGCCGATACGCGACACCGGGGAGGATCGACTGCCGTATGTGGAAGCTGCCGTAACGGGGCTCGCAATTACTTAAGAGGCCCAATGTTTTTGAGAGTATAATACTTATTGTGCCAGGAATACCGCATAGTAATATTTCTCAGTTTATCGAAGAAGCACGTTTGATCTTCAATGACACCGTTATTAGCGTGTGTTGCTGTTTCATAGGCTCATACACTCTTCCACTACATGAAAATAACCAATTTTCGTGTACCCGCATTTTTTTAGACTTTTTTTTTTTTGTTTTTCCTGAAATAAAAAGCCGATTAATTTGGAAATAAAACGCCAAAACCGCAACGCAGTCTTCTCAAACCTTCAAACTGCTCTACATCATATCAACAAACCGAGGCCATCATGTCCAAGGAAACAGGGTCCGCTTCGTTAAGCCCTCTGGCCACCCCTATGCCAGAATCAAGCCATCCAAAAGGGACCTCCATTGAGAAGATCTCAACTTTTGAGCGGCAAGCTAGATTAGCCTCTATAACTGATCCGGTCAAAAAGCTCGAGCATATTCTAGAAAACAACCCCCGGGACATTTCAACGTGGCTAGAGTTAATTTCGAGAGTCCAATTTAAAGAGACTAAAATCAGCAAACCTGACGAAGTGCGCAAGGTTTATGAGAAGTTTTTGTCTTTGTTCTCGCATAACGGAGATGTCTATCTCAGTTACATCCACTTTGAGCTTGCACAGAAAGACACAGACAAGGTTGAATCGTTGTTTGAAAGAAGTTTAACAAGCTGCTTTAATTTAAACCTATGGAAGTCTTATATCAGCTACGTGCGAAAGAAGAACGACATGATCACTGGTGGTCAGGAAGCAAGGCAAATTATTATACAAAGTTACGATATCGCACTACATAACATTGGCATAGACTTGGACGCTGGCCCTCTTTGGGAGGATTATATCAAGTTCATTGACGAATGGAACCCAATAAACGCTTGGGAAGAGCAGAATAAACAAGAATTGAAACGTAACGTATTCAAACAGGCTGTAACGATACCTACTCACAGATTGGAAGAATTGTGGTCTCTGTACACTAGTTTTGAGAATGAATTAAACGCCATCAAGTCCAGAAAAATCATTGCTGACGTGAGTCCACAGTATGTTCAGGCAAGAACTTGGTACAAGGAGTTTCAGAATTTAGCTAAAAACGTTGCTGGGCACCCAGATGCCGATGAAAAGGATTTTGTCAAATCATATAAGATATGGATCAATTTGGAGAAACAGAATAAGATGGGCTTGGCCAACAAAAAAGTGTTGAGCAACCGTATAGAGTATGCTTATATCAAAACTTTACAGAAATATCCATTTTATCCTGAAATATGGTTTGACTATGCTGACTTCGAGATCAAGAACTCAGAGTCGGGGTCAACTACAAACAAGGCCACTGATGGAGACAGTGGAGCAAAAAGCGGAAGCGATAGCAATAACGATAACAACACTGCAGTTGATAACTCTATTAATATATTGAAAGATGGCTTACAGTATTGCCCTTATTCTTCATTATTGACTTATCTGTTAGCTGAATATTATGAGATGAAAAATGACCAGAGCCTGATAACTAATACTTTCAACGCGCTAGTTGACGGGTTAGTGAATCAGTATGAGCAGCTTGTGCTTGATGAAGAGTACTTGGCTACAGAGCTAGGCAAGCCGTTGCAGAGCCAGCTACATCACAAAAAGAAGAGAAGACGCCTGCAGAGCAAAGGTGGCAGAAACAGTGGTGATGAAGAAGACCAGGACGAAGATGATGACGACGATGAGGACAACGAAGATAATGACGATGACGAAGATGAAGAAGAGGAAGAAGAAAAAGAAATTGACCCAAATGTGTACACAACCAAAGAAGCGCAGTGGAAGAACAGCCTCCATTTGAAGAATGTCAAGTTCAATAAGCTCAAGCTTGAGAGATTAGTGACTACGGTGTACATTGACTATATCAAGGTCTCCAAGCGGTCAATCAAAAAAGCCACTTCCAGAAACATTTTCAAAGACGCTAGAAAGAGGTTTAAGAACTTGACATGGCACATATACTATGAGGAAGCCTTGTTCGAGTACCATACCGCCTCTAATCAGCAAAATGGAACCAAAATTGCTCTCAAAATCTTCGACACTGGTATGAAGAACTTAAATTTAGAAGATTATAAAAACTATCCCTTCTTGCTTGAGTACTTTAGATTTTTGATCCTTGTGAACGACTACACCAATATCAAGTCGTTGTTTGAAATATGTATCAAATGCTTAACCAAGAACACAACCAGTTCTGTCGCCAGTAACGTCAACAACACCAGATCTTTTAGTTACAGCAGCGTCAAAGGTTATCAATCGGATATTCCGCGTTTTGCTAGCAACTACAATCCAGTACAAGAAAAATTGATCAGTCGCCAAAAAAGCAAAACATTGAAAAAGCTATTTAAGCTCCTTTTCCGCTACGAGCTATATAACGGGAACGTCTTGTCTATCCAAAACTTGCAGAACCGGTACAAAGAAATATTCCCATATGACTCGCCCCTCTATGTATTCAGCCAGGTCTTCAAGGAGTATGAGGGTTTGAACGTTATCCGCGAGTTTGACGTCAACGTCAACGCTAACGAATTGTACAAGTCCTGGACAAGCTACGATACCAACGTGAACAGTTTATTGTACCAGGACCTCAGCTATATCTCCTCGCAGCACTCCTCGGGAGGCTCCAATGATATCCGAAACAAGATCAAGCGGGAGCATTTGTTGGAAAACTATGACTCGTCATCAGACTTAGAGGACGATATCGACGAGACGAGTCTCGGCGACGACAGCGATAACTTGGCTAACTACGATCTTGCAAACTATGGCTACAAGTCGCGCCACCAAGCCACGGTGCTTGCAAAGTTGGCTGCCAAAACCGCCGCGACGATGAGACCATACCCGTCAGACGCCGCCAGCAGCGCATCACGGAACAACCAATACGATTCCATCAGCAATAACAACAACGTTAGCAGCGCTGCAGGAAAAGCCGCTAACGCGGACGTGGTCAACGTAAGTGCCGCCGACGACGACTACGACCCATTGGGTCTCACTGACGCTGAAAGCAAGCCTGGAACCGCAAATGGCCAGGACGGTAGCGACGATGCGACCGCCTTTGTGTCCTTCAAGCCTGTGCCCGGGTTCGTTGATGACGGAAGACCGTTCGTGAGTGATAACGTGTATAATTTGTTGCGGGTGTTGCCGAATGCGGAGTCGTTCGATAAGAAGATTTTCGACTCGCGCAAGTTAGTAGGATTGCTCAGAGACTTGAATGTGCCTTGAGTGTCCACCGATGGTGAGAGAAAAGACGCTGTATAGTTTTATATTGTTTGATAATAGTACATGACTATTATCTAGTAAGTAGAATGTGGAGGAAGCTATTGGGAAGTTTTGTAAATGTAACAAACTTGGTGACGGCCAACAGGACCGAATCTGGTCTATAACAAAAAACATAGACTTATTAAGCAAATGCTTGAGGCAGCCCTCAAAGATTACGAATAAGCTCACGTTAAAAGGATGCGTTTAGTCAGCAAACTGGTATCGTTTGAGGCTTTTCCATATGACTGCCTTAGAAAGAATAGCCATAATTACTGCTGGCACACAGCAGCACGCGGCGATAAATGTCTCTGTGAATTGCATCAGTGTCGTGAGTCAATGCTGACTTCTCCGCTTACACGCTACTTATTAAAGCAACGTCCTCATACATTCCCAGGTTACAATATATATGGTAATATACACGGCAGTCTACCCACTCATCAAATCGAACAAACCGAACAAATCGAACAACCAGTTGGTCATCTGCTGGCTTCGAATTTTAGCACATACTCTTCCGGAGCCGCATAGTAGTCTCTGTCTTCATCGTCATCGCCAATTTGGAAGAGGAAGCCCCGCTTGAGCTCGATAAAGGCGAAGATGCTCTGGATGAAGAACTTTGCAATATCCCTCGCCTGGTTGTCTATCTGGTGCTGGCAGATCAAGTCAGGCAAGATCGAAAGCAAGCGCATCAAGTGGTGCACGCCGTATATGCTCAGGTACTTTGTAAGAGAGGCAGTATTGTCTAGCTGGGCGGTAGTATCTGTTGTGAGGTTATTCGGCGTAGTCTTATTGAGGTGGGACTCTAGCTGGGGGCGTTCAAAGTCGTAAAGGATCAATTTCTCCACGCTGCGGTTGAAGAATACCGTCACTGAATCAAGAAACTCTGCTAGAAATTCCGCGTATAGCGAGTATTCGCTTTTACCGTGGTGACGGTGCCCCGTACCGTTTGGTGGTCCGCTACCGCTGCTTGGTCCTACGCTGCCGCTGCCGCTGCTTCCTTCAACAATGCCTCCTCTCAAGCCAGGTACTGGCGTTGTAGAGCTGCTGTTGCTGCCCCGGCCCCGATGGCTGCCGTTTCCTATAGTTTCGAGCTTCATCCGGTAGTGCATCGAGTACATCTCGAGGACCTGGGACACTGAGACTCTGGCCGGTAACGCAAGGAGTAGATGTTTGCTCTTAATATTATCACAATCCTGCACAATCTTCTGCCGCAAAAACTTTGGGATATCCACGTTGAACGGCGCGCGAATGAGAAACTTTTGTACCTTGATGAAGCTCTCCTCATCGCTCTTGTAATGAGAGCCGTACACCGGCGTCGCATGATGGACACCCATGCCCACGCTACCCTTGGACTTATTTCCTTCGTTCTCCTCTCTGCCATTAGCGCTGCTTCCGCTCGGTTCCTTCTCACCAACACTGTCCAGGGTTCCTCCGGCGGCGGCGCGGTCCGCGCTGGCGAGCACCTCCTGCTTCGCCTTGGTGCTATCCACCCCACCGTCCACCACCTGCACCGCAATCTCCACCTTGCGGATGTCCCGTTGCCCAACTCCTGCCGCCGCAGAATCCAACGCCGCCTTCTTGAGCTCTTTCGACTTGCGGATGCTCTCTGAGTTATATGGCAAGATGCGGATCGGGTTCGCCCACTCATCCCACGACTTGGGCCAGCCCTTGTAATGCACATAGTACGTGTCGATGCCCGTGAGCTTCGCAGGCACCTCCTTGAGCTTCTTCTCGACAACGGTGGCTGCGAGTGGGAGCTGCTCGTCCTTCTTCGCGAGGATGTGGTCCGCGTGGGCGCGGTGGATGTACTTGATGGTGGCCTCGTAGAGCACGGGCCCGTGGAAAACAAAGCACCGTTCCTGAACTTTTGGCTGCCAGACCATGCCGGTCATTGTTCGATATTCAAGATTGCTGTTTTTGTTGCTGTCGTTGCTATAATGCAATGGCAAGTCTTGAGACAAAGTGCAGAGGAAAGGTGTGGCGAATATGAGGAGAGCAGAAACGGCTGGCCGTTGTTAGCCTTTGACGGATCTAAAGCGGATAGATAAGCTGCGCTTCCACCTAAATTAGCGCAAAATTCTCGGTCGCTTGAATTTACTTTGGCGATTCCAAGCCCTTTAGTATAAAGTGACAGTAACTGAATACAGAATATATATAAAACTGTTTCAAGATGATCCTATTGTGTGTGGACATTATTGTAATCGCTTCGCTTTGGACAAAACAGAAAGCAGGATGCGTCAGAATGCGCGTAAGCACGTGGGTATAAACTGCAACTGTTGATAATTATAATTAGACACAATCTCTATAGACACCAAGCTACAACAGCACGAGGTAGTGTAGATTAGAACATTTCTTTATTTGGGATTAGGGAATGGCCATACGTGAGCATAGCGTGTCCAGCAGAGAACCATATAGAAACAAGAACTCAGAAACAGGAAACAAACAAGTAAAACAGACACCATCAAGGAAAAAAAGAAAAAAAGGAAACAAAGAACAAATAAAACAAATAGATTCAAAAGTCATGAAAGACAATGGTGATATAATATCAAAAGTTGAGCGATAAAAAAAGAAAAAAAGCGCCAAAAACCAACAAAATGAAAAAAAACTAGTAGAGTAACCGTCTAGTAGGAAGTTTAGGGAGCTAGGTGATTCGAAACATAACAAAAAAGCAGATCAAATAAACCAAAATAAAAAGAAATAAAATAAAATGAAAATAAAAAAGCATAGAGTTATAGAAATTGGCAACAAGAAGTAAAAAAAATCACAATAAAAAGTTGTTGAGAAAGCGTAGCATAAAAATTACTTCTCATAATTTATACCTTGACCTTGTTAAAGTCCAATGAATGTATGCCGGTGCCCTCGACAGCATCCTTTCCACTTTCCTCCCCGGCATCGACATTGCTGTCTGATCCATTCAAGGCATCAAAAAACTGCTCACTCTCTTCTTGCCCCTGTGCACCCTTGGCATTTTCCAAAGTACCCTCGTTGGTCTCATTGGTGGCGTTCGTGCTTGTATAGTCCCCATTGGTATAGTTGGAGCTTTCCAAATTGCTGTAGCTGGCGGATCCCGGGTAGTAACTATGTTCCGAATTTATGAGATCCGCGTACGAGGTAAAGTCCACTGAACGTCCCTGATGATCATCACTAGCGGCAGCAGCATCAGCATCAGAGGCTACAGAAGCGTCGCGGGTAATGGATTTCATGGTACTTGAACGGCCGTTAGCGGTGGTAGTACTTTTTGTCTCGTCGGCATCAGTTAGCTCCGTCAAACTCTTGTCCATATGGGCGAGCAAGCCGTTATTGTTATTGTTAACGGTATTGCTAGCAGGCCCCAGTTTGGAGCTGGTAGGAGAAACGGCGCTGATGCTTTTTTTTCTAGCATATGGCGGTAGGCCAATATAGAGCGAGGCCTTTCGTGGCGAAGACGGCTGGAAGCTGATCGAAGTCGTGCTTCTGTTCCTGTGTGGCAATGGCGGAGCGTCGCTGAAGTCAAAAGCACCAGTGGCTGGACCCAAGTTGCTGCTTCTTCTTGTCAAGTTTGGTGAGGTGTTGCCGGAAGTATTATTGTACTGTGGAAAGTTTCCGTTAGCGCTGGTATTACTTGTGACAGTAGTGACAGCGCCGGCATTGCTGGACTGTTTCAAGATTAAGCTCGTGCTGCTATAATTTCTGTTACTGAGAGTCTTGTCCAAGTAGTCATTGAAAGACGTCTCAATAACCGAAGGCTTTCTGGACCGTTTTGAGAACAAGTTAACGTCAGAAGAGTTGTTGGAGAGAGTAGCAGACTCAAATAAATTTTGGCCTTCCTCTTGGTTTTCGTTTGTATTGCCTTCAGAAAAGAACTGTTGGTTTTCGTTATTGGTATTTCCATTAATATTAGTAGCTAGGCTTACGGCAGAGTCCAAGGCAGGAGAGATATAATCATCCAAACGGTAATGGTTAGGAATAGCTTTCAAGCCTGGAGGCGTGTTGAAGTTTGAAAACGAGGATTTTCTGCTTGAGCGGGACATCAGGGGTCTATTGTGGAACAGATCGCAGTTGCCGCTCGTAGGACTCGAAGGATTAAAAGTAGATGCCCTAGCAAGCTTTGGCTGCGGCGAAAAGCTCTGCAATGAACCATTGCTCTTTCGCGAAGACAAGTGCGGCTGTTGCTGCTGCTGCTGCAAGTAGGAATTACGTCTTGAAAATGTAGGAGGTTCCTGGACATTTCTTTCGAAAATCATGGATGTGTTTCTAGGATAGCCGTTGGTTGAGCTATTAGTCAAGGCTGACTGTGGAGAGGAAACAAAAACAAAATCGCCGGTGGTGTTACTTGGGCTAATTTCCCTATTGAGTGTGTTGCCATTTCTAATAACATTTGTGTCGATATTGAGGAACTCAAAGGCGCTGTCCTGGTTTGGAGTCACAGGAATGCTTTGATAGTTCAAACTACACGAGTCGCTGAGCACAGGCGATGAGGCGCGGTTGACCTTGAGGCCGTGGTTCTGTTGAACAGCCGTGCTTGCACTTTCATTGTTGCTCTTTTTGGCCAAATGTTTGGCGAAAAAATGGTTTGCATTAGTTGAAGACACACCGCTGTCCTGGGAATTGAGGCTGCCAAAAGTGTGGCCATTTTCATTGTTGGACACGGCCGACGTGACGGGAATATTCTTAGCTGCAATGGGGGACCTATTTTGATGAGCGTCTGCACTTTTGGCTGTTTCATCAGTTGATGCGGTGTCTTTGGGTAATGCCTGTGGGGGACTTTCGTGATGGTTTTTAGTGCTATTGTTATTGGTATTTTGCACGGGAGCTTTGTCTTGTATTTCATCTTTATTTTGCTTAAGCTCTTCTTTTTCCACTTCCTTGTTCTGTTTATCGGTATGGCTGGCAGCTTTGTTAGTGCCAGCGGTGCTACTTCGCTGCTCATTGGCATTATCCACCTGGTTTTCAACATTATCAGAGACTTGCTTATCATCGTTACTAATAGTATCCTGGGTTGTGGCCTTCTGCTCACTCAAAGGCAAGGGTTGATGCTTCTGTCCCTTATGGAACAACCCAAAGAGAGACTTTCTTCTGGACCCGCTCTTGACTAGCGACGGCTTTCTTGGCGCTTCGGCGGTTCCCAGGGCTTGGAAATCGGACTTCTTGCCAAGGTTTTTTGAGGATGGACTTTTGGACACCATTGGTTGCTGCAATAGGCTGCTACTGGTGTCCTTATTTTTGGGGTCAAGCTTCTGGGTCTCGAGACTGTCCTTAGACGTGGTCTGCGACCCTTTTTTGCCGCTTTTGGTGCTGCTAGACTCGCCTGCGGTGTTAGCTCTGGCGCTCTCATCAAATAACGCCGAGCTTTGCAATGGATTGACGCCCATAAACTTATAGTACGAGTTGACATTGTTGCCGTTACTGCCATAGAGCAAGGAGGCGGTTGTCACCTCCAACGTGTTGAGCTCCTGTGCGGAGAGCGGCTCATTATCATTGTCATCGTCATCATCGTTCTTGCTACCTTTCGACACAGGAACACTATCCGAGGACTTGGATTTGGACTTTGTCTTGGAGAAGGACTTGCTTGCATGGTGGACGTCCTCCTGGGAGGAGGACTTACCCCTGGAAGCAGGGGCCAAGGCAGGGCCAGGGGTGTCAGAGATGGCGGCGGCCACGGTGGCGACAGAGGTATCAAGGGCAGAGGCGCTATGCAGCTTGATGCTGTCGGCGCTGTTCTTCTTGGAGAACTTCCAGGAGACCATCGTAGGGTGAAGGAGGCGGTTCGTCAAGGGAAGGCGAGAGGAGGACGCAACGAGCAATAATGGGAGGGGACGTGTGAAAGAGAGAAACAGTGTCGACTGCAGAGAGAGTGAGCGGTTAGACGGAGAGGAGGGCAATGGAAGCGTCAAAGAGGGCCCTTGAATGTTGTGCACAGCAATGGATGGTGGCGGATATACACATGTATACCTGAATTGAAGAGTCCAGCAGTAGGCGCTTACGCCTTCGCAAGTATCGCCAGTTGACAGCTCGGCAGCTGTGTAAGCGCTTATGTAAGAAGAAAGGAAGTGGTTATGTGCGATGGTTATCTCATGTGGCTTTCGTGTGACCTACTTATTATCCATTACGTAACGTCTTCGAGGAAGTTTTTACCGGAAGTGGTGATTAGTAACCGGCGCCCCTCGGAAGGTTCCCGGAATTCTGTTTGTTGACAAAACAACGCCCGTAAAGGTATATAAAAGAAGCCAACACCCAGCCAACATTGCATAACCCAAGGCATCTTTCATCTTGAGATCGCACATTATCCCGAGACACCTCTCGTCACCATGTCTCTCAACGCAACCCTCAACGCCACGGACGACGCTGTGGCCTTTGCCAATGTCACCCTTGCCAACTTGACCGCCATCAACCGTGGCACCGTCTTGCTCACCCTGCTCATCTACGACAACCCCTTTCTTCGCGCCCTGGGCATCGACCCCAAGTATGTCCCCAGCGCCGCCTTGATCACCATTGCCATGGCTACCTTGGCCGCCGGCAGCTATGCCTCCTTGAAGAAGCCTAAGAACGCCGAGGAGCCAAATCCACACCATCCTCTCTTTGACCCTTCCGACGTGGAGATCGAGATCGGCGAGCTCGAGGCCAACTCCGTGAAAGAGTCCAACGCCCTCGCTATGCCGGTGTTGTTGGGCGCCGTCTTGCTCGCCTTGAACTATGGCTTGAAGAGCTTGTCCAAGGACTCCATTCTCCGCTTCTTCAGCAGGTACATCTTGCTCATGTCGGTTTTCTCCAACTACTCCACCCTCGGATTCCTCCTCAAGGCCGCCAACAGAAAGGTTTCCCACAAGTTACGCTTGAACCCATCAACTTTCGTTGGCAAATACAGGTTTACTTTCGCTGTCGACCCTCACATCAGCGGTACTGGCATTGTCTCTAATGAGGAAAAAATCGAGGAGGAGCAGATCAACTCTTTCAACTCTTTGTTCTCGTTCTTTGGCTCCAGCTTCAAGTTGACCAGAACGCCAAAGAAGGAGCTCAGTAAGAGGCAAAAGAACGCCCGCAAAGAGCTCAAAAAGCTCACCACCACTATTGACGGCGACGATCAGCTCATCAACGTTTTCTTCTCCACCATCGAGATGGTCTCCTTGCCGCTCTCCCTCGCCCTCTCCTATGTCTACTACGCCAACGATGGCAGCAAGAACTGGCTCTTGTCCACCATCTTTGGTTCCTCCTTTGCTATCTTCGGCATTAAGAGCCTGCGCATCAGCTCCATCAAGGCCGGCTTGATTCTTCTAACTGGCCTCTTCTTTTACGACATTTTCTTTGTCTTTGGCACTGACGTCATGGTCACCGTCGCCAAAGAGCTCGACATTCCCGCCAAGCTCAGTTTCCCAGCCGCCCCTGCGGGCCCTATCGGCTCTGACGCCGCTGTGCCAGCCATCCGTCTCTCCATGCTCGGCCTCGGCGACATTGTCGTCCCTGGCATGTTCATCTCCTTGTGTCTCCGCTTCGATCTCTTCAACCACCACGAGGCCCATCCAAAGACCGAGTTCCACCGCTTGGCCAAGTTCAAGAAACCGTACTTTAAGAGCTCGTTCGTCGGCTACGCTCTCGGGCTATTCGTCACCACGGCCTCGTTGCACTATTTTGAGGCTGCACAGCCTGCCTTGTTGTATTTGTGCCCATCCATCATTTTCTCTGTCTTTGTGACCGCACTCTTCAAGGGTCAGGTCCGCAAGTTGTGGCACTTTAGCGAAGAAGGCAAAGAAGAGAAAGAGGACAAGGACGAGGGTAAGGACACCGAGAACGAAAGTGGCACGGAAGACGGGGAAGGAGTCAAGAAGGTAAAGTACTGGTCCGATTTCTTGAATTTGAACCTCGCCGAAGAGGCCGAGGAAGAAGACGAAACATACGTCTTGACGGCAGAAGACGAGATCGATGAAGCTGACGATACGGAAGACTTTTCCGAATACGATGATGATGAGGGGGAGGAAGACAATAAGGAGTAAATATTCAAGTATTGAATATTAGGTGATGCAGCCCTGCAACGCAAGAACTCTCCTTTGGCTGATTATATTCAGCGTGATGGCATAATACTTTGCTTTTTGTGACTTTTTGATTCAGTTTTGTATACAGTTTAGTTGTTTTAGTTCTTTTGTACGATTTAGCCTTTTGTGAAATTTATAATACCCTACTATTCTAATCTGATTGTAGACCTACTACGTCTTACCGTAGCGGGCATCAGCTACCACACGTCTGTAAAACCTACTTGCAGCTTGCCATAGCTTGGGGCGTCACAGCTGTTAGTTTCTTTCTCATCTCCTGGCGGCCAGCCGTTAATGGGGAAAACAGCTATTTCTCTCTGGACAAACGCCCGCAGCTTCATGCTACTGTCGTACATCAAAGAACCCGTATTTGTAAACCAAAGATTGAAAATGAGTAAGTATAAAAATGCACGTAAATTGGAATGAACATATTAATAAACAAAGTAATTAGTAAACAAAAGTGAAAGAAAAATAAAAGGATAAGACAAAAAAACGGACAATGCGAAAAGGTGCAAAGACTGCCTTCATTGCCGTTGTGCCTTTGTATGTTGTGTTTTGGAATGTGTGGGTTTTTTTAAATTGTGGTTAGCAAACGCGTCATCGTTTGGAGTCGGTGTCTCAGCCAGAAACACCAAAGATTAACAAGTGGTGCCAGCAGCATTAGAGCGTGTAATAGTTTAAATTATCTCATCAATTATAACTTTCTACGTGGTCCGATGAACACCTCTTCCGCCCTGTTGCGTCACAACATGGATATTAGTTCATGCAATCCGCGCAGCCTTATTACACGACAAGATAAACTGATGACGGCGCTGCTGTATCAAATGTACAAAAGCTTAGTAGTGACCCGGGATAGGTTCCTGCAAGGAAGGAGGGAGGTTTCTTTCGAACTTGGTACCGCCTGGTCTTGAGGATGGGATGATTGGATCAGGATGTCTGTACTTGTGAAGAAGTTCTTCAGTCTGTTTAAGAAGAAACTGTATAAAGTAGTTAGTACGCTGTGAGGTGATATAGAGCGAATGATGCCATAACTTTTTCTTAATTTGGCAGAGAGGAAGAAGGGTTGAAACAGAGTCGAGCTGAAAGATTAATGATGCCGGATAATGATAAATTCAGCTATTCAAACGCTGTGATAATAGTCCAGCCTACTGCTAATCCTGGTCTTCTATAATGATCAAACTTTTGAGCTGTCTCGCTACCTAAGTTTGGGTTTATTCAGTCCTTCTCCAAGACATGATCAATTCCGCAGCTCATGAACCTCGTTAAAAGTTAGGCGATGAAAACTGCCAGTAGTTGAGGAGCACTTTGAGTCCATTTCTTCGACAAGTTATCTTCATTGAAAGTGACTTGAAACTTTGTATTTTGTAATTTTCAGCCCGTCTTGAACACAACCACTATACATTTTTTTTTTTATTTTTCTTTTTTTGGACAAACTTGTGCACCTTTTGACATTTCATTAATTCTACTTCGTCAACAACTCTCGTCGGCCTCTCTTTTCAAAACTCGATACCTTTAAAAACCCAAAGTACATACCTCTAACTTTCTTGGGTCGCTGACGTCCTTGTTGGAGTCAAATTGCTGTCTTATCTCAACGGCCTTCTTTCTGTACAAGTCGCGTCTATTGATCCAGGAGTACGACAATTTCAAGGCACGGCGGTAAAACAAGGTGACCACCTTTCTGTTAGCTTCGGTGAATGGAAGAACGCTGCTCATTGTGTGTGTTACGTTATATTCGTGGTGTTGTCTTGGTTTGTGACAGATCCAGGGCGGAAATGATGGATTACTTATTAATTGGCAGTGTTTGACTGGCCGGCAACTGACAATTCAAATTGAAGAATGTGTTTACCTTTTCTTTTGAAAATAGCGGTTAACCAAATCAATTTATTCTAATGAAGATCTTAATAGATAGAAGTCAGATGGCTTTTCACTTGTATTCAAGGTTTCACCGATAGTGTCTGTCTCCTACAATTATTTTTTCTCCGTCTTTGTCTGGCTTTTTCTTCGCGATGGATTATTCTCCTGCCTGCTGATTGGCCCGCGCACTACAGGGCAGACGCGGGGCGGGGCTGCTAACTGGGCCTTCTGCTTCTTAGGAGGCATTTCGTGTAATGTAGCCAACAAATTGAGATCTAAAGGCTGTGTGAAGCACCACTATTGCTCCTTGAATAGGAATATTACTTTTTTGTTGCTAACATTCAGACGTCAAATAGAGTATTGTCGAAGAGCATTGTCACCCTGTACGATTACAACTCACGTCTCTACTTCTTCTTACAAATCTCTGTCGTCTCGTATATTCCACTAGATATTCCCCGTGCTTTAGGAGAGTCTCAGCTGACCAGAAATACGGGTTATCGTTATGTGCTCTCAAAATGTAGTCCCCATAACACAAAACGTGCGCTCTGGTTACTTGATCCGATGAGTCTCGCAACGACTTCTTTTAAGGCATATATACCCTTTCTGCTCCTAAATGGCCACTGGAACAGCGTTCTTGTGAGAAGCTTACAGTCTCAGCACACTCTGCTGGCCTCCATTCGCAGTTGCTCTTTCTTAAGCACTGAAAGCCGAAGTACAGCTCATCGGTCGGCCGCTCAAGATACACTTTGGTTCAAACTAGTACTGCTCCCGTTATTAAGACTCATAGATCCCCACATCCAATCTGTCAAACTGCAAACTAGCCAACTATGCTCTCGTACAGAACTACGGGCCACAGCGGCTTTGCGGCCAAATACTCGCCCTTCTTCGACAATAAAATCGCTGTGGCGACGTCTACCAACTACGGGCTTGCCGGGAACGGCCGGCTCTACATTCTCTCCATCCAACCCACGGGCGCTATCGCCGCTGACAAGTTTTACGACACCCAGGACGGGCTCTTTGACCTCGCATGGTCCGAGCTCAACGAGAACCAGCTCGTGACCGCCTCCGGGGACGGTACAATCAAGCTCTTTGATCGGCAAGTAGACACGTACCCCGTGGCGGTGTGGCACGAGCACCAGAAAGAAGTCTTCTGCGTCAACTGGAACATGACCGACAAGAAACAATTCATCTCCAGCTCCTGGGACGGCACCATCAAGCTCTGGTCGCCCACCCTGAAACGAAGCTTGCTCACGTTGCTGTCGAACGCTAGCACTTTTGCTGATGGCGGCAGCCGCAGAGTGGAACAGAACGTGCTGCCTTCGTCTTCTTCTGCTGCGGTGGCCGCGGCCACCGCAGCGGCCCCAGGCGCCCCTACAACCTCTCCAGGCACCAAGGTCTCTTCAGTTCCGATCACCAACTCCAAGAAGCCAGGTGCCCACATTGTGAACCGCCAGTGCGTCTACCAGTCCAAGTTCTCGCCGCACAATCCCACCATAGTGGCCTCTGTGAATGCCTCCTCCAAGCTTCAAGTCTGGGATATTCGGTCGCCGCGGCCGTTGCAGATGGACATCACCTCCCACATGGGGCTCGAGTGTCTCTCTGTTGACTTCAACAAGTACCGTTCCACCGTGCTTGCGACTGCGGGCGTTGACAAGACCGTCCGCGTTTGGGACCTCCGGATGGTCACCAACCCGTTTCCATCCTTCATGAGCGGCAACAGCACCGGCCCAGCACCGCAAAATGAAATTGTGGGCCATCACTTTGCGGTGCGCAACGTGGCATGGTCGCCACACTCCAGCGCCGAGTTGCTCAGTTGCAGCTACGACATGACGGCGCGGGTCTGGGTGGACGCCACTGATGACAAGGGCCGCTTCAACAGACGCATCAACAATGCCAGCGGGTGCGTAAACGTCATGGACAAGCACAGGGAGTTTGTCATTGATGGCGACTGGTCTTTGTGGGGCGAGCCAGGCTGGGTTGTGACCACGGGTTGGGACGAGATGGTCTACGTCTGGAATACCAAGCGGAAGAACTAACCAAATGCGTGATTCTGATGGAGGGACGATTATAAGTTGAGTACTTGGGCGATGTGGCTCCTTATGAATTCCACAGCGTCAGCGCGCAGTGATAAGGGAATAGCGAACTGAAAGTAAGATTGCAAAAATAGAGCCTCTGGATATAGTATTTGAATGTAATTTGCAGAGGCTATTTTCAAAGATGAACCTACTAAGCCATTAGTAAAACCTTTGTGTTAAAAGTACCTGAACACAAATCGAATCTCACCACATGAATTATCTTTACACAAAACAGACAGATATGCTCCAGAGACTCCTATTATTTATTAATCCTCCTATTGAATAAAAATCACAAGCCAGAAAACCGTTTCTAAACAAGCTGAAACAGAGAACAGACAAATTATCAATACCGCAAACGCAATCCTCGTCTTCCTTGAACCTACAAACTATAAAATCGAGTTACAGAGTTTTGCCCTTCATACAATATTATCCCCTCAACAAAAACTCTCTCACTTGCAACTGCATTTCTTTCCTCTCACTTTGCTTCTTTTTCTCCTTTATCCAAAATATATGATCCTTATGCATTCACGACATGCACTCGATCTCGCACAGGGCCTCAGGACCCCAACGCTAGTCGAATCGTCCATCCAGCCTCCCCAGCCTCTGCGGCCTTGGCTCCAAGAGCTAAACCCGTAAGCGATGACTGTTGCGCAGTGGTTGGGCCTGATCTGGTTCCTGGTGCGTCCCAGAAAACACACCTCGGTGAACTGCTATGACATTAGCGTCGTAGTACCCGCTGAACATATTTATACCATGTACTTGCTTGTTAAACGAAGATTATCTTCATCGCAAAGTGCACTCTTTACTATATCATGCCATCACAAACAACGTAACTTCGTCACGAGATTTGGTGTGTTTCAAGTATTATGGTGCAGTTACCAGAAGAGCAATAGATGTGACGCTTCCCATTATAATGGCCAGCTTCTTACTGTTTGTCGTCATGATAGAACCAGGTAAAGTATTGCTGGAAATATTGTTATTACGCCATACCAGCTAAACGAATAACTACGTTCTAATAGTGAAAGCGATACAAAAAAATAGCGTGTATTTCTTTTTAAATTAATACTTTTAAAAATTCCAATTTTATAATGATATATATCGGTAGTAATATACAACAAGTTCACATTAACCGCAGCATGCCACCGTGGTGAGAATGAGTATGAGTGCTACTTGATGTAGCAGTTGAAGTCGACGCTGCCGGGGCAGAAGCTGCCGAAGAAGATGACGCAGACGATGGCAATTTAACCGCCGATGCGGTCTTGATCTTCTTGCTTTTGTTGTAGTGCAAGTCAGCGTAGCCACTGTTGTCGTAGCTGAGCGCCATCTCGTCAAACGACTTTTTGTTGCTGAGCGACGGAGCACGGTGCAAAGATAACAGCACGCTGTGGAGCGAGGGAGCACGGTGGATGGTCCTGACGCTGCTGCTGTTGCTGCCGCCGCTGGTGAAGCTGCCAAGGTCGTTCCGGGAGTCGCTGCAGTTATTGTACACAGTTGAGAGGCTGGAGTTGCTGGACTTTGATGTGACAAACGACGTGGATTTCTTCTCTTTGCCTAGAAAGGGCGCTTGCGGCTGATGCTGTCGGTAATCGGAAAGCGGAGGCAAGCTGATATCGTTTCGGAGGCTATTGTTGCCGTTGCGATAATTATTGTTATTGCTGTCATTTCGAAGATTATTACTATTAGCATAGGTACCAAAGAAGGAGATGCTGGAGGAGCGCGTAAGCGGGTCGGGATCTATAGTATTGTTATAATTAATTGGGGGCAAGATGGGAAGGTTCGTGAATTGCTGGTAGTTGTTGTTGGCAACAAATGAAAGTGTGGGGGCAGAGGGGTCATTGTATGATGGAGTGCTGCTGTTGAAAGTCAAATAACTTGACTGGTTCGCTTTTAGCCCAGAGTTGAGCGCCAGACTCAGCCTGCGCAAAAGCGGGTTGCTGCTATTGTTATTGCTATCGCTATTGTTATCGCCATTGTTATACTGTGAGAAATATACGTTATTACCAATACTCACACCGCTGGCGAGCTGAGATGGCACAAGCGAGGTTCCTGGGTCATTGTAGGAAAATATTCTCTGCTGCTGGTAATAGCTCATTGGCTTGCTGCTGGTAGACATTGACCACGAGACAAGCGGCTTGCTGTAGGCCGGCTCCTCTGCAATTGAAGGATAGTCATAGTGCAGCAACGGCTGAGGAGGGTACAGCAAGTGCAGATGAGTTCTTTGGTGCAGCGGTAGCGACAGCGACAGGTGCACGGCAGGCGGCTGGCGGCTGTTGCCAGTAGTGAGAGTAGCGTTAGCCGATGCCTGTACACTTGGGGACGATATGGATGATAATGGAGAGTTTACATTGGAGGAACTTGACTTTGATGAAATGGAAGAAAAAATAGAGGAGTAGGAAGAGTATAGAGTAGAGTTTGACGTGAGAGAGTTGCATTTATCGTTACTTTCGTTAAGCATGGTGATGGAGTTATTACGAAGATGATTCGAAAAGTTCCGCTGCTGCTGTTGTTGTTGCAGACTAAAAGAGGCGGCCCGTGAAGTAAGCTTTGATGGCGACGGCTCCTTAGCAGGAGAGATTATACTCATAGAAAAGGTCAGAGCAGGCGAAGATGCAGCACCGGGGCTCACCGCAGAGTTACCAAACTGGAACGGCGCTGAAGGAGAGACAGAAACTTCTCTTTTGAAAAGAGCTGGTGACGAAGAGGGCACCGCAATAGCAGCGGCAGCAGCAACAGTGGCCTTTGTTGGAGAAGACAAACCCAATGCTCTTTTAGCTTCTGCGTTGAGAGCCTTGATGTACGATATTAAAGACGAGTAGATCAATGTAACGCTGAGAGTAGTCTTACCCGTGCCATAGGGGTTTCTAAGCTTCTTTTTGGACAGCGTATAGTTAAAGTACTTTGAGTGGAACGAGTTCGGAAAACGGCAGCTAAAACAGTCCAAAAGCAGACGGAACAAGTCCTTGTTGGAGTCTTCTGCTGGCAAGATCAAGCGGTTAAAGTTTTCCATGTTGTAGCAATTGTTCATGATGAGCAACGCCACAAATGCCACTTTGGAAGGCTTGTTGCTGAAACTGATGGTGGAGAACATGAGAGAGAGCTCGCAGAGAAAGTTGGCACCGATTTTCAAGTAGCTAAAGTAGTAAGTCTCGCTGTGGCGGTCCTCGATGCTATTGTTGAGGCTGTTGTTGTTGTTATTGTAATTTCTGAAAAAGCTCTTGTTCAAGTAATAGTCAATAAAAGTGTCGAGGGTGGGGCCGGAAATGGACCAGTTCAAGTTGGCCAACACGTGGGACTCCATCTCCTTGAACAACTTGCTATTGAACTGACCGTTGGAGAGCCTGACCAAGTCGGCGAGCTGGAGGATCTTGTATTTGTTGTCGTTGTACTTGCTGGAGATCCAGAGGCAAGTAAGGCCGAGGAGCTGCACGTGGGCCTTTTTGAGCTGGCGGGTGGAGCAGTAGCGGTCAAAGAGGCTGACGGCAAGGTAAAGTGTGGTCTGGGAAAGGGCAAGCCTGTGGCACTTGTCAACGAGGAAGTCGACCAACATGAGGCGCAAGTCGGAGGAAAGCTCCTGTTGAGAGCTAAAGGAGCGGAGGCTAGGGGAGTAGCGGCGCTCGGACTCCTTCATGCTGGCGAAGATGTCCTCGTTGTACTCGTTGAAAGTGTTCAAGTGGCTTCGAGTCTCCATCTCGATGAGGGCGGGGTTCGCTGCCAATATGCGGGAGCGCTTGTCTCTGACCACCGCCATTTCAGCGTCCATTTTGGGAGGGAGCCTGTGTGGGACTCAAGTTATGCGTTGTGTAGCCCAGAGTTGCACTTTATTGTGGTGTCCTGTGTTCGCGGTGCCTGTTTGACAGGCGGGCGAGGGCGATCCGGACAAGCTAAGCGCTGAGGGAAAAGGACGAAACAGAGCACCAGAGAGCTCCAAGGAGGAGTAACGTCAAAAAGGAGTCAGCAAAGCCTGGCAAGAGACTAGGAAACAGCCTGTGATGTGTCTGTGATGTCGCTAAAGGGGCTGCTCAGTAGCCGCTGAGGGCTTGTTGACGGTTATTTGATGGCGGGCGATGGAGGTTGGCCCTGGAGAACGGAGCAGCAGTTCAAAGGATAGAGGGGGCCCTTCAGGAAGGGTTGGAGGAATAAAGAAGGATCAAGAATAGATAAGAGCAGAAGAACAGAAGAACAGAAGAACAGAGAATATACAGCGAATAGAGAGCGTGAGAGGATGAAGAAGAGTTGGAAGACAGCCTCTAAGAGTAGATAAAGAGAGCAAAAAAGAAAAAGCGGACGAGTCAAAAACGCACGCCGCCTGCGCACTACAAAGAAAGACACTCGACTGTTGACTAACTGCTTTAACATCTGCTACGATATATGAGCTACATCCGCCACGACAGGTCCTTTGGTTAGTAGAGGTAGCGGTCTCGAGACCTTTCTCTCGCCCTGGCGGGCAGTCTCTCTGGTTCCCTTTGCTTTCTCTATGGAGACGACCAGAACCAGCAACATGTCATGCTCTGTACCAGCGCAGCGGGTATTAGGCCCTTGTTCTCACTTGTTTTCTTCGATAAGTTATAAAATCACATTAGATATTAAGGTGCTGGATGGATTTTTTAATTTTTAAGAATTAAGGTTTAATTTTTGTTTATTCTAATGAGTTTTTGGGACTTAAAATTTAAATAAATATTATATTAAAGTAAAATAAGCTTTATGGTCATTTGTATTCTTTGCCGTATGGTTATCCCTTGTCTTTGAAAGGTTTAGATCAATTTGGTAATGTTTCTGATGTTTTATCTCCTACCTAAACTTGTATCAGTGATACATTTGAGGAAGTAACATTGAATTTTGCTTCTAGAGGTGAGGCTAAAAATAGTTTGATGAATAGGAATAAATTTTGCATAGATGAAACTTATTATCTAAATAGTGTTTCTTTTCTGATACACGGCAAAAGTACTGATTTTGTGATTCCTATTTTTTGTCTGATAATGGATATTATTTAAATGGTTATTTTGAATTTTACTCGGCTAAAATAGCTTTAAAAAATATATTGTTACTTTTATATTTACAAGCAAATAGATCTGAAAGGTTTTGAAATGTGCTGGGTTTATCCTCTGTTGATCAAAGTAGTGTTAATAGGATTTTTGATTATTTGTGGTCTTTTAAATTGTTGTGCTAGGTCTAGCATATAACCATATTGAAGACAATTAAGATTTTCATTTATATTGGCATAGGCTATAAATTCTTCTTCGAAGTCTATAGGGTCCCTACTTTTACATTCATCTTTATTTCCTGGGTGGTACCTGTAACTAGGTGTGCATGTGCTCCAGTCATTATAAATCAATGTTTTAACTGATTCTACTTATTGATATGTGTTTGGCTCCAAAAGGGTTTTTAGCTATATAGAAATGGTGCAAGGGTCTACCATCTCTATAGCTGCCTAAGTCCAGACTTTAAGTATAAATTATCATACTATTTCATAACATTACAGGCTACTCCTCGAGATTTTCCATTAATGTTGACTATGCAATAAGGCTTGCATTTTTTGGCTACTCGGCAGGTTCTTTTTTATATCTATTTTTGTCATATTTCTTTAAGCAGGTTTCACAGATCGTGTCACCTTTACAAAATAATTTATAATTTCTGCATTTTAGTTTACTATGTTATCCGCTTTCTTCATTTCTAGCACCTTCTAAGATAATTTTATATATATTCTTACTTAACGTATCTGATAATATTAACGCTTCTCTTATGCCGGTTATTTATAGGTGATATATTTTTATATTATCGATTATATAATTTGTGAACTTTTTAATGGTTTTAGGTTTTTTGACATAGCATTTTGAAAGCTATTTAAAGCATTTGAATAGCTTCTATATCTTTTATTGTTAAATGTAGAAATTAAAGGCAAACTAAACGATACATATTTTTATTGTTTTTTATAATACTGTAAATATCCTTTAAATTGTTATAACCCCTTAAAAGTTCTTTGTTAAAATCTGGATCTATTTTCCCTAAAGCTTCTATATCTATATTTGGATAACCGTTTGAACTTATTTTTAACATATTCAAATTAGTTTCAATATTTGTATATCAGTTTACGCTCATGTTAGTGGGGTATCCATAACTAACTATTGTTATTTCAAATATTTAGAATACTTAGTTTTTATCTCATAACCCGTATCCCAAAGCGCAATCCTCCAAACAACTTTATTTGTAAAAATTTGGCAGGTAATTCCTCTGATCAGAATCCGAACATGCTGCCTAGTTATCTTTATAACATAACATGTGTTTATAGTTTGATCCAGTTTTGCCCCATGCTTTTACTATATCATTATTAGAAAGCAATTTTAATTCTATTTTTAGCATTTTTCCTGGCTTTTTAGTATAAGGTCCTGCAATAACTTCCTTTCAAGACCTTTAAATCCATATGAATATATTAGGCAATTAACCTCTGTCACTTTAAGGGCCCTAGAATAGTTGACTAATCCTCCATAATATTCGTTGAAATTTATACCTGCTTTGTTATACATTTTCATTACGTTTTCTATTTTAATTTTGCCAGTATGACATATTAAACCATTATTAAGTTCTCCATAATCCCAGGGACCATATAAATCATAATTCATAATGACAAAGTAATCTATTACATTTTCCACTTCTTTTAAAGTGAATGTTGTTGTATAGCAATAAGGTGACAGTAAAGCTACATATAGGGTACAATATTTTCCTAGTTTGTTTTTAGCAACTTTATCATCAAGAAACCTCTGGTATATCTTGAGCTCCATGATATTTCCAATCAAAATAGACACCATGTAAGTTATATTTCTTTAAAAAATTTAAAATCTACTCTGCAAACTTTTGTTTAGCTAGCTGAAGCTTTAGTTAGGTTGCTGAATATCATGTATTTATCAGGATTTATGCTGAAGTCCTCGCCTCCAAAACGCTCTTTAGCTGCATTAATACTGGAAATTCCGCTATTTATTAAAGCATCAAAGCCTTTGTTAAAATTTTATCTATATTCACAAAAGCATAACGAATGGCATCCAACCTAAAGGCAGAATATGGAACTAAATACAAATCCTTTTCTATGTTATTATATATTCAATATCCAACTTTTTTGAAAGAAGATAAATTTCCACTAGGTAGGAATATTACCATAACAGCAGTTAGAATAACAACCATCAGTACCTGATGCTCCAGTTTTACTAGTTTTCTTGTTGTAGCTTTCAGTATTGTCTGCAGTTAATGGGTAGAAATCAGCAGCAATACTCAGACATGAGTCCCCTTTTTTAACGTAATGAGTAGGGCAAGTTCCTTGCTGTTTTTATTAGCCCTAAGGTCAGGATGATTTCCGATACTATAGCAAATTAGAGTTCCTACAGCCAAATACTAAAGTCAGCATTTGGATTATGCATTTTTAATGCGCCTCCCGTAACCCCTGTGGCACTTTCTAAATTCATATTCTACTAGTTACTTTTATATTTTCACACTCGCCTACTTTAGGTTCTGTGTTCCCTCTTTTTCTACTAGGGTAGTCCAAATAACATAACGCTGCTTTATTCCATTTTACTGTGCCAGCATTAGTGTTTCAGCATTGGCCCTTTGACCATGTTTCCATAGCCTAATTAACAGCGTCTTCGCTTTCTTCAGTATCGAAGATAATATCTACTGTTTTAGTTGGGTCTCCAATATTAAATACATTTTGTATTAGGGATACCGTCAGATTGAACGTCATTAATATATTGCTGAATAAATTTGGTTGCAGCCCAAGCTTTGAAGGGACGCCTTGGACAAAGAGAACAGTGGTGAACGTGGAAAAATGGAATAGATGCTAAGCTATATACTAGCAAAGAACAGAAACAATAAACAAACAATGAACAAAAACAATGAAAAAACAAAGAACAGAGGCAAATAACTGAAAGAGCGTGGCAACGCAACAGGACGATTGGACAACAGGATAACCAAACGCAAAAATAAAGAGTAAAGATTACTCGGCAATACTTATGAACAAGAGGTGCAAGAATAGATGGAAGAGCAGTTGGTCTTTCGTTCTGCTACTATATTGCCTGCATCATTGCCGGGCCGCCGCCCATGGGCGGCGCTGACATCCCGGAGTAGTCCCACCACCGGGTGAAGCGGTTCTCCCTGCTATTCGCAATCGCCAACACCAAGCAGCAGAAGCTGATCAAGATCTGGATGCCTGTGCCAGTCCACACCGCAGCGCGGCAGTAGTTGCCGTAGTCGGCATTCACACGGTAGTAGTTGTTCAAGATCTGGGCGAGGAGCATGTTTGCGGTCTTGACATTTGTCTCCTGCCAGATGGCTGCCACCACCGACAACGCGAGCGCTACGTACGCGACAACAAAGAGGAGCTTGTAGGCACGCGGGTTCAGGAGCGGCGAGAGCAGTGCCATGAACACGAGTATGAAGAAGCTCGCGACGATGGAGATGAGGAGCACATACGGCGTCATGCACCGGCGCCGGAGGAGGTCGCCTGTGTCTGCGACGAGGTTGTAGAGCTCCACGCACAGCTCGTCGCCAGAGTCAAACGACGGCTCCAGGAGGAGGAGCTCGGAGGCATGGCCACCGCAAGACCACAGCGAGCCGTCGCCGCCAGTCTTGACGCAAGAGCCAAAGTAGCCCATGTGGAGCTGGAACTTGGTGATAGGTGTCGCTGTGACGGACGACGAGTAGGCGGTGTAGGTGAGGCTCGTGAGGTAGTAGCTCGCGACACCGGAGGCGGTACATGCCGCCACCACGAGGGCTTCGAGAATCACGTAGATGGCGAGCAAGAGAACGCAAAAGTGCCGCGGGCGGAGCGACCGCGAGAAGGCGTAGGGGCTGTTTCTGCCATAGAGGATCATGAAGACGGTTCTCGATGGGAATGTGGGATATCTTGACGCTTTACTATTTTGCGTGCTCTGGGTATTTGAAGTATTCTGGAAGTCTGAGGTATTCTGAATGCTTCTGCTTTATTGTATTTGCTAAATACTCCTATATGAGGTACTTCCTTAGCAAGGTCTTCTTTTGTGTGGTTCGTGTGAAGCCTCCTATGGTATGTGTTTCCCTCCCGATTGAGTTTATGGCCTGGAACCAGAGCAGACCAGAACCATTATATGCCACCGACACCATGGCTGGCTGCCCAACTGCACCTGCCGCGGCTCTGCTGTGCTGTCTAAGCGCTGATCCAGCGTCCCACAGACAAACTCCTCGCGACAGGCCGTGTAAGGTCCATAGAGGACGATGCCAACAGCGGACCGTCAGTAAAAGTAACGATAAAAAAAGGGGTGGCTGGCTGGTACCGCCCCGCTGGTGTACGTTTCCTTCCGCGGAAACCTCCAAATCAGCAAATATTGAAGAATCACCAAATAACTGAAAGAGAAACAGCAGCAGAAAGAAAAACAGCAAAATTAGCGCCCCCACCCCCATGGCCAGCCACATGGACCACATTGCCGCGCTCTTCGGGCCCCTTCAGGAGGAGCTCGCCGAGGAGAGCGCCCTCCAAACTAAGTTAGCCGCCCTCGAGCACACCGCCAAAGAGCGTCTTCTCCCCTTCAAGGCCCAGACCGCCCAGCTCCTCACCCTCCGGCCCATCGATCTCCCCCGGTTCTTTGTCCAGCACGCCGTCCTGGACTTTTGCCAGCAGCTCTTCGAGGCCCGCAGAAGCATCACCGACGAGCTCAGGGCGCTCGTCGCGGCCACGCGCGTTTCCGAGGACTCGGACAGCAACGCCCACGTCCACGTCCGGTTCCCAGGGCTCGTCCGCGAGGCCGAGCGCTTTGAAAGCAGCTTCGCCGGCGACTGTATCTACTATGTCCTCGTCCGCTGGTACTTTGATGCCTTGCTGTGCACCTTGTTCCCGCTGGAGCGTGTGGACGTGGTCACCGCCTCTCGCGAGCAGCTCGCCCACTACGACCCCGGCACCGTCAGCTTCAGGGTCGTGTCCCGCGAGGCCCTCCAGCAGGGCAGCGAGCACCATGTCCACGCGCTTCTTCCGCTGTTGAAGGATGTGTACGAGTGGCTCGAGCGGCTCGAGCCGGGGACGGTGCGCAGTTACGACCAGATAGACCGCAACATGTACCACGAGTACTTGGGCGCCCTCATCCGCCTTGCCCACGCCCTCGACGAGTACTCTACCGCGCTTGTCATCCAGGTGGCCAGCGCCTCCAAGGTCTCCTCCGCAGATCGCGAGGGTAAGGCTCCTTCCAGCAATGTCCCGTCAGACTGTCCTCTCTACAGGGCACAGTACTCCGTGCCGCTCGCCAACAAGCAGCTTATCATCCTGATCCAGCAGGGCTTCGAGACCCTCGACTTGAAGAATGACCTGCTCCGCAAGCGCTTCGACGGCCTCAAGTACTGCTCCAAGAGAGTCACCCTGGTGGTGTACGACTTGACGATCAGAGGGTTGATCGAGACCCCTGTGGAGTTTGTCTGAGGGACAATGGACTGCTGGTTGCTGATAGCAGAGCGCTGGTGTTTGGCAATCACTAGCACAGTCTTTTACTTTTTATCCTTGCTTTTTCCAAAGGCGCTGGTCGGCCAATGAGCTGGCGCTTATTGGCTGGCAAACTAATAATTGTTGTTACCTTACGAATTAATGCTTGTTATTATCACAAAAAGATGTCTGAAAACGTAGCATTCAAACGTAGCGTTCAAACGCTCAATCGGCAGGAATGGAGCAATGCTAAACAGAATTGTCTTCTCTTTTGTCAGCATAGCCTGTGGAAAGCTTTCTAACAAGACTTTGTTTTCTGCGCTTTCAACAGCCGTTGATCTCTATATTTCGTAATCTGACCAAAGGTTTTGGCAGTTTTGCTGCTTGGCTCACCAGCAGCATTGAGGTGCTACTGGAAAAAAGGCGAACTAAAAAACATCTATTGGCCATTTTGAACACAACTAACAAAGGCAGATGCAACAGCTCCGTTACACAAGAGCACAACTCACATCAACAGAAAACAGAATGCGGTTTTAAAACAAGAAACAAAACGTTATTGAAGAGCTATAAGTGTCGCTTGCAATTTTGCAAAGTGAATAGGACAAGTTTTCTCAATCGCTGTTTATACAGAAAAAAATAAGCAGCCAAATGGAAATAGCAGTAAGATGGAGTTGAAACTGGTATGACGGAACGAATAAATCTAGAAAAGGGTAGTAGAAAAAAGGAAAAACCGTTAGTTAAAGGTCGTCAAGAGGTATAATATAGTAAAAGGGCGGTAACGAAAAAGTGAAACAAGAAAAAGAAAAGAGGAAAGAGGAAAGAGGAAAGAGGAAAGAGGAAAGAAAAAGAGACAAGAGACAAGAAACACACAAAGGATACGACAAAAATAGTTATTAACTATGTCGCAAGAATGATGAATGTGGTGATAATGGCAAAATGAAAATGACTGTGAATGCAGGTTCAGGGCAATTGCCGAAATGCGGTGATATATAAGCGAGGTAGCTTTGCTTCTGAAAGTTCCAATAGGATTGTGGAGACTCTCCTAAAATGAGAAGCCATCGTTATTTGCTTTTATATTTTTCAAGCCTAGCCCATCGTCTTGGGATCCATTCCCATTTCCACTTCGGTCTCCTCGATGGCAGTGCCCACCATTCCCAACACGCCCAACATCACCGAGCTCACAAACTGCAACGACACCCCCGTCCACAACAACCCGCGGTCTACCATGCCGCGCTCCGCCTTCAACACATAGTACACGTCCGTCATCCGGTTCATGATCTCGTTCGCCGTCGTGACGTTTGTCTCTAACCATACTGCACTCACCAACGCAAGCACAAACCCCAAGTACGAGAACCCTGCGGCATACTTGTACATAATCGGCGCCGCCTCTGGGGAAGTGAAGGCAAAGCACGCCATACAGGCAAACGAGAGCACCACCGACACAATCAACGCGTAAGGATCCAAGCACCGGAGCCTGAACCGCTTGCCTGTGCCTATGAAGAAGTTGAAGAGGTCCTGGTTCAGTGCCACGCTCTGGTCAAAGTGAGACGAGTCCGAAAGGAGGACCGTGGTCTCGTTGGTTGAGCAGGCCATGTTCAGCTGCGATGATTGCGTGTTTATTGTCAAGCACAGCGCAAAGTAACCTACGCGCGCCTCGAGAGTCTCAACGCCCTGGGAATACTTTTGCATCGCAGTGTCGGTGGCGGTGTAGGTGAGCTTCGTGGTGTATATTTCGCGCCCGGCATAGCTCGTGCAACCAGCGGCCACGATGCAGCCAAAGATTATGTATAGCACGAGAAAGAATATCGAAATGTGTCGTGACGTTTTGGCTTCAATCTTGAGGCGCACAAGCTGCTGCCATTCAAAGTTCCGGAGCCACGGCATTCCCCACATCATCTTGGAGGTTGATTATTTGGAGTTGTATTAGTATTTTATGAGAATTGTTTTCTGTGGATAATCAAATCTTTTTTGATCAAAACATTGATGTGGAATGCTAAAGAAAGTTTGGCTTTGTTATCAAACGAGTGACTGTACTATCGTTTTGGTTTGGCGACTTTAGTGCTAGTTTAGACAAAGCTTTACTCTTCTGCCCTAATATTTGCAAGGATTTTAAGATGCTAGAGTATAATGTATCTAAGGCTTGTTGGCTCAATGGTACTTAACAAGAACCAATAACTCAAATAAAAATTGGAAAGAAGAAAAGAAAGAAAGAAATAATTTTGTGAACACGCAAAAAAAGAAGAAAACAAGGAAAAGTGCAAATGCCCATCTAGGGACCGTTTAAGTTTTATAAAAGTTTACATTGCGGGCAGAGCCACAACAGACCTTTACTGCTTTATTTTTTTACTTGTCTGCCAAGGTGCCAACCCATGCGATTCCACCGTAATAATCTGGATGCTAGGCGTTTGCTGCCTTGCGCGTTGGTTTCCAATTACGCTTTCACTATGTGTAAAAATCGTTACAGAGAATGATCAGATCGGTATGCTATTATTGGTAGTGACAAGCAAACAGCAGATCTCAGACACTGCCAGCGGGAAAAATCTTCATTTTCTCTAAAGGCACGCCCCTTGCCACCAGGAATGCAGAGCCCTTTAACCCAGCACATCCTCGCAGAGCCACTGTCCGGCAATCAATTACCTTGGACCTTAACCTTGACCGCATAAGACATCGCACTATTCTTTGCAGTCTTTAAAGTTACGAGTTTGCATTTGCCGGATGAGGCTGGTTGGCACCCTACGAGGCCCAGGGCGCATTCTGGACCTACATATGTACAAACGGGCCGGCAACGCAAACTTAAAGATAGCAAGCCACCCAATTTCCAGGGAAACTTAGCGGGAGACAGAGTAAAAGGAAGCTACATTTTCTATGTCTCATGTTGGGAATGCTGCATCCGTCTATGCAGGTTGACGCACCCGCCTCGTCTATTTGCGCTGCTTCAAAATAAGCCATACACCGGAAGTGGGCGGTGACCAGTAGTTTAGCTGGTTTTTGGCGGCGCTTTGACGGTGCGATAAAGGACCAGAGGGGTATATCAGCAGCCCGTCATAGTGTTTGGCTCCTTGTAAGATGCGAAAAGCTTTTTTTTGGTTCTAAATACTAGAAATCATCCGAGATTGTTCTAAATGAAAGCAGAAAAAGTTTGGAGACCCCACCTTGCTCCAGTCAAAAGCAAAAGTCAAAAGCTTAAATTATTTGACATCTTACAAATCCTCCCCTTGCTTTGTATAGACACTCCAGCAGTAAGAGTTGTTTTCTTTACGAGAAGACAAGCCAAATGCAAAGCATGCTAAAACTCGCGACCTTGGAGGGGTCCTGGTGGACGGTATAGAAAAGTGTCAATTGTAGAACAGTTTGTACACAAACTTAAGCTCTTGAGTGGTACGCACACATACGGTGTAGATATCCCAGAAGACATAAAAGAGGACAATGTTCCTAGCCCTATTTGCGGATCTTCTATAACGTGTTCAAAGAAAATGGACTACAGGTCAATTTTTTGGTCGCCTACTGTACTATTTTCTAAAAAAGCAGTGCTAACCTGGAAAGACATTGGCGACTTGCTACAAAACCTCCCACAGCTATCGCTTGAACAAGCAACGCTGCCGTATTAGATACAACTAGCACCAGCACCTAACTTCCCTCTGAGAATAGACGTCTCACTGGCAAAGTGAAAGCCCCGGCCACTTTTTTGAGATAAATAAATTTATGCCATAATACCAGCAGCGTCCCGTAGCGCGTTTATCAACATCCGCACGTCTTTCTAGACGAGCGCATTCTTGGGCGCCTTAATGTGTCTTGACGTTTCCTCATGCATGGCGGGAAGAGCCACAGAAGTGCTCCAACATAAGTTTTGACTAGACGGAGCCATTTAGTGGTCTGCAACAATTGTCTTCAAGGAATAACAATGTTGTGACCCTTGTCTCGTAATATTTCTTCTCGGGTACTTCACCACCAGCCAACGCAACAGCACCTAAATGGATCGCATGCTCTCACATGCCGGTATCTTGCGCTAGTTGCCTATACGGAGTCTTCGTGTCCTCATTATGATCCTCGTCCTACAGGTGAAGCCAGCTATGTGTCTCACTTAGCCGGCCTTTTGCAACAGGGGATCAATTGTTCCCTGCCAGCGCGATATAGCCAACTCCTAGTTGGAGGCCCGGCTGTTGTGCTTGTAATCAGGAAAGGAACAGGAAGGTATATGCCGGTAGCAGAATGCTGCGAAGCAGGGCAGTTTAAATAAATTAGGGTATAGTGGTACTGACGATTTATATATCTGTCGTGCCTTTCGCTATTCTCAGAAAGAAGGTTTCCCCATTCTGCGCATAGATTTATTATTTCTGTCTTTTGAAAAAAACTTTTGACCCATTATTATCTTCTCTAAGCTTATTAGCTGCTTATATTATAGTCCTGCTCCTGTCCTAGGGGTAACCACAACAATTAAATACCGCCGTCTTCTACCAACCTTAGCACATACCATCAATAATCACTTCATAGAGCTCCCATAATGTTTGTGAATCTCCGCGCCAAGATAAGAAGACTCAACTACAAATCAATCAAGCCAAGGCACTATGTGGTGATCTTCCTCATAATATTCCTCATCTTCTACGCCCTCTTGATCTCCTCCTCCACCACCAAGGACGCCAGAGCGTTCCACCTTATTGAGTTCACATTTGACAGTGGTGATGCCAACTCAGGTGTCTATTACGCTGACGCCCTCACAGAGCTCAAGGCCGACGTCGGTTACTTTGCCACCTGCATCAAGACCAACTATCTCAACAACGTCAACAACTGGAACTGCGGCACCAACGAGACTAACCTCTTGGTCTCGGACTCCAACTTTTCCACTGCCTCTAGTGCTAACATCGACTTGCTCAACTTGTACCTCGGCACCGCCCGCGAGTTTAGAAAATACTGCTTGACCCCCTATGTTGTCGTCGCTGCCCTTGGCGTCGCCTTCTTGACCCTTGTGATGTTCGCTTTTGCCTCTCCAATTTCGTCCCCAGGCATGTACAAGTACGCCGCCATGGTTTGCTTCCTCGGGTTCGCCATCACCTTAGTTGCTGCCGTGTGGCAGGAGACGAACGTCTTGACCGCGACCCACATGCTCAAGAGCATGGTGGATAGCTACTACGGGATCAAAGTAAAGTACAACATCATTGCTAGAGTGTTTGTGTGGATTGGCGTGGCCTTCATGTTGCTCGCTACAGGCTGCTTGACCTTCTTAGCGGTCTTAGGAGCTTTGATTAGAGATGCTGCCGAAGATGCCTTTGACGAAAAAGTGTAAAAAAGAAAAGAAATAAGACACTTTCTTGAAAGGGCAAGCAAGTGCCTCTCTGGGCCTCAGCCAAGACCTAAAAGCCCATTTACTCTATTTAATTGCCATATTTGCCGGTATTGCACCCCTTTTCGCATAGCATCTTCTTCATGTTCTGTTCCCTTTGTTGCATTTCGCCTACACTCAGTGGCACTTTCTAGTTTCTCATAAACTGTGCATCTACTGAACCTCCTCATGCATTTCACCATCATTATTTCACTATTTGCATTTCCTCTTTTCTGATACATAAAAACTTATCTTCATTGGTACATTGCTCTTCACTTTTCATTTTGTTTCTGTGCTGTTTTTTCCATAGCCGCCTCGGTATGGCACGGACCATATACTCATTCTTCGTTTCATAGGCCATATTATATAAATCTAATGTCATTTTTCTAGTTCCCTCTAAGAGTTACCTTCCCTCTTCGAAAGTAAGATTTCGAATCTTTCTAAGGACATGTAAACACTCTTGCTCCCGAACATCGCAGCGAATAGGTTTGATAATGGAGTTCCATCATAAAGGGCAGAATGCGCACAGGCCTGCTTGCAACACCTAGGCGCTTTGTTCTGGCTATTTCAATTACATATTTTTAAATCTTGCTCACGTTTCACAATAAGGTACTTCCTGAAAGCATCCTTAAACATGCAAACCTTGGACCTTTTTCTCTTTGTATTGCTCATGTTGAAATCGCGCATATTACACTTGCATTGGTATGCATTGCACCATACTATCGGTATGCAATGAAGCAGCAAAGCAGATCTTTTTGACAGTACTCAGGTGGAAGCATGGTGGCATCTCGAAATATAGCCGGCTACGTTTGTAAAAGATGTAAAGATGGAGGTGCCTTTGGTGTAGAGGCAGACGACAACTTTTTTTTAGTGACAGGCGAGATCTTTTTTTTAAAAAAACTGTTAAAGGGTAATAGCTATTGTTACTTGCGTTATTCTTGTTTGCTCTGCTATTGGTATTTTTTTGACTTCATTTTTTTGTCGTGGGCTTTGAGAAGCATTCTGCCGCTTCTTCTTTATGTCAACTTTTTTTTTTCCTCCTCTATTAGAAACTAGTCTCAAGAAGGCAATGCTGCTTATTATCTTTGTTCAAAAGACAAGCACTAAACTGGAATGTCCGGCCAGGACGAAAACAATGAGCCAATTGATCTTTACTCATTTAGGATTTTGGTCGATGCAGTCCTTTCTTTTCATCTGTGATAAAAAATAAAGAAAACTTTAGCAAACTTTGACAATGGCTGTTCATTTGAAACAAGCTGGAGCAGTACTGGCTTTGTGTGTTAGTATTCTGCTGACAGAATAAATAGTTTCTCCATGCAGTACAGTAGTCAGGCAGATGGGGCAGCCGTACTGTGAGAAGTTTCTTTTAACATTAAATACACCTTCGAAAGGAACTTGAATGTTTGATTTTGGGCGAGCCTAGGAGGACTTATGACAGCTTACAGTTTACATGTAGAAGAACTTCTTAGCTATGCTCGCTTCTTTGACACTCTTATCACTTTTCAGATATTGCTATTAGTGATATTGACTTTAACAGTTGAATATAACATGGTTTTGGGATTGAGCAAACTAAGGGCTTTCTCGAAGCTCTACTTAACGAAAATACACCAAAATGCGATGCTCTTTCAAAAAAAACAAAAAAACCCTTTAAGAGCAGTACCTTTACCAGCATGCTTTTCGTGCAAATTATAAACCTCCAAGGACGTTACGTCATGCTTCGCCATGGCCGGCAATTGTGCTCTGCAACGGTGACCACGAATCCAGAAACCGTTCCAAAACTTTGTCCCCACAATACTGTAAAGTAAGGCAACCAATTACAGTAGCCAGATAAACAACTACCCTTTCCAACTGACAGAACGCGCGACTACTCCGCAGTGACTCAAGAGAGTCTGTGTTTCAAACATAGCACAGCACAGAACTCAGGCCTGCGAGCCCCGCGTCCCGGCGAACTACATACTATAGCGCCGGATGTCTCCGCAAAGCGCCGCCGCAGGCAAGAGACTCACCAAGCAGGAAAAGCACGTCCGAGAAGCAGGAGATGAGCCCAGTCCGGCGTACCGTCAGGCCAGCGAGGCGGCAGCAGAAAATTTTTTGGGCGTCGAAGTCTCCAAGTCCAGCATCGCCGGTTGCCGGCCCTGGCGCGTCGCCGGTACCGCCCTGTGGGAGCAGAATGAGTCACCAGCGGAAAGCGGAGCCGGGGGCTGGAGATGCGGTGTTCCTGTCGGCAGCCCTCGAAAAAAAAACGGGGGTACGTTGCTGCTAGACGGTAGCTAGTTTTGTGTTATCATTGGCTGGTAGAGCCCTCGGAGCGCTTTCAGGAGTGCTCTAGGGCGTACCGGATGTACTCAGAACCGGGGGCGCCGCTAGAACGGTGCGCATTTTGCGCGAGGAGCACCGGCAAGTATATAAAGCATCTTGGGGAAGTGCCAGACGACATTTTTCACTCTCTTGCTCGATCTTTTTTCTCTTTTCTTTCGCCTTCCTTTTTTTTTCTTCTCTTCTGCTTCTCTCACACAACTCTTTTCTTTCCTGTTTGATTCTGGAATAGATCCCATACGGATTCCAAAGAATACCTCCTCCTCCTCTTTTCCACATTCAGCACCCACTTACAATGCTTAGAAACTCCGTTGCTAACGCTGCTCGTCGTTCTCTTGCTGCTGGCGCCGCCAAGAGAGCCCTCTCCACAAGAGCTATCAGCGCCGCTGTTCGTCCAGCCTTGAGAACGCAATTTGCCAGAGTCGCCGGCACCAGAGGCTTGAAGACCATCAACTTTGGCGGCATCGAGGAAATCGTCCACGAGAGAGCCGACTGGCCAAGAGAAAAGTTGCTCGAATACTTCAAGAATGACACATTGGCCTTGATCGGCTACGGTTCCCAGGGTTACGGCCAGGGCTTGAACTTGAGAGACAACGGTGTCAACGTCATTGTCGGTGTCCGTAAGGACGGCGCCTCCTGGAAGGCTGCCATCGAGGACGGCTGGGTTCCAGGTGAAAACTTGTTCGACGTCAAGGAGGCTGTCCAAAAGGGTACCTACATCATGAACTTATTGTCTGATGCCGCCCAGTCCGAGACCTGGGAGTCTATCAAGCCATTGATCACCAAGGGCAAGACCTTGTACTTCTCCCATGGTTTCTCCGTCGTCTTCAAGGACTTGACCAAGGTCGTGCCACCAAAGGACGTTGACGTCATCTTGGTTGCTCCAAAGGGTTCCGGCAGAACTGTTCGTTCCCTCTTCAAGGAAGGCAGAGGTATCAACTCCTCCTACGCTGTCTTCAACGACGTCACCGGCAAGGCTCAAGAAAAGGCCTTGGCCTTGTCCGTTGCCATTGGCTCCGGTTACGTCTACGAGACCACTTTCGAAAAAGAAGTCACCTCCGACCTTTACGGTGAAAGAGGCTGTCTTATGGGTGGCATTCACGGTATGTTCTTGGCCCAATATGAGGTCTTGAGAGAAAACGGCCACTCCCCATCCGAAGCCTTTAACGAAACCGTCGAAGAGGCCACCCAATCCTTGTATCCATTGATCGGCAAGTACGGCATGGACTACATGTACGATGCCTGCTCCACCACCGCTAGAAGAGGCGCTTTGGACTGGTACCCAAGATTCAAGGACGCCTTGAAACCAGTGTTCGAGGAATTGTACGAGTCCGTCAGAAACGGCACCGAGACTCAGAGATCCTTAGACTTCAACTCCCAGCCAGACTACAGAACCAAGTTGAGCGCTGAGTTGGACACTATCCACGACATGGAGATCTGGAAGGTCGGCAAGGAAGTCAGAAAGTTGCGTCCAGAAAACAACTAAGTTCGTCCTCTCCGCTGAGGTTGGTTGGTTTTCTTTGTTTCTGTTTCCTGGGGTTTGTCCACTTTTGTAATGAGCAATTATAATCTTTTTCTCTTATTTTTATTACTGTTTTTAAAATAAATGTTTTAATGATAAATCTTTTCTATTGTGTTAAAAGTTATGTTTAGGTTTTTTATCTACGTTGGATGTGAAATCTCACCTTGAAATTCGAGCCTCTTTCGTGTCAGTAAACTTGTTTTATTCCATTTTTCATTTTTCATAGTGGAGCAACTTCCTCCTGACAAACTTTTCAGATTTTCCACCTCTCGACGATGCTACCGCGAAATTGGTATATGACAGGATGGCCATATATGTTTTCTATGAATGGTCTCAGTACCGTAGAAATGGTATACATCATTACCCAAACTTACGTACAATTGTCCGCGGAACCTTCAATATAAGATATATCCTTCTACATTATATATATTACTTATATACTATTTATTAGTTGGAATAAATGAAATTGCAAAATAGAAACAAAATACAGTTAGCAAATGGCCTACATCACAGAACCACTGGATGGAAAAAAAGCAAAACTCAAAGCTTAAGCTTCTCCAAGCTAGCAACGGTGCTTTCCAAGATATCAATATCAGCCTTGATGTTCTCAAATCTCTCCAAGGTGCTCTGCTGGACCTCCTGGGAGGCTTTCTGCGAAAAATCCTTGGCGTTGATGAGCTTCTCTGTGTTCTCCTTCGACTTCTTGGCCTTATCCAACTTCTTGGAGATCTTGTTGATCTGCTCGTCAATGTCGATCTGACCCTTCACTAAGACGTGCACGTTGATGCTGGCATTCACCGCTGCAGCGCCGCAACCAGCCGGGATGTCTCCAGCGCTTTTCACGACAGCAACCTTGTTGACACCCTTAATCAAGGACACAATTAAGGCCTGCTGCGAGTACGCAATGTCGAAAACCTCGCCCTCGAGCGCTTCAATGTACACTTGCCCGTTCTTAATAATGTCGTACTGCGCAAGTAAGGATCTGATGCTCTTGGTGATGTCCAAGATCAACTCGTACTGCGAGTCGGCAGTAGGGAAGCGGTACTCCTCGACATGCCCAGGGTATGGCGCAAGCACGATGGTCTCGGTCTTGTCCTCTGGTCTCCGTGGCAATCTCTGCCACAACTCTTCGGTTACGTACGGCATGAATGGGTGGATCAACTTCAAGGCGCCTTCGATACAAGTGTAGAGAGTGTTTCTGGCAGAGTTCTTCTCTTCCTCAGTGCCTTCCAAGATCAAGTACTTGGAGTTCTCTATGTACACGTCACACAACTCGTTCAACCAGTAGTTGTACACCGCATTGGTGGCAACAAGAAACTCGCGGTTGTCGAGGGCTTCGGAGGTCACCTTTGAGGCAACGTTGAATTTGTTGAGGATCCACTTCTCGACCAAGGACTCCATGCCGGTCGGCATGGCGTTGGCGTTAGGAACAAAGTCGCTGCCGAGTCTGAGCAAGGCAAACTTGGTGGCCTGGTACATCTTGTTGCAGAACTTTCTGTAGCCTTCGACTCGCAAAATGTTCAAGTTGATGTCTCTGCCGCCAGTGGTGTAGGCACATAAGGCAAACCTCAAGGCGTCGGCACCACACTGACCGATACCGTTAGGGTACGATTCTCTCTGGCCGGCCTTGGCCTTCTCCACCTCTCTTGGATCCAAGTTACCTTGAAGCAACTTTTGATGCAACTGCTCCAAGGTAATACCGTTGATCACGTCCGATGGGTCCACAACGTTACCCAACGACTTGGACATCTTTCTGCCTTGCGCGTCCCGCACCAAACCGTGGCAGTACACCTCAGAAAACGGAGAAATGCCGGTCAACTTGGTGCCCAACAAAACCATTCTAATGACCCAGTTGAAGATAATGTCCCAGCCGGTCTCCAACAAGGTGGTAGGGTAGAACTTGGCAAAATCCTCGGTATTCTTTGGCCAGCCCAAGGTGGCGAACGGCCACAAGCCGGAGGAGAACCAAGTGTCGAGGACGTCCTCATCCTGCTCAAGCTTGAAGGTCTTGCCTGGGAACTTCTCGTTGGCCTTCTTGATGGCATCTTCAACGTTTCTGGCAACGATCCAGTACTTGCCGTCGCCGCTCTCGTTATGCTCGCCGTCAATGTTGACGAACCAGGCTGGGATTCTGTGGCCCCACCACAATTGTCTGGAGACACACCAGTCTCTTAAAGACTTGGTCCAATTCAAGTATTCAGCCTCAGAAGACTTTGGTGTGATCTTTAGCTGTCCTTCCTCGACAACTTTCAAGCCGAGTTTGCCCAACTCAGCTTGACGCACCCACCATTGTGGCTTCAAGTATGGCTCGATAATGTCACCGGTTCTGGTACACTTCGGAATAACCATCTTGTTGTCCTTCTGCTCAACAAAGAGACCCTTTTCTTGCAAGGACTCAATAACTTTCTTTCTGGCATCGAATCTTTTCATGCCGGACCACTCGCCGCAGGCATCATTCAACTTACCGTCCTCGGTGAAGATATTGACAAATTCCAAGTTAGCTCTCTTGCCAGTGTTGTAATCGTTCTCGTCATGGGCCGGGGTGATTTTCACGGCACCAGTACCAAACTCCATGTCAACGGCTTCGGCATCAGTAATGATTGGCAATCTTCTGTCCAAGAATGGATGCAACACGTACTTGCCGTGCAAATGCTTGTATCTCTTGTCGCCTGGGTGCACGGCAACCGCAGTGTCACCAAATATGGTTTCCGGTCTGGTGGTGGCCACAACTAATTTCTCATCGGAGCCTTCGACTTGGTAGCCGAAAGAAGTAATGACGCCAAACTCGACCTTTTCGTCGTAACCTGGGACCTTGACAGCGGTTCTGCCTTCTAATTCCAAGTTTTCAATTTCAGAGTTAGAAGTAGCAGACCTCAACTGGACACACCAGTTGACCAATTTGTTTTCACGGTAGATGTATCCGTCGTCATGCAATCTGACAAAGGCCTCAATGACAGCCTCGGACAATTCTGGAGACATGGTAAAAGCTTCTCTGGACCAGTCGTAAGAGGCACCCAAGGAGGTAAACTGAGATTTGATCTTTTGGTGATACAATTCCTTCCAGTCCCAGACTTTCTCGACAAACTTTTCTCTGCCGAGATCCTGTCTGGTGACTTTTTCAGTAGCCCATAAGTTCTTCTCGACAACAGATTGGGTGGAGATACCAGCGTGATCAAAACCTGGCAAATACAACACGGTTTTGCCCTTCATTCTGTTATATCTAACCAAAGCGTCCTGGATGGCAACGGTTAAAGCGTGTCCGATATGCAAAGCGCCAGTGACATTTGGTGGCGGAGCTGGAATGGTGAAGATACCAGCTGGCAAAGGCTTGCCATCCTCAGCAAATTTTGGCTCGAAGAATCCGCTCTTGACCCACCACTCGTACCAGGAGCTTTCAACATTCTTTGGATTGTAGGACTTAAAAGCTGGGTCTTCCAAGTCGACCAAGACCTTCTTTTCGCCTGGCTTAGTAGGATCAATCCACTCGGGAACTGGCTCGGCCTTGGTTGGCTTGTTCTTTGGCTTCTTTGCTTCCTTTGGCTTAGTGGCCGCCTGCTGTTGCTTTTTGGCTTGTTTGGCCTGGAACTTGGCCAACTTTTCGGCCTTCTTTTTTTCCTTTTCTATTTCTTTGGCGGTCTTTGGCTTTTTGGCCACACCCTCAGTAACCGCAGGATTGCTGGTGGCGGCAGTACCGGTGGCAGGCTCCTGGGTGACGATCTCAGTTGGAGGAACGGTTGATTTAGTTTCTTCAGCCATGGTTATTGAACTACTCAAATAGCGTTTTTCCTGGCCAATGATGTTAGTAATGGGAACCTCTATGATACGTTAGTCAACCATTGTTGATGAGGCCTGGTTACTCCGATTCTCGATATTGTTCCTTTTTCCTTCAATTATTTTCTGATCTTTCCTTTTGTTATTTAACTCCAATCAACTTATCAGGTTACAAATTCAAAATGCGTACTTGTGAAAACTTTGTGTTACTTTTCAAGTATCCAAAGATACGGTGATGATGATAATGATGCTGATAATAGCCACGATACAACTTAACAGTTCCCTTATTCAATCGAAGTAGCCTGCTGAACATTCAGATTCGCTCTTTGCTTCTTCCCTTATCTCCGTACCTCAGAGGCTCTCTAATATGTAGGTTCTTGGGACCAGATAGATTTCAATATTTAGCAGACTTACTGAACCCTAAATGACTTCTGTTTCCAACCAACTAACAATTGGACATACAATGGAAGAATGAAAGGATCCAACAACAAAATCAAATAATACACACTGGAAAACTTTTTGCTGGCTGTTCTTGCAATATATATCTGGGTGACTCTTCTTTATTTGGCGTATTTCTGTCTCGCTCGCCTTCGCTTGTTCGCTCTTGTCGCTGACTCAAAAATTTTTCTCCTTTTTTGAAAATTGGATCTCGCTTTGGGAACTTTCAGGGAACTTCAGAGCGTTTTCAGGAGCGCATGTGAGGGACGCGTATGGAAACACCGTGGTGCGTGGTTTCGCGTCACCGATAGCTGAGGCCGCGAGTTTTAAATGTTGATAAGAAGACACAAGGAAAAGTGGTCTCGTAGCAGCGAATTGATAAAGGGCATAGAAACAAGAAGGTAGTGTTTAAGTCCTAGAGTGAATTTTCATGTTCTTAGATAAGCTTCGTGTCATGTATGATATAAGTGTCTAGCATGGCAACCATCTCTTAGCATCCAAACAAGCTCATCATAATGAGACCTAGATAACTGATTTCTATAATTTTGCGTACCGATAACAAGTTTTGAATATAATATTTATAATTAATCATTATCATTTGATAAAAAATTATCAAAAAGATCGTCCAACCAGAAACAAAAATAAAACACAAAAATCTAACGTTCAAAACAGTCTAAACGTTTAACTTAAATAGGTCTAAAGTACATATGTTTGAAATTACTAAAACAAAAATAGAAATTAACTGAAATAACCTGAAACCCTAAAAATACCTAATTGCAAAGCGTGGTGTACACCATAAGCACCAAAAGCGAATATTGAGAAGTCTATTAAATGTTTTCTTACCTCATACTCTTCCTCAATGGAAGCATGGATTTCAATTTCCGCTGCTTCACTAATCTTTCACTACCAGAGGCCAGAGACACAGAGGACGATGAGGAAGAAGGGGCTGGTGACGCTACATTACCAATGCGCGAACCGCTAATACCGCGCCCTGAAAAAGACTCAATTGTACGGGCTCTTTTTAACCCAGATCTCTTTACCTTGTTTTCGAGCAACTGCGTATCGTTACCTTTGTTAAAGCTGTTATCTTTGTGCAAAATTGTTTTAGAATTGGCGATCATGCGTGGTTTGAAATTTGTCACAGAAGTCGACCTTGGCTTTGTGAATTTATTACTCGAGGTTTGGCCGGGTTTTATGTTATTATTGGCACCGTCATTAGAACCATTCAAATCAGCGGTTGAAACTAACTGGGCGGTGATGTCTTTCAAAAATTTTGGAACAGTTTCAGTGGCGCTTCCATTCTTGTTACGGACACTTTGGACAGACATTGGAGAATCATGAATTCTGGCATCCTCCTCTTCTTCCTCTAGTTCCTCTTGCTCGTTGCGAATCTTTATCAAGTCTTGAAAGTTCAATGACTGTTTTTTCAATGCTGAAATAACCCTTTTAGAAGGCGACCTATTAGGAGTATAAATGGTCTTATTTCTGTGAAGTGCGTCAAAAACCAGTGTGTTACTCTCGTCAGAACCGTAAAATTTACTATTCTCAGGGCTATTATGCTTCAAAAAACTGGACAAATTGTGACGGTGCTTTGGAGTCTTATCAGTCGGTAAAGAATCTTTACTAATTTTAGAACTTTCTTGGCCAAGCTCCACAACTAGTTTGTTAATTGTCCGAGAGTCGTTAGGTAATGCTGAATCCCCAATATTTTCTTGGTTATCGAGTAGAATCTCATTTTGGAAATTTGACAAATGATGTTCCAATCTATCGTTAGCACCAGATATATTCTTTGCTTCCTTGTTGACAATTTCATAATCTTGAAGCACCTTAAGCTTCATACTGTCAATCATAGTCTCGTATTCTGACCTTGGCTTGTGATCCTCAAAATTCACGTCAGTGTCATTAACATTCTTGGCATCACCAGCTTGAGAAGCCTGCCTTGCACTAAATTTAGATAATTCAGACTGCACTTCCAATTGCGTACTAGCGCTAGATTCAATGGTTTTAGTTAATTGGTTGGACAACACTTGCATTTTGTTATCGGCATCGGCAACGTTACTGGTTAAATCAACTTGAAGCTTTCCAAACTTTGATCTAATTTGAGAATTCAAAATGTCATGGTCCATATTTATTTTCTTAATCTGATCTTTGAGGAACTCGCTGTTCTTTGTAATCAATCTGTGACTCAACTCTTGTCGCTGCTTTTTGGTATTCTCTTGCACTAATGTAATCATTTTTTCAACCAAATAAGATTCTTGTATCTGTAACTCCTCTTCAATTTGCTCATTATACTCTTGTGTTAATAGAGAAGATAATTCCTGCGGACTCAAATGCTTATTTACGGCACTTTGGTATTGGCCTAATGACTGATTTATACCTCGACTATCGCTTTCTATACTGTGCTGCAATTTTTTGGTAATATCTTGTAGGTAATCTAATTCAGACTTCATTTCTATGCAAATATCTGGCAACTTTGAAATAAAAAATTTGGCCACTTTTACAGAAAACTGCTCAGTTGACTTTTTCATATTGCTAAATTCCTCATTGATCTTCTCTTTAATAGTCTCCAACTGCGTCGAAAAGCTATTTCCATCAATATTCAAAAGGTTGCTTACAGCGCGCTGCATGTCATCCTTCTCCGCATTCATTTGTCCAGTGATTAGCTTTTGTAAATTGGCTTTCATTGACTTGTCATTGTTCATGAGAAATTCTATGTTTTCATTCATCAAATCAATAACTGTCTTGAACCTTGTAGAGTTTTGAATCAAATTTTGGTGATTTGCAGATTGCCTATCTATTTTCTCATACAAATTGCTGATAATCTTATTGAGGTTCTCCAATTCGTAATTTTTTTTGGTGTTACTGAGATTCGCTTCCTGTAGCTGCCGATGAAGTGACTCCACCTGCCGCTGTAACATTTCATTCTTGGATTTAACTTCGCTGTTTTCAGTTTTCAAATTCTCCGCTTCATTCTGTATTTCATTATAATTAGCTTCATCAATGTAGATACCATTTTTTAGTCTGGTAGCATTTAAGTCGGCCTTGAGCCTAGCCAACTCCATCCCTAAGTCTTTCACCAACATATTTTTCACCACTAAAGTTCCTATTTGCGGCTTGTTCTTAATATTTTTCGCTTTGCTAGCATATTGTAACGTGCTTAGTGTCTCTTCACAATTTAATTTAGCAGGCGATATATTAGCAATTAGGACTGTCTTAGTCTTGCCTCCAAGAGAGTCTTGTAACAATCGCGTGAGTTTGGATTCTCTATAAGGTATATGGTTGTCCCCATCCACGAGCCCATTTATCACTCTTCCCAACGTAAGTAAACTTTGATTAATTGACCCTGCTTCTCTGGCTCGCTGATTGAGTGCTCCTGAACGGTTGATGTTTTCTGACCCTGCCAAATCGACCAAATTGAACTTGGATATACGAAACTCTTTAATTTCATTACCTTCACCTGCTTGTTGTTTAAATAAATTTATACTGAAAATAGTATGCGATCTACTGGAAACATCATTCATCTTGGTAGACGCTACTTGCCTTTTGTTTATACCTTGTTGTAATAGCCTCATTCCATGTTCTGCATCCCGTAGCACCACCTCCTCAAGATTTTGTGTCATTATAGAGCACCTATTAGTCATGGTATTGGCAATATTATTATTATGCTGTTGCTGCTCGTAAATTCTTAACTTTTTCAGATCGTCAACGGCGAATAAGTCTCGAAGTTCCTCATTGTATAGCTCCAAAAATGAACATTTTATGATAAAGTCTGCTCCTTGTAAACAATTTAGTGTGTCAAATAGGGTATATAGTATACGTGGGATAATTCCGGCGTTGGGACTAAATGATCCGGTATTGCTGTCTATTCTCTCGTCACCGTGCATGGTATACGTCTTTCCCGTACCTGTCTGACCGTAAGCAAACATTGTACAATTATAACCCTTGAGAAACTCCTGGAATAGCGGTTCCGCGGTGCCCTGGAAGAACTGTGACTGATCAGTTTCTGGGCCATACACTTTATCGACAGTATACGTTCTGGAGGAGATATCGCCAGCAATACCCGTCTCATTAGTCATGTTTATGCTTATTTCTGTTGGCACATCGTCTATACCGATATTATTGTTGTTGCTACTTTCGTAGACTAAACTGTTTTGATTATTGCTGCCATTTTTGTTAGGTATCTTGACTATGACCGATGACTTGGCATCAATTTCCTGCCTGTTTCGGCCTCTGCATCTAACCACCACATTTATGTTCGCCAGGTTATTGTTACCGTGCCTGCTTGAGTCCATTTTGTCAAGTCTTATAAGCTCTCCTGGATAGAGTGTTTCTTTAGTCACACTCTCGCAAATTCTGAGTTTTTCTTTTAATGGTTGTATGGGGTTCCTTTGTTTTTAACAATCTTGCAGCTAAAGCAGCTTTTTGTAATCTTTTTCCATTTGTAATGGTGGGTGATGGTCTTTCTTTTCTGTTGTCTTAAAGAAAACGCTTAAGAAAAAATAAAAAATGTAAACAAACAACACGCAAACAAAGCATACTTCGCTCCCTGTGATGCACGCGTGAAAACGCGTAACAGTGCATCATGCGATTTGGAGCGTATACCAGCCAAGGGGATTACAATATTTGGTAGTTTTGACAGCTTACAGATACAATATAAGGCATGCTATTGATATGGCTATGAAAACTACAGATCATAGCAAAGAACTTGATTAATATCTTACTTCGTATGCACCGGCCTTAGAAATGTATCTGACCCATTTCACCGTGGAATAATTCGACTTCTCTACCACTTTTAAATATCGTACGACCAAGCCAGAGCATGAAAATGACTCCAAGTTGAAGGAAAGTAGTATTGGCGGTTTAGACCATCCAAGGACATTTTGTGGCATTATTGGTGACTTCACGTCATTCAATGTCGGAGATAAGACCTTGTCGGTTGTGCCGGTGACGCTTCCTGGAACAATTGTGACAAAACCCTGTAATGTACTTTCTATTTGGCCGTTAAACTTATTGAACCTCCAAATTATAGCATTTTCCTCTGGAGCAAACTTGGCCTTTCCGCCAGTAACTTCCAAGTTTGCTTTTATGGAGCCGGGTGGAATTGGGATCTTCAAAAGCACATTAGTGGCTATCAATTTCGGAGGAAAGAGAGAACGGATCAGCACGTTAAAATTCATTAAGCTTTTTCCAGCTTCCTGTATTTTTGGCGACACTATGAATGGCAAGTTAATATTTTCGGTAGCACGATACTTCATTAATTCAAAATCCCCATCAGGAGGAACGAAATGGATAAGCCTGTCTGAGTCAAATTTGTCCAATTCCACACATTGATGGAACTTGCAGTCCTCAAGAATAGCCGCCCCTGCTGCTGCTTGTGGGATGGCATTTGGATTCTTCACATCGTACTCTTTGAGGAAATCTTTGCCTTCAATTTCACTGACTATCAAACTATCATTTAGACCAAACTTGCAGACCGGCATTCCGGATAGTTTGGTTTTCATTTGAATATGGCCATCAACATAGGATTTTAAAATGGTACCGCTTGCTGTCATGAGAACATTGATTTCTTCATACACATCAAGATATATCTGGTTCTTTCTGTACTTGATACCGCTACGTCGATAAATGACTTCGCCATCGACCTGCGGTGTTCTGAGACTATCATTTGTAGCGCTGTTATGACGTTTTATATCGGGGCTTCTGAGTAGGTGTACAAGACTGTTATTGTTAGAGTTATTAGGAACTACTTTTCCTATAAGCGAGGTTGAAGTGCTGCCGCTATTTCCTATTGGTGTGCTTAAAAGAGACAGAATAACGCTCAATTCCATATTTTGAGGATATCCAAACTCTAAAACTTGGTCAATTATTTCATAAACTCGAGTAAAGTTATTTGTGATATCATCTTCCGTCAATATTCCTAGGGTGTTCACCACATTTAGGTAATTGTTGACATTTTTCGCTATGTCGTTGACATTCAGTGAATCAGAATGAGACGTTATACTACTTTTTCTTGCATTGCCGGCACACAACGTCGTTTCTAAGATGCCCCTGAGCTTGTATATGAATTCAAAAATTATGGATACATCCTGATTAGATCTTGTCACCGCAACAAACCAAAGTCCATCGAATCTGACGTGGAGAAATGTAGTAGAACCCAACGTGAGCACCGGAGATCGCACTTCGGTAGATGTTATAACCTGGATTCGGAACACATCTGCAATATTATATCGGATATTGTCGCGAAATAGCTTAGATATGATAACCTCGCCCTTGCGATTAAAAATAAAAAAAGCAGTGATCATAAGGAAGCGTGACTTGTTGCGCTAGAGCGTGCTACGAAAAGGTGTCAATATTTATGACCTTTCAGTTCTTCAAACTCTTTTTGGCTGCATAAAGATAAATCGGATAGTTCGAAAGAATTGTGCACTAACTGCTATAAACACCTCATAGGTTTCTTCATACCCGCCATTTTTGGGAAAATGACCTTCAGGGTAATGACTTCAACACCAGCCCACTGTTTTTTTTATTTTTGTTAATTTGAAAATCTTCTTATTTTCTGTTTTTTTTTTTTTTCGCACGCGTCTGTTTTTGTTTTTTTTTGGTGCTCTCAATAGATAGATACTTATCTAATATACCAAATACTTTACATCGCTACACGCTTTTTAGTCATGTCTGGAAAGGTTCATGGTGGTAAAGGCAAGTCCGGCGCCAAAGACGGCGGTTTGCACCAAAGTACTTCACATTCCGTCAAAGCTGGTTTGCAATTCCCAGTTGGCAGAGTTAAGAGATTTTTGAAAAAGAGAGCTCAAAACAAAGTCCGTGTTGGTGCCAAAGGTATGTATCAAATTTAATCGGCACTAAAGGCTATTGGCATTTGTTTAAATCGGCCTTTTTGAGCACGATAGCTTACAATTGTCATTCTATTTGGCATTCTTTTCGAGAAACTGCATGCTACGCGTCTGCAAACTACAAGTGTAATTCAATTGTGTTTGGATGAAAAAATACTAACATCCAAATTGATAGCTGCTATTTATTTGACCGCCGTTTTAGAATACTTAACTGCCGAAGTTTTAGAATTGGCAGGTAATGCTGCAAAGGACTTGAAAGTTAAGAGAATCACACCAAGACACTTGCAATTAGCTATTAGAGGTGACGAAGAATTGGATTCTTTAATCAAGGCCACCATTGCTTTCGGCGGTGTTTTACCACATATAAACAAAGCCTTGTTGTTGAAGGTTGAAAAGAAAAAACCCTCTAAAAAGTGAACTTTGGAGACAACTCAAGTGTAAACTTTTAACAATTACCGTTGATACCGCCCGAAACGACTTTTCAAGATAACTGATAATATTGATTAAAAACCACTTATCGCGCAGCACTCAAAGGCAGATATCATCAAAATTCCCATACCTGCTGTTTTGTCATGCTCGAGAGCACTCGCCTCCTTTTTTTTTATTTGTATACTAGTAATTTTAAATGTTCAATATACCAGACCTCTATCCCTTTATTTCTTTATGATACACACTCTGTAGCTTCAAAGCTATTCATTAGCAACGTCCTTCTTAATCTTATCTAAAAGGTCAGTAATTCTAGGAGCCATCAACGGTTGCCCTCCTTTAGTCTTTTTCGACAATTGCTTCTTCTTTTTGTGTTTCTCTTGTTTCTTTGCCTCAATAATTTCTCGCTGCTGGCGAATGCTTTCAAGAGCGTTTTTGCGCTTTTCTTCTTTTCTTTTTTTGATAAGCTCAGCTCTTTCACCATATGTCAATGGTTTTCTTTGTATCTCTCGAGATTTATCGTCATATGAATGCTCATGATGCTCTTGGTATACTTGATCGTCCGCATTGTCTTTGCTCTTTTGTGGAACAGCTTGACCTTGTTTCTCTAAAAGCTTGAAGTATTTTCTCTTCAAATTTGCCCTATGCACTAAAGACTTTTGAATATCCTGTCCTACAATAAATCAATAATTATGTTAGTAACAGCAAAACCACAATTACATTAGTGAAACATAGATATGTCAAGTGCACATACTCTTTTTCTCACTAGGATTTTTGTAAGCCTTGGAGTTTCCTTGTCTTCCAGCCATTTTTGCTAAACAATGTGTATAATGAATAGAATAAAATCCTTGCCTAAGCTTTGGGATAGGTTTCTATGTGTTCTTCTCTGTGCAGCAGTTGGACTTTTCTCTTCTCATCTCTTGCAAACCAAAATAAAAAAAATTTGCTGCAAAAGGGAAAAGCAAAAGAAATCAGGTATCTGACGCGCGTATGGGATGATGGATACATATATATGCATACAGAGTCACACTTTGTTGGGATTTATAACATTACATCAAATAGCTGTAATAGTAGTCGTCGAACATATTTTGCAAGATAAACAAAATGGTCAACTTATGGGCACTGTTTCTGCCATTTGCTACCTCCATTGGCACCATGCACCCTCTATATGTGAATGATAGAGATAGTTCACCTTGTAAGATCAGACGCCGTACCGCAGCATCATGCATCGGGTAATGAACCTTTCCACTTTCCTAGAGGCGAAAAATTCTTTTCTTTTCATTGAAAATTTGCCATAGTCTTAAAGAGAGGGCGTCGCTCACCGTTTAACAACTGCTATCTTCACCAGCTCCAAGCAGTCCATAATAGAGCAATAATATCTTGTTTTTGTCATCACAAGTGATTCTGGTATATGATCATTGGCTGTATTTGAAGTATCACGTAAATTACTTTAATTTTGGCATAAAACCAACTGTCCAATAAAGATCATTTCACTAAAAATCAAGTTTTTCAATTCTAATAACGTTTTTCCTGACTCCAATAGATTCGTCACGGAAGTAGATGCTTTCTTCAACGCAGGACATCCAGTGGCATTGCTTTTCAATATCTTTCCTTGTGCCCTTGGCGTTTACCAGTAATACTTCAATTTAGGGCAAGATAATACGAATAGATGATAAGGCTTCAGCAGCGGGAAGCTGCTCTAATATGGAGTCTCCAGTTTACGGGGAATCAAGGTTCCTGGTGCTCCAGGTTCAATGTCTCTCAACACAATATTGTTAAGCCCGAAAATTTCTTAATATCATTTAGTAGAATAAAACAAACGCGATCAACCTCAAAAAAAGGTACGAGTAATAGTAGTCGTAATGGCTGCTTGTTTCCCAAAATAACTAAGTTTGATCAGCAACCACAGTCCACCATTCAGCTTCCGATTATGCGGTTTAATTCTTTACTCAATAGAAAGTACTCGATAACAAACTTTCCCAGACACAATGAAAATGAAAATTCAAACAACAAAAAGCATGGTAGCTTTGAGAATGCTAGCTCCGATTCTAAACTTCTTGTAAATACTCTTGAACGGAGCGAGGCACTAAAAACATCATCTTATGCCAAAAGATCTTTTGGAGCACCAGAAATATCAACGTCACAAAACAAAGCATATACCAATAATTTACTTATCAAAGATTCAAACAATTTCAAAGATTTTGATAATTATACAAGTCTCAAGGATTCCCTTCTAGCTGCCCCTTATAAAATTTCCCTTAAATCCTTACCGCAATTAACGCCAGAAGAAAAAGAAGTCATAGACAAGTTCAACTCATCATCCAGTGTGCCCACTAAACTCAGACTACAAGTCATGGCCATTTTATCAACACATAATGACAGATTAGATCTTATATTGCCTAACTATGAAGGCATTGCAGACCAAATGTTCGACCTTCTTGATAAGTACGAGATCTCGAAGCTACTTCGATATCGATTGTCGCATTTGGGCGACATTGAATCTAATTCGATGTCATCTTTGGTCAATAATTTTATACCAACTATTGCCAAAGCATCATACGCAGATAAAGAAGACATCAAGAAATTTGTTGATCAGCTACTAGTTCTTTTATGTTTTGTACCGTGGAATGGTAACCATAGGCATTTTTCATTGCAACTATGGTCATATTTTTGTTTAGCAAAATATGGTACATTGGAATTGTGCCAATATGCCAATTATCCTGAGCTAGCACATTTATCTGGTTTGCTCACGAGGATGAGAAAACTTGCACCAGAGGAAAAGGTGATAATTTTTGAAAATTTAAAATCTGAATTTCACGCTACCATTCCTCAAACAAAGACGCGATTAGATCAGAAAGGAAAAGAAGGTCTGTTTATTAAACTTTTGCCTGATCTACAACTATACAACTCATTAATAACAACACTCATGTATCTTTCCAAGCGTAAACATGATTACGATACAGTTGAACTATTATGGGAATTGAAAGATTCTGCATACAGAACTAACACAGACTTGGGCTTTATGATCGAGTCTTACATCAAGCAAAAACGGTTCAGCCATGCGGTTCAAGTGTATGGGGGCAACCCAACCCTCAGAGATCTTGACCATTTTACCATGTTGCTTCGTGCCTATGGTGCCTTGCGAAAATGGAAAGAGTTGAGGAATCTATTTGACAATTTTTACTCTTTTAGCCAGCTACCAAATATGTCACAATATGGAATAATGATGGACTGTCTTGCAGGCATTCGCCAATATGACAAGGTAATACTTTTGTACAAGCAAATAATCGAGCGAAAAATGATGCCGTCGCGCTTCATTTTTTTAACAATGATGAAGGCCTGTCTTAACGTTAGAAGATATGTTGAAGCAATTAAATGGTTTTTACGCTACCAGCACTCTGAACAAAATATGGCATCCACAGATGTGCTAGATAAGAAGGCTTTGAAGGATATTAAAAAGTCAAAAAGAATTGCTTATCAATATTATTTGCAGGCTCTTTCTGGATTGAGAAATATTAAACTACTAGTGGAAACTTTGCAAACATTGAAAAATGCTGAAGAAGGTTCACTAGAGACCGCAGGTGTTAGGCCAACGTTAAAAATGTACACAGTGGCGATGAATGGATGCGCATATATCGGTGACGTCGATACTGCAATTCATCTATTCAAAATTGCCAAAGAAGATTTTGGCACATCAAAATTCGACGAGTTCTTTATTGCCTCATACTTATCCGTTTTTGCTGGTGCTTTGGAGTTTCAAGAACTTTACAGACAGTATGATTATGCTGTCAAGGTATTGAAGATTTCCCCTGGGCAGTTGATGTACGCTCAATACTTGAGAGCCGCTGTGAGCACAAATGACCATGAGAAAATAGATGCTATTCTCGCACAGCTCACTCAGAGAAGCATTGAATTAAACGGACACATGTACAGACTTTTGATCGAGTACTACTGTAAGGTTCGTGACCTTGAAACGGCCCAGTTAGTGCTAAAGCAAATGTACAAGGCACGTATCAGACCATCAGCCTCTCATTTCACGCCGCTTATGAAGGCGTTCACCAAAGTGGGAGATTTCGAAGCGGTCAAATTGGTTTTCAACAAAATGGTTCGCGAAAGAGTTCCCCTTGATGGCCAGACTGATTTGCTACTAGTGAATGCAGTTACACAGCAGGAATTTGAGGAGAAGAACTTTTCTTATGAACGTACATTCGACTTACTTAACCGTTATTTTGACCTTTCGGAGCAAGCTGTGAAAAAGGGCAAGAAGCCATCATTGAAGATCTCATTAGTATACAAATTTATTGATTTTTTTAGTGTCAGAGTTGGAACCGAGCAGGCTAAGGATATCCTCCGCGAGTTTAGAAAATATATCAACAAGGATAATGTTGACTTCTCAACTCGCATCGGCATCGCTAGAAGTTTGATCAAAATCAAAGCTTCCGAAAGAGACTTTGCGAGCGTTGGCCAATTGTTTGATGGGCTAATAAGATTACTCGTGAAAAAGCGCTCCGTTGGTTGGCTTTATGCTGCTACTCAGCGCCCTTCTAAGGACCCATTAAAACAACCATCACAGCTATTTCCGCAGAGATATTCCACACAAATTGTACATCCAATGTTCAAGTTTTACGTTAGCAATTTGGTAAAGTACAAGTTCCAGCAATTGCTACACGATAAGCAGATAGGAAAGATTCCAGTTGTACTATTTAATCTTTTGAACAAGAAATTCGAGTTTAGCAACACTACTGTCAACCACGCAGTCACTATGGTCGCGTCATACATTGCTTCTTCAGGGGACAAAGAAGCCTTTTACGCTTTGATGTTACTTGTGGACAGATTTCTTATCAACAACTTTGCATATCTTAGGCGCCTCCGTCAACTCAAGAAACGCGGTATCAGACAGCTCACGCAGGTCAATGATTTTAAGCCTCGCTTGTACTTGTCTGCAAAATCTTTTTCCCACATCAAGGTCGCATTCAAGCGTGTGGTTATGATAGAAGTGGAGCATGGAGGCTTAGATCCAAGAACTAATAAGAAGGTGGTCAAGAATGTCATTGCACGGTACAAGAAAAAGTACCCAAAGACTATCAAAACATTGATGAGAAACAGCCCAATTTACAGAATCGGCCAAACCGCAAAAGGCTACGAGGATTACAAGCCAAACAGAAGATTTTAGACTTGCTTACTTTTTGTATCCTGGATTCACTCGCTTACCTCTCACCAGGCCAAACTTTGCTCTTCATAATATTGATGTTGGCCAGCTAGTGCACCTCTCGGCACAAAGGCACTTTTATTAACTTTTAACTTTTTTGCTTGCTTACTTTCGGTTTTCGCATTTTAGGCAATACTAATGACTTTTAATTCTATCATATCACTACTATTAATTATATCTATCACGATCATAATACGTTTACCAGTCTTGTTTTTTTAATTTTTTTTTTAGATGAAAGCAACGAAAAGTCCGGTTTCATGAACCTTGTGCATCTCGACTTGTGTCGTTGGACACAAAAATATAAAAGTTCCATGTTTATTTATAGCATATTTGGAGCGATATTTTTCATGTCCTTACATGTAGCCACCGGTTTGGATTTGCCCTATGTCGCGGCCTTCTAAAGATGCAAAAATCTGCACATGACTGACAATTCAATATACTGTGCTTGCCCAGTGGAAGAACATCTCTTTCAAAGTCTAAAAACTTGTGTATAATTAAGCCAGAAGCTAGTAGTAATGCTAAATGAACATGTGTATAGAAAATAAGGATGTCAAGTCATAACGAAATAACGAAAATATATACTAGATAAAACAAAAAGAAGACACCGGATACGTTTCAAGTAACCTGAAATCAGCTAGTCAATAATGCGGTGGTATCAACAACCTGGTCCTCGTCATTCGATGATAACGTGCTGGTACCAACGCTGTTGTAGACCTGCAAAGTATCCTCATCGTAGGCATGGTGCTGAATCAAAACATTCTTCAAGTGTTGCATGACTTGCTTCTGGTCAGTCTCGGAGTTATCGTTGCCAAAAGTGAAGATTGTGTAAAGACCGAAAAGGGCAGAGACAGTGGCAATGACCATGGCAAAGTATCCCTTTAGAGTGAAGCCTTCAGGCAAGAACAACTGCTGCACAGGTTCGCCGGTCAAGTCTGTAAAGTCGTCAACATTAGTGGCGGCGTTGCCCTCGTAAGGAATACCAGCGGCTTTGCAGACTTGTTTAAAGTTGTCGGTCAAGCGTTGGGAAGCTTGTTCCCTGATCCCGGCTGGGTCTTCAATCAAGGTGATGGCCAAACCTTGTTCCAAGTGCCAGTCAACATGGCAGTGGAAGAACCAGACACCTGGATTATTAGCCTTGAATCTGAGAACGGTGTGACCGTTACCTTGAAGCTGGGTAGTATCTCTAACCACCGGAAAATCAGGGAACGGCTTATGGTTATTTTCATCATAATCTACTGGCTCATCTTCGAATTGTGGCGACTTTTGAATAATTTGGAAATTGTGCCCATGCAAATGAAACGGGTGCTTACCGTCATCGTGGTTGTTCAAGACAATTTCAACAATGTCGTCTTTTTGTAACACAAAGTTATGTGTATTGGAGCCATAAATGATATTGTTTGTGATTTGGTCTTCTGGACTGGAGAGAACAGTGGCCAAGGTTGGAACTTTAGGATACACATAAGTCAAGTTATTGAACAAGGCATAGTTGACACCGTTGGCCAAGTTAAGCATCTCAATATCAAGGACAATTTGGTAGTCGTAGTCAGCGAAAAGTGGCTGCTTGTCAACTGGTACCAAATCAAAATCGTCAAATGGCTCAAGGTTGTTAACGAAGTAGTCTTTTGATAATGGTGCTTCGTTGTCATAGACAACCCAGTTGGTAGATGCTAAGATCAAATCTTTGGGCACAACATCCAACATGTCTTCATCCATAACTTGCATAAATGCAAAATTCTTCTTTGGGTTGGTTTCCTTGGTCTTGATCAACACCGAATATCTTTGGGCAGCAGTCAAGTATATCATATCGGTGGCCTTAGGCTCAACATAGACGCCGTCTACTTCAACGATAATCATTTCGTGATCTTCAATGTACAAGTACTGGGACACAAAGCCTGCAATGTTGACAATTCTCAACAAGTAGGTGGTGTTAGGTTTGACTTCCCATGTCACGTTTCTGGAGTCATTGAAAAGGGTATTCTGAGGCACCGGTTCAGCACCAGTAGGATTGTACTTGTTCAAAAAGTCCTTCATCAACTCTTTGTGGGGCTTGTGGTACCAGTCGGACACGGTGAGTACCACCTCTTCGTCGTACTCAAACGGCATTGGCTCGTCATCGTGAATGATGAAAGCGCCTCTGAGGCCATCAAGGTATTGGTTACCGCTGTGCGAGTGGTACCAGTAGGTGCCCACCTGGTCCTCGACGGTGAAGTTGTATAAGTAAGTTTCTCCCGGTGGGATAGGACACTGGGTAACCATCTCTGGGCCGTCCATTTGATTCACACCGCGCTGGAACAAGCCGTGGAAGTGTAACGAGGTGTTGGAGTCCTTGAGACCATTCGTGAGGTAGAGCTGTACTCTGTCACCCTTGGTCACGTAGATATTAGGGAGCGGCCAGGTATTGTTAAAACCCAAAACGGTCTTCTCTTTGACGCCATCGGGACTGGCCCTGAGTGCGGTGACTTCGTAGTAGAAGGTATGAGTCTGAGCCCATATGAGCTGCAACTGGAGCAAAAGAGCAACCACCAACAACACTGAAAACATAGCGGACGGAGCTGTAGACGAGTTGCGGGAAGAAGATCAAAGAAGGCAAAATGTGCTCTGCTCTCTGTCTCTGCGCGCTTCTCTCTACTTTAAATCAAAAAACTATTTTGGCTTTTCTTATTTTTATTCACACCCCGGCTCATCTGTAATAGGGATTTACTGTACAATCGGGAGATATTTAGTGATCAGGTGCTAACTATAGTCTTTTTCTGCTACAAAATGATATTCTAGTCACGAGAGTGTTTATTAAAAAACAGCTAAAAGGCCATAGTCACTAGCCCATCTCTAGATTTCGTCCTCCTCCGCAAAACGGCGCTCAAAAGTCAAAGGAGGGCTGTCGTGGGCTGTTACGATGGGAGTTGCCGCTGCGGTTATCGCCCGTCCTGTTGCTGAAACTGTCCACGAGGTTGATGGGCCTACCAAAGATCGAGCTCGTCTCAGGCTCCTGGTGGAAGGGCGAGATTTGCACAGAGTCGCTCCCGCCTTCTGCCCGGTGCGAACCGCTACGGCTGCTTGACTGGCGCGGAAAGCCGTGGTTCAAAGGGGTGTTGTACGCTGAGCTGCCCTCTGTCAAACTGCGATTGTCGCCTACGAGCTTTTCTCGTTCCCGGACTCTCCTTGCAACCGTCAGTGGCGATGAGGACACTGTTCCATGGTGGTCCTGGCTGTAGTCCGCATTGCTGTTAGTGGCGTTCTCCTCGTCATCGGCAATCACAAACTTACCGTCTGAGGACTTCTCGCCAAAGTGTAGAGCTACATTGCCGTTTTGGACAAATAAGTTCTCAATCTCCTCATCCGTCTTTTGGTATGTTTCCGGAAAGGCAAGCATAATCACCACAGAGTTGAGAAGACATATAAATCCAAAAACCATAAACGTAGCCCATTTCAAATACTGTAACAGCACTGGGCCAATAAACGTCAAGACAGTGCTGATCACCCACGACGTGGAGATACAAACTGCTGACCCTTTGGACTTGGCCCTCCTTGGAAAAATCTCTTCAGTGTATACCCAACCGGCACAGGCAATAGTAGAGGCGAAAATGGCAACAAACAAATAGCACAATGCCAAAACCGCAGACCCTGGTTTGCCTTTGATCTCCCATTGCACCGCGGGGTTGCCAAACATTGGCGGTACGCTGTGTCCAAAATATCCCATGACTACCGAGATGCTTATAAGACAGGCCCCCAAGGTGACCGTAGCAAACACAATAACATCTTTTCTCCGTAGGCATCCAAGCCACAATATCGGAAAAATTGTGAACAAAACGTTAATAACATACTGGAAGGACGTTGCCAGAATTTTGCTATTGCCTCTAAGACCAATCATCTCACAAATAAATACTAAAAAGTACATCAAAACATTGATGGAAGTCATCTGTATAATTGTTTGCATGAAAAGTCCAGTCATTGTATGCTTTAACAGCTTGCCAGAGAATAACTCTCTAAACGTACATTTTTTACCACCATTCTTGAAGGAAGCATAGTAAGCATCAATAGCCTTCTCGATATTACCGGCAACAGGCTCTTGCTTTTGTTCCTCTGGTCTTTGGGTATCTGCTTGCTTTTTTTGCCTAACATCTTTAAAGTTTTGCAAAATATTTAATCCTTCAGACCATCTTTTTTTGGAAATAAGCCATTTTGGGGACTCTGGCAACCATCCACAAAAAACTAGCAAAATCAAAGCAGGAAGAGCTTCAATGCCCCATGCGACCCTAAAAGACAAAGTACCACCAAGTCTAATACAGACATATCCCAAAAGAAACATTAATAATATACCCCATGTCAAGCACCATTGAATAACAGCCATCAAAAACTCTTTCTTATAGCTTGGGATTACTTCGGATACGTACACTGGAATATGAGCAGCAAGGAGGCCAACTGCCACACCTTTCAATGCTCTCCCAATCGCAACCATTATTACATTGACAACGCATACTGAGACCAGTGTACCGGCAATCCAATAAGCTGTTCCTATTCTGATAGTAAAGATTGATCCTATTCTTTCTGAGAGCGTACCAGCCAAAATGCATCCAACTTTGTTAATTTTGTGTTAGTACACTTCCTTTTTCAATACTATTCATCTAATATTGAAGAGATCCTCAAGAACACATACAAAAAGCCCCTGCTGGGTTAGAAGCGGCGATTATCCCCTGCACAAAACTACTGGGGTTGTCAAAATAATCCTTAAACTCATCTAAACTCATAAACACAGCAATGGATGATGTATCGATACCCATCAAGACCCCACCGAGTGCTAACAACAAAGTCACAACAGTGAGGTTGTACTTTCTCACGTCTGATCTGGGAGGTTCTGCCATCTTGTCACTCTGTATTTCTTGCTTCCCTTACTCTTTCCAAAGCAGCGACTGTGGTATTCTGCCCATTAAAGCTTTGCATTTTTTAGTCTTTGGTATTGTGCAAGTATGAAGGCTGGAAGGGTTGTCCGGAGTTGGGCGTGCTTGCATGGGGTATCGGTGATAAGAAGAGCTCATGTTGGGTTTTTGTGTAGCTTTTGGATGCGCGCAAGCTGCGGCCTGATTTGTCAACGCCAGCAAGAGTCTACAAATTTCTACTTTTTTGGGTCGTAATGGACACTTAGGGGCAAAGAACTTTACGGATTTCATATTGAGTCTCTCTTACTCTTAGTAATAGTGGCCTTTGTAAAAACAACACGGGATGGGATCATTAAGCAATCTGTTTCACAAAAAGCACTAGTTTTATAAAAACCATTGTATTAGTACACATCTTTTGAAAGTCAGCCTCTGATGACTTTTTGAGATTCTACTAAAAATACAAAGGTCATCCATTACAAAAGTAATAAGGCAAGTGCACAGTTGCACCCAGCTTAGAATCCCACACTGGCCAGCACTTAACACTCTGATTTGAGGAATATACTAGCCGAAGCTTACATATTAAGTAATGCTAGCGGGCTGTATGTTGAGATAACATCCCTTGTTAATTGCCAAGGCGCAAATGTGAGGTTATTGCGAATAATGAAAAATAATGTGAAAGAGAAGATATGGGATATAGCCGGACACCCGCGCTTTGAAAGTTTTTGTAGCAGTGCTAGCATTATCCACATCTCGGCCGAAACTTTCCAAGCAAAAGAATCCTACGTTCAAAGAAGTTACCGACCCTGAAACTGGCTATAAATACTTTTCAGGATGTGAACTAGTTTCATTTCATAGAAAATTTGAATTCAAGATTTAAAAGTTGGCAACAAATATTTCTGGAAAGTAAATCAATTAGTAGCAGCCCCCTGACAAAAATTTTGCATACAAACAGTACAATTTTGAAAGATACCCAAAGTATCTGGATACGAGCTCAAAAAAGTAATTTAAATTAAGTGCTTTTCAGGTGCTGATAGAACTAATGAACCTTATTGCCAAAAACTTATTGAACTTTTTCATTTCGCAAACGATAATAAAAAGAGACATTTACACCAAGTAAGGAAAGACAATAATGGAACCAATGATTTGCTCAACCTTGATGCACTTTTTGCTTCAGCATAGAAACCCTATAATTTTGTTTTATAAAATGGACATGCTACCGCATATTATTTTCACAAAGAGAGTTTTGTCTTATAATTAATATACACCACTTATTCTTTACTATCTTTTATCCTATATATCATTTTATAAATCGGACTTATGAGATAAATATATATCGCCTCCTTATGTTAAAAAATTTTATTATCAGGGAAAGTTTCAAATATAACAAGTAAGTTAACACCAGGAGCCACAAAAGTCTATATACTGCGCAGCTAAGCCGCTAGACAGTTGATGACTTTAGTCGTGATAGAAAAGATTATCGTCATGTATTCGAGTATCGGCTTTTGCCGACAGGCGGACGCACGTTAGTCTTCAATTATTCTCGTTTTTTGTGACTCTTTTAATTAAATTATTTTTATGGCTCTTTGACACATAGGCACATTGATGTCATAGAATTTTAATGACAAAAATTTAACCAGAGCTCCTGAGAAGCTTTTCAGTATCCGTATGCGCTTTGATGTGTGAATCATAATATACTCGCGAGAACACTATGTTGTCTTTTGATGCGTTACTATGCTTTACAATGCGCTATTCACAGGGGCAGCCCCTTCCATGCACAGGAATGCAGGCTTAACCTGCATTTTTAGATGTGCGCTGAGCAAAAAAGGAACGCTCAGGCGGACACGAAGTCCCAAAAGGGCAAGAAAGAAGAGAAAAAATAAATTTTATCAGTCCTGAATTACGAGCAGCGATGAATCCCTTTTGCTGTTCAATTCAGATCTTCGCGACACATTACATGAAGCCGCTCCTTCTAATTATTATTTTTTTTTTTTTGCATTTCGCTTCGGTTGGTGTTTTTTTTCTTTTTCCATATTCTTTTGACTCTAATATTGTCACTTGCTCTTTCGCCTTGAGAAAACAGATCAGATTTTGCGAAATCAGCACACCACGAAAAACAGCTGTCAGATCAAATGGGCTCCACAAAAGACGAAGAGCTCGAGGCCAGTTTGCTGATCCACTCTTCTGCCTTTGACGACTTTCTCCAAAATTCCAAGGAGATTGAGTCAGACAGAAGAGCCAGCTCTTCAAGAACCAAAAAGGCAAGAGAAAAGCTTTTGAAACTTTCTAGTGTTCAATTTGCAGAATTAAGTACAGATGTTTATGATGAGTTGCAAAGGCGCCAGGATCAGAACCCTGACACCCCAAAGTATTTGTTAGCAAACCAGCAATTCCACCCAAAGAGAAACCAGGCCAGACAAAAGTTAGCCTCCCTTCCACCAACGAGGTTTAAGGATTTAGTTACTGACATGCTCTATGAGACCGAAAGGAGGGGTCGTGAGTTGAGAAAGAAGAAAGATGCTCAGAATGACCACTCAACCGCCCACATTGGTATTCAGGCGGGAACTGTTATACCAACTAAGTCGACCTTGGCATGGAGCAGTGACGAGGAGGACAATGGGAACGAAGATCACGAGGAAAAGGCTAACGTCTTTCTCCCCGAAACAGATGACCATACTTTGAAGGATATCGAGAACAGCATCATCAAGTTGCACAACAAGAGCATGAGTTTGTCTAGTAATGGCTATAATGAGGAAATACAAAGGTACACAGAATCAATCTCGTCTCCTCCAAAAAGTCGTAATAGACGTGTAAGCAGTAATATCTATGGCTCTCCGAGAGTGAGCCGCGACGCCAATAATCATCACCACACTGAATCCACCAGCAAAGACCGTGAAATCGAGCTTTTGTTAGCTGAAGGAAATAAAATGGACGAAACCATCACAATTCACGAGCGGACCATCAAGGACTTGAAGGAGCAAATTCAGCAGCTTGAAAACGACAAGCAACAGCTACATGGAATAAACGAAGAACATTTGAGCAAGCTCGCGTTGTATGAACAGGAATTGGCGTCTCACAAGGACACTGTTTTGCTGCTTCAAAACCAGACTTCATCCAAAGACGCTGAAACTGACATCCAAGTTGCTGATTTGCAGCAAGAAATTAGCAAATTGAACTTTACAATCAAAAACTTGGAAAGGGAAAAGCACTCCAACGAGACTGTTTACCTTGAATTGAGGGACAAGCACGAAAAGATTGACAAGGAGCATAAACGAATCTTGGATGACTATAAAGTTTTGCAAGAAAAGTACAACCTTGCTTTGCTTGCAGAAGATGAGCACAAAGAAGGAAGTGGTGAAGAACGTAAAAAGCATCTCGCCAGAATCCAGCAGCTTGAAACAGAAAATAGCCGGTTGATGGCTGAAGTCACAAACCTTAGAAATGAAGTCAACAAGTCTAGAAGTGAGGGTAATCAAAAATTTGCTCAGCAAATGCAATCCGTCGAAGAGGAAAAGGCTGCTCTTGAAGATGAATTGAAGTTTGTTAAAGACCAATTAGAAACCGAAAAACTCAAAAAGACTGTCCCAATAATATCTAACAAAGCTTTAGAAAGCAATTTAACGTCCAGAGAGTCTGTCTCAGAATTAGGCAAGATTAAAGGAAGACTTCAAAAAGTCAATGCCAAGGAAGTCAACGACAATGATGAGACTATTGAGGGCTTGAAATTACAAATCCTAGACTGGCAGAAAAAATACCAAGACTTGAGATCAGAATTGTTAAAGCAGTCCATCACTAATGGTGTTGAAAGTCATAACACTACAGTTACTCCTGTTGATTTGTCTGAAAAAGCATTACAAGAATACATTGATCCTGCTGGCTTGATATCTTTGAAATCAGTAGTTGACTTAAATTCTTTGATTTCCTCCTTCTTGCTTGTCATAAATGACGATAATTTTAGTACTGACCTTTTGTTCGAAACCATCACTAAGATCACCATTATTGCAGGCAATATTGCCAGCGAGGGTGAAACCATACAAAATGGGGAGTACTCCGCATTAATTAAAGCGTCGGTGTCTCACGCAATCACTTCCACCAGATTTTATGCTGTCCATGGCAAGGCCTTGCCAAAGTTGGTTGTGGAAACTGCAGTAAGCGAAATTTCATTCAGCGTGTGTAACTTGATTGCGGCCGCAAAAGCTAACAGAACCGCGCCAAACTCGACCATTTTGCTCAATGACATATCTTCCAAAGACTATAACAATCCAAGTTTTGCCAACAGCATTAACAATCAGCCAGCTGCAAATACTGGGGTGATCAGCGCTGAAGAAAACTTGCTCAATGTTAGACCATTGAGAATGGCCAAGAAGAATGGTCAAAGTGCTTCTCCGATCATCACCACCAAGAGGGAAAATCCATTCACTACCAGCTTTTCCCTAAGTTCTATTGGAATGCCAAATGGGAAATCTGCCGACATCATTCACAACAACCCTAATCCTAGTGGTGCTAGAAGCCTTCCGCTACCTCCATCAAACTCGCACATAAGTTCACAACCAAGACTGCAACCAAGACTGCAACCAAGACTGCAACCAAGACCGCAGCCACCGCTTCCATATGCTCACACAAATAACAGTAATACCAATGTCAGTAACAACAGCGGCAACGGTGCTTTGAAAGACGCTACTGGAATTAGTATCAAAAAGACCGATGTGTTACCATATGACTCTAAAAATATCATTAAGAGATCGATTGTGAGTACTTTTGACAACCGTTCTCCGAATATGCCTAGTGAAAACGTTTTTAGAAATGAAAGCGTTGTAAGATCTTCTCAAAGCGTTCAAAACGGCTCTTTGAAGAATGACTCTTTTCTTTCTGAAGAGAATAATGATACTTTAAAAGTTGCTCCAGCTGTTGATGGCAAAGATAACGATACCTTGAGGAATGCCTTTTCTAGCAGCGATGCAAATAACGGCTTTTCCAAAAACGATTTTGCTATCAATAACGGCAACAACAAAGACATTCATCATATCAGTGAAAGCACCAGAGATTCCATCGATTTTGATGATACCAGCGACGGTAGTGTTTATGGCCCTGACGAGAATATTACTGATGCTGCCGACACTAAAGCAGCAAATAGTTCAAATGTTGCGAACAAGTCAATTATAAACAACTCCGATGCTGTCGATGACACCATTCCGAATCAAAGCAACCGTGCTAATGCTACCAATAATACTGCTTCAAATCAAAACAACAACGTCAACGTCAGTAATGATGCCCTTTCAAATCAAACCAGCTATGTTAATGCTGCTGGTGCTTCTGAGATCATCCGGGCTGCCCCTACTGCTGATGAATTCAACTTAAAATATTCAAACCAATCAACTCCAAAGAAAAGCTCAGTATCTAGTCTCAAAGCCAAGTTTACTTCCGACTCTCGAAAGGATAAGGCTGATACCACTAAAAACCCAAAGCTCCAATCTGCAGCTATTAGAAATATTACCCCTACAGGCAACATTCTTTCAAGAGTGAAACAGCTTGAGAGCTCCTCGAACAGCGATAGTGTGAAATCTTCTCCCATGACATCACCGAATTCGGTCACTAAGCCCCTGTCTAACAAGCTCATTCAACAGTTTGAAAACAGCACTGATTCAATCTCGCTTGTCGTTAAAAATGCCGATCAAAGCATAAATGAGAGTGTTGGCCAAAGCAGAAATGGGAGCATTGGCCAAAACATAAATGAGAGTGTTGGCCAAAGCAGAAATGGGAGCATTGGCCAAAGCACAAACAAGAGCATTGACCAAAGCACAAACAAGAGCATTGACCAAAACATAAATGAGAGTGTTGGCCAAAGCAGAAATGGGAGCATTGGCCAAAGCACAAACAAGAGCATTGACCAAAGCACAAACAAGAGCATTGACCAAAACATAAATGAGAGTGTTGGCCAAAGCAGAAATGGGAGCATTGGCCAAAGCACAAACAAGAGCATTGACCAAAACATAAATGAGAGTGTTGGCCAAAGCAGAAATGGGAGCATTGGCCAAAACATAAATGAGAGTGTTGGCCAAAGCATAAATAGCAGCATTGATCCTATTAGCAACAAGAACGCCGATCAAAGCGTTGAACACATCAAGAGCAACGAAAAGAAAGGTAACGCCATCAGTCCAAATAAAAGCATCAACCTTTTCAAGGGTGACGCTGCTTTCATAAGTGATAATAAAAACATTGCTTCCGAACCTGTCAAGCTAGAACAACCGAAAGAAATTGCTTCTGTGTCCCGACCAACTACTCCACAACCACCCGCCCCTGCTACTAGTAACAACAGCGACAGAGGTACCTTTACCACTCCAAAATCCAAGGATTTCCAACAAAACGTTAAATCTCCAAGATTAATCAAAACTGCCAATGCCAAAGCCAATGGTGACAGCTCACCAAGACTGATCAAAACTGCTAATGGCAGCGAGAACGCCAACGCTACAAAGACTAAAGACCCTGTTTTGAAGATCCAAAAACCAAATACCGAAGTCTTGAATAATTCCGGCGATGACAACAGCATGCCATCGCCATTACAGGAAACTCGCAAGGTTGATCGCAGTGCAAAGTTTGACGTCAACAATTTTGATATTGCCGATCCTGATAACACCTTAGCTGAACTTTTACTCTACTTGGAACACCAAACCGTTGAGGTCATTTCCACAATTCAAACCTTATTGTCTTCCATCAAGACTCCAGATTCTACCACCGGCACTTTGAAAGAGGGTGCCAAAGCTATTGGTGAAGTCGTTGGCCAGATGTTCGATGCTACTAGTGTCTCCATGGCCCAGACTCGTAACGTTCAGTTGAGAGAGCATGGAAGATGGGTTGTGCAAAGTTTGGCTGACTGTGGAAGAAGAATGGATATGTTGTGCAGCAACGACAAGAGCGATGATGACGATTATGCCGACAAACATTTCAAGCAAAGATTGGCTGGTATTGCCTTTGACATTGCCAAGTGTACCAAGGAGTTGGTTAAGACTGTCGAGGAAGCAAGCATCAAAGAAGAGATTGCCGTTATTGATGCTAGATTGAGCAGAGGCAGGCCATGATCTGTCAGGTTTAGATATTCTTTTGCTATAAAACTGACTTCTTTTTTTTATCTCAATTTGTTTTTGATTTTTCCTCATTTTTCTCATAGATATCACCGTTTAGCATTCCCTCACCCTCTTTTTTGTCATTATTTTGTTTTTTTTGTTTGTAACCATTCCTTTTGATTTTGCTTTTTTTTTGATTTTTCTGCTATTTTTATACTTTTTCTGCTATTTTTATACTTTTTATCCTTTCATCAAAATTGTCTAAGTAGATTATACCCATCTGAACGTGCTGATTACACATTACTGTTTTCTTATTTTGTCTTTTGTCCGTCATGATTTCCCCTTTCTCTGAAGTTTCCAAATTATGGAAATTCAAAAATAAATTTCCTGAAGATTTTTTTTACCGCACCAAAAGTTCTATCTATATCTGTATCGTTAACTTTTATTGGTCTTCTGCTGGTAATTTAATTTAAGATGAGGGCTGAACTAATGCGCTTTACTCCTTCGCAGGGTACATCTCTCTGTTGGAAAAGTAATATCTATTTTAGTCACAGAAGCTATTTTCAAAGTTTATACTGAACTTCATTCTCTTTATGCCTTTGTGGAAGCTTATTCTATATGTACTCAGTTATTCTTATAACTCAAAGAACGCCAAAAAACAAACTCGAGGTTCATGCATGTTGGAAAGCCAGAATATACACCTTCTATCACCCGCCCCTGCAGCTATCATTTTCTTCACGGTAACTGCTTTGAATCTTTAGGCGCCCTCCACCGTATGATAAATCTCAAAATTTTTTTGAAAGGCATTCAACATGAAAGGGTCAATACTAACGACGAGATACATACAATCACGCTGGAAACCCCACCGAGAGTACACAGGAATCAAATAGTGGAGAACGTAGAGCCTAAAAAAGAGAGCATCAAAACAAAAAAGAATACACACAATAACCAATCAATATGCTCTATGAACTTTTCGCGGTCGCTCGTACCCATACCCATATCGCTGAAGCTGCCGTGAATAATGATGCCAAAGCGTAAGTAAAGTTCTAATTACGAATGATCTTGCAGTTCTGCGATTTCAAAAGACACATAATATTATGTCAGTGGGATGTTTTACAAGTGAAGCATACTAACAGCCAAACAGCGTTGCACTGACTATTGGAAAACTAGTGATCGGAAACAGAGGTGTCGTGAGAAGAATAATATCGCTTGGCCCACGCTACTTGCCAAAATTTGTCAAAAAGGACCAAGAAGTGCACTTCCAAGGCAGTTACTTTACCATGCTCTTTGACGCCTCCCCAAGCGCACAAAATGAATTGTTAAGAATCCTCAGAAGTGACCCTCGTGTCTTGAGATCAGCCATATTCAAGGTACCTACCAATAAACAGCTAAATGCCAAGTGCTCCCTCGACGAAGTCAACGAAGTTTCTCTCAGATAAATGTCGCTTCAGGATCAAAATTGAGTTGTTGAGAAGGTAAAGGGGGTGGTTCGTGTATTTTTCTTTTTTATTTGTCCCATTTGGAGAACTTTAGTTTGCATTGATTCATTTTTTATGCTTTCCGTGTTCGATAAATTGTATTTACAATTGTGCTGCCCGAAGCATTGTGTATATAAAGGTTCTAGAATACCGTGTTATGCTTTTAATAATATATCTGCCGTTACATAAATCAAAAGTTGACATTAAAGGAGAAAGCGAATAAAAACCATTACCTAAAATCGTATTTAGAAATTAAAGTTTATAGGTATCAGATATAAACGAAATGAAGAAGCTAAAGGAGGGAGAAACAAATCACGACAAGTCTATTTAATCAGCTTGATCCCAGTTACCAGGTCTAGGTTGTTTAGGCATTTGTGGACCACCAGCTCTCTTGGCCATGATTATCTGGTCAACTGATAAGATAGTACAGGCAGCTTCAGTAGCAAGATTGATGGCAGACTGCTTACTTATGAAAAGATCGTAAATCTCGTTTTCTCTGATGTCAACAATACCATCTGAATTTTCGTTGTCAACGTCGATACCGTAAAAGTAGCCGTCTTCGTTGTTGGTGTGGGCGGCGTATAATTTTGGAATAATTTCAGTGGAATTCATGCCAGCTGTGTCAGCCAAAGTTCTAGGAACGACTTCAAAGGCATCGGCAAAGTTCTTGATGGCTAACTGTAATAAACCTGGAGTCTTTTCACCGTATTTGGTAACAGCGTCAACCAACTGAGCTTCAGAAGCACCAGCACCTGGACACAATCTGATATCTTTAGTCAAACCCTTAATGGAGCTGACGGCATCATCAATGGCTCTCTCAACGTCATCCAAGGCATTCTTAGTAGCACCTCTCAAGACAATAGTAGAGGTTCTGGTGGCTTCACTGTCCTGAGTGAAGACAGTAACTCTGTCACCACCAATTTCTTTAGTTTCAACAAGGTCAATAACACCTGCTTCTTCTGGCATTGGAGCACCTAATCTCGGCAAGGGGGTAGCACCACAAACGCGGCAAACCCTTCTCAAGTCAAATTTGGATGGGACCTTCAACAATAATATACCATATCTATTCATGTAATGTAATACAAGGTCACCAACACTGGATCCGGCAATCACGACTTTGACGCCGGCGTCATGAATTTCTTTAACAATTTGTTCCAACTGTTCTTCTTCACCTTTGCTAAAGTCTAACATTTCTTGGGCGTTGTGTAACAAGACAGTTCCCTTAGTTTCGGTTGTGGAGATGTCGATCGGACAGGTGAAGACTGCAACCTTGGATTTAGTCTTGATATTTTTAGCTTGACCTTCCGGCTCTCTTGGGAAAACCATACCTTTGATGACATAGGAGTGTTCCAAAGAAGAGCCGAGAATCTTCACGATTCTGATACTGTCAACATTGAAGTTTTTCAAAATGGCGGTACCTTCAGCAGCGCCTGTCTTTTTTGGCAACACATAGGTTATGGCTTCAATAACCAAGTCCGATAATATGTCTTCAGAGCCATACTGTTTGGAGGCCAACACAGGCTTTATGATTTTTGCCAAACTCTTAGCATTGTAAAAGTTGTCCACTTTATCCACTGTCAAATTCTTTTCCAAGTATTCTAATGCAAAAGTGTTGGCAAGATTGTAACCTTGGATGATCTCAGTTGGTTTCAAACCCAAGGAGATTAATTTCTGGGCTTGTATCAACAATTCTCCAGCAAGTATGATAACCAAACTGGTCTGATCTCCCATTTCCAATTCTTGTTGTTCGGAAGCCATCACCAACAACTTCACAGCTGGATGGACAACGTCCAATTCTTTCAACATGGTAGCAGCATCATTGGTGATGAAAACCTTCTGCAAGTGGTTGACAATGATCTTGTTTCTTCCGCATGGACCGATGGAAGTTAAGACCATGGAGGAGATTTCCTTACATGCTTCCACGTTTCTGTTGACGGCACCATCAGCGTTGGAATAAGTTTGGTAACCTTGCTTGAAAAGGCCCGAGGTTGGGGCACCAGGCAACTTGAGAGACATATCTGGCTGTTATTAAATGCTATGAAATTAACGTGCTGAAACTCCTTTCTGTCGATGACGGATTGGGCCTGGGCGAGTTCTTGATTCGAGTGTGAATGTCTAAGGCAACGCCAGCAAAAATAACAACAAGCTTTCTAAATCAACCGCTGCCTTTTTGATTTTCTTCCGCCAGTCGTTTTTTCTGAACGAAATTTTTTTGTAGACAACTCTTCCACGTGCTTGCGCGTTTTGATGCAGGAAAGCGCGCAGCATCCTTTAAAGCCAAAAAAATATTTTTTGGTTTGCATCTACTGATATTTCGTTTCTTTGTAATTTGATCTGACTATTACGTGTTCCTTGATACTCTTGTTGGGCTATATTAATAGTCTTTTCAAGGATCCAATTGTCTTTGTTTTTAGTGGCCATTACCTCTCTCTTTTTCTGTTTTAAGGAGACTCATTTTCTAATCCAATGAACAAGACTTAATTCTTATATTTCAAACGCAATCACACATAATAATCAACACCATTACAATAACTAACACTCGCTATGTTCATATTATCAAAAATATCTGACTTGGTCCAGGTGAAGCCCGAGTCCTTTGATATAGATCTCAAGGTGGCGGTGACGCGTGAACTCAATCAGAAATACGCCAACAAAGTGATACCTAATCTCGGTCTTGGGGTCTCTGTCTGGGACGTGCTAGAAATCGAAGACGGTCTTCTCAGACCGAGCGATGGCTCAGTATACTATAAAGTGGTGATACGGCTTATCGTCTTTAAGCCATTTGTTGGGGAAGTGCTTCTCGGATGGGTTGACTCCAGCACAGAAGAAGGTATCAAGGTGAAAACGGATTTTTTTGATGAGATCTTCATACCTAAGGACATGCTCTTCGAGGGCTGCTACTTCAACCCAGTGGATAACCTTTGGGTCTGGCGTACTGACAAAGAGGACGAAAACTCAGATGTGTTTTTCGATATCAATGAGAAGATCCAGTTCAGAATAGAAGAAGAGATTTTCACCAATATCAAGCCTACGGGTCCGCAGTTAGATGAAGATGAAGAAGAGGAAGAGGAAAACGAAACACCTAAGGAAGCCAAGATTCCTACTCCTCCACCTTATGCTTTGATTGCAAGCTGTCAAAATGAAGGTATGGGTGCCATCTCCTGGTGGAGTTGACTGTGTCAAATGACTGACAAATGTAAAAAATACTTCATTGTATTTCATTATAATAATATTTCTCTTGCATGCATATTTTTTTCTCTGCCACATTTCTTTTGTATCAATAGATGAATTATGACCATTTCATTGTTTTCATAATTTGCTTTTGAATTTATTCCGCAACGATGTAGCGATTAGTGAGCGTTAGAATACAATTTTGAGAAGCCACACGATATTCTTTACGACCCTTTAACATATACCAAGGTGATGATAAATACAGTTCATCTGCTACAAGAATTTACTTCTACAACAACAAGTTCTAGTTAGATTGGTATACTAGTATCACATATGTCCAATTATTGAAAGCTTAATGGTGGCCATGTAACATTAGAAAGTCTCACCTCTGGACAACATGGTACTTCCAAAAGCTCTTTAACACCTTTTCTACTTCCTTTTTACTGGCGTCAAACTCAGTGCATATCAAATCAAAATGCTTGACCTTGTCCAAGTACTCCTTTTTCAAGGTCAAAATGCTGGTCAAAGAGTAATATTGATCATCATTATGTCCTTTGATCACCTTGATGTACTTCGGATTCTTGAACTTTTGGAGACTAATCTTGTTAGCAACGTAATTATGCCCACTGGTCGGGTTACTGCTTGTAAAATTGATGCTGGAACCATGTATACTGGCGCTATTAAAGTGCGACTCGTTAGCATTTAAGTTGCGGGACTTTTTGGCAGCCATGGTAATGTCCCTATGCGTGCCTGGCTTAGGGAAGATGGTGGTTCTGTACTGTATTAAATGATAGTTTTTAGCATCTATTTCCCCAATGGTGAGTGGCCTGAGATTGTTTTTGGAATTATACTTTTCCCTAAACTCTTGGTCTTTTAAGAGTTCCTTGTATGAGTCAGGATCATTTCCTGACGATAGCTTAATGTTAAGTTTCTTTGTTGCTTCTTCGTTTTTCTCTAAATAGAACACTTGGCACTTGGATAGCCACTTAGAATTGAACTCAACAAGCATAGGGTAAGAGTAGATACGGTACAATATACCCTGTAAGAGGCCGTACGTGACAAATCTTCGAATGTCAATATCAATATCCCGTAGCAAACTTTCGTTTTCAAGATACCATTTCTCTACTGACGTGCCCTGCTTGAACTTAAGATAAAGCTGAAAAAGCTGAATTGCTGATAGCGGGTGGAAACCCTTGCCATAAAAATTATCACTTGTCGAGCCCGACTGATTGAGACTGTCTAGGCTGTCGCTAATATAACCATTTTTAGAGTTTTTGTTTGAATTGTACGAGTAGCCGTTTGTGTCGGCGCTTCTTGATTGCTGGCTGTTTATTTGTTGATTTCCATTAAGGTTAGAGCCGCTATCAGCAGCACCTTTGGCAGTTCCATCAATGTTGGATTTGGATTCTATGGTGTGCTCAGTGTTGACTGACTTTTTCAACTTGTTCAAAAAAAGCCTAGCCGGCGAGCTATTCGCTGATTCTATGAAGCTGTTCAAATTGCTCTGCTCGCCTTGATTGGTATTATTGGTTTTACTTCTGTCAATCAGAATAGACCTTTCTTTTTTTCCAATAGGAAGGGCTTCTGCAGAATGCGTATCGACCGTTTCCAAAGACTTCGCGCTTCCAGTCTCCATGATCATTGAATTGTTGTCAACAGAAACAAAACTTCCGTTACGTCTCGCAAAACTGTTTGACGTTTCAAGCATCGTGAACGGCAAGTTTCTCAAAGGATTGGTATTTTTACCATTGTAGATGTATCGCTTGCACTCTTCTCCTAGAAGCTTATGTTCCGCAAAAAGTGAGATTTCTGAGCTGGTTGCATAAATATTTTGGAACGAGAATGTGTCTAGTAGTATAATACATTTGTATGCCATCAAATGTTTTACACACGAACAAGTATATGAATAATCGGCGTTGCATAGTTTGGAGATTTTGAATATACTGTTCACCCCGTCAATGTGCTGGCTCACACGAAGCAAGTTTGGGTCCCAGTAAAAATCTATAAGAGAGTTGAGATTGATTGTGGATATCGGTACATCGCAAGGCTGTATGTTGACATCAGGTATCTTGATGCTCGGAAACAACTTTATATCAATGGAGTTTCCTGCATTGATTTTAATGGAGCACTCTGAATAGTTGTTCAAGTCCTGGTATATCTGCTGAATCATGTTTTCAATAGAAAACTCGGCATTTTTGTCCTCTTGCTCTGCTATATTCTGCAGTGTCGTCATGCTGTTGTTGATCCCCACTATGCTGTCAATATTTTCTGCGTCCGTTGTCACACCTTCAATTTGTGGTCTAAAAGCGTTCAAAATCTTGTAGTACTTGTTGTTCAAATCGCGCCGAGAAATGTAATCCTTAATATCTTGGTTTTCAATATTAAAGTAAACCAAATCGTTACTTGACTTGGACAAAATCTGCAGCTGCTCTTCTAACACTTTGAACATTCTTCCCAATCGTCTCACCACAGGCTCGTAAAACGTGGAGTCCTTGTCGTACTCAAATATAAAGCAAAAGTTGAAATTGAACGAGTTTCTGGCGTAGAACGATTCCTGGATGTTCACAGGGTACCCAATGACTCTGTACTTGCCCGCTTTGACAGACAATAATCTGTTGCAGAACTCGGGCTTGGGTATTACATGGTTCTTGATGTCATCAAAGTTGATGAGCTTGTAATGCTCATTCCCATCGTTACTGACAAACCCTCTTCTTTGCTCAAGTATACTCATATTGCCGAAATCGATACTCAATCTGTCATCTTCAGACTCATGCGTGCCTATGCTCACACGCGACTTCTTGCTGCAAGCGCCCTCGGTGAGGATCTCGTTGAAGCTTGTGTCGATGTTGACGACATCTTCGGGAACCTGGTACAAAATCTTCGTGCCTTCGTGTGGGTGAAATGCAGCAAAGAATACCCCCACAATCGGAGTGAAACCTTCAAGGTTCGACATTAATATCTGTGGATTGAACCTATTGTACACTCGGACACAGATACGGTGCAAAGGGTTGAAGTTTCTTCATTACCTTGAGCGGAACTTATCATATCATGCTGGCGATGATAAATGTATGATACTCCAATTCTTGAAGATGACGTGCGTGCTCCGTAACCTTTTCTGCGCTACAAAATTTAGACCAAGTTAAACCAAAGCATCAATTTTATGCTTCTGATTGTAAGATGAACAATTTGGAGAGACAACTAACTGGAGCTAGAACCAATTTGTTTGATGATGGGAGGGTTGAAGATAAGACTAATCATTTTTGCATCAGCTGTGCATGATAAATACGAATCGTGTACATCTCTCAATCTACATCTTTAATTGTAGAAAAGTTCGTATTCGAAGAACATTACGAGAAAATTTTAGACACTAATGTATAGTATTATTATTATTATTATAGACACATAACAACAAAAAACCAATGAAAACACCCATCAAAATTAAGCTTTCAAAGCTTTTTTAGCAGCTAATTTCTTTTCTCTCTTGTAGACAGAAACCTTAAATCTGTCAAAGTCGGACAAGGCAGCTCTGGTTTGTCTTTGAGCAATCTTCTTAGCCCAGGAAGAAGCGTTCCATTTGTTAGCAATGTCTTGGCTCTTGTATTTGTTGGCAATGACATGAGATCTGGCACCTCTTGGAAAGTTAGAGATGGTCAATGGGGTCAAAGTCAATTGGGTCAAGTGGAAAGTTTGTCTTGGGACACCAGTGGTTGGACCGTCAATCAAGACCTATAATCAGTAGTTAGTATAAATGCGCTTTAATGTTTGAAATGAGATGGAAATCAGAAAATACACAAGAATGATTTTAAATGACAAGAGACTGGAAAAGGTAACTGAAAAAGTGGACAGTAATTATTGTAAATCAACCATATGTGGTCGAGTTCTTGGTAAAATAGACATGCTTTTAACAGTTGCTTTGAACTACTCATCTGCAAGCTGTTCTCACTTAAACCTTGTAAAATCATTTATGAATGCCAAGTTGATTCCTTCTCTTGATAAATTGTAATGACAATAGGTTATTTAATCAAACCTTTGCTGAATCTGAGCGTTTGGTTACGGTAACTGATTTCTACCCCTTTTTAGTTTCTGCTAACCGGAGAAACTATCTCCTTGACCGCACTGAGCTGTTTGATACCCTTCAAACTTTGGCTTCTTAAATTGAAATTAAAGGATATCTGACGGCGGCTGTGACTTTACGATACTCGATAAATTTTTCACTGGTAACCGATTCCATTTGTGATCTGATATTTTTCAGTTCTGAAGGACCAATGTTTCAACATCAACAAATGTTGAATCTTTTCAGTTTCTTTGTAACCCCTTGCAAATCATTTATTGTAATGCTTCTTGGTAGATCTCTTCTCATGATTATTAATATTTTCCACTCTAAATACATACTCTTCTTTGGTCAATGATTTCAACAATAACGGCCAATTTGTCGGCGAATTTACCTTTGTTAAGGTAAACAATACGGCCGGCTTCAACAAGTCTCCATTTGCTGGCTTTGACAGAGGTTTCAGTAGACATTGCGGTATGTTATTTTCTAATGTTCTTTATTGATTCTTGTGAAATCCTATAAGACAGACAAGTATAGTATGGTAATATAGACAGTGATATTTTTTTTTCTTTTTTTTTCTTTCGTCTGCTAGCTCGTCGTCCTTCACACGCGCTTCCAGGCGGTAGGCGGAACTAGACAGTACACGCTGTGAGCGGGAGAACGAAAAAGAAAATGGCAAGCAGCCACTGTATGGGGTGCACGGATGCTGGAGAAAAAATAAGAGTAGATTGCTTTCCAGGGTGCGAGAGAAAGAGGTCATGTGCCTCTAACGTGACATATGACAGTGAAAAATGACAGGGCTGAGAAAATAAGGTATGTTTTTCACAGCATGTCAGGTGAGGCTTTCAGGGCTAACTTCAGGACCTTCAGAAAATTGGTAATAAAGTAACCAGGATTTCCCATTACAGCTTGAGCTTTGTAATTTTTGAATACAACAAGGCTTGAAGAGGTTTGCAATGTGCGGCAGTTAGTGGTTACAGCCGTTTCTGGTTTCGTGTATTGGTATGTTTAACTTGTCAGATTTCTAAATTTCGTTGAACAACTCAGTTATAAGTCCACTCCGAGAGTGTAGTTTACTTGTCTTCAAATGGAGCTACTGGATATGCCATTCGACCCATTTATCAAAAATAAATGTAATTGCGATCCAAGGCTGGAATCAATTGTCATGACAAGCGGACAAAAGAGAAACGATTTACAATGATGATATAATTTGCGATTGAGGGCGGATGTTCCGGGACACGCCTAGTCCCATATAGGGAGCATTCGTAAAATGCAATAACTTTCTTATCTGACCTAAGAATAAAGCACGGCTTTACTCATGATCGTGGGCGTGATAAAGGGTAATTGACCGAGATGGACTTTAGCAAAAGCAACAAGCATAGTATCTAGAGCGTGGATCACAATAAACTGAAGACTAACTTTGCTTTCTAGACTCTTTCAATAATTGAGTTAAAAAGTATCAATACTTGTTTGATGAAGCAGTACTAATACACAAAATTGACGGCCGTCAGGTTTTTTTATTTCATAAATGTTTATTGTACTTCCATTCTTACTTAACAGTGTTTTGTTTGACCTTGGTTGGGATCACATCAGAGTATAATTGTAGACATGTCTTTGAAAACATTAGTTAGAGCGCTATTCAGCCTTTGGCGCTCATTAATTTCTTTCAGTATTATGCAGTTAGTGTAATCGCTCAATTGCTTCTCATTAGTCGTCGGATTTGCATTGAAAGAGCTAAGATAGTATAGTTTATGGTTCAAAGCTGTCATGTTGGGCCAGCTGGTTATGAGTGCTGCTTGTCGGGCAGCGGCAAACGCCTGGGAAAAGCGGTACGGCACAGCTTGAACATCGGCTGGAACGCTGCGATGACAAGGTGGGCTGGGTATGCTCTGGCACTGTTGAGACGTCGCTTGTGCCTTTAATACCCTCCCCCTCCTCAAATCAACAAGTCAGATCATTGCTATTACTTGTTGAATAGAAAAACCTTCAAGACATAATAAATCCTCTGAAATGTCGAGATACGCCCAGAGAGAAACAGATGTATGTTTGTGATTTGTTTCCAATGATATGCCCAAATTAGTCTCATGGAGCAGATCAGTTCTCACTGGCATTGTATCGTGTCTATTTGCTAGAGTAAGCAAGCGTTTAATCAATCTTGGGAAACACTTACTAACGCAAAAACCAAAATTTAGAACGATGCCCAGTTCAACTTACTAGCGAACAAGCTCTCCACGCTAAGAAGCGTCACGGAGGACATCAACCAGCAGGCACAGAACTCAGAAATCATCGAGAGTTTGTCGAACAACTTTTCGTCAATGTTCAGCAGCATCAAGAGCAGCAGTGCCAGTCTCACGAGAAGCATGGGCATGGGAAACGGTGTTTGGAGAAACGTGGGCATCGCGTTGTTTTTGTTCTTCCTTGTTTGGACCATCTTTAAGATCTTTTAATGCTGACAAGCCCGTGATATTTGCTGTTGGAAATGCAGTATCGCCATATTCTGTCTCGTATATTCAAGTTTACAATATCAGCACCCGTTTAATTATTTACTCTGCCATCTATTTGCATCTTTACAATTCGTTTTTCAGCTCTTGTTTCTGTCTTCGGTTTAATCAAAGTCTTTATATTTACTATATGCCAATATCTACACTACACGTTCCCTCTGTGTAGGCCACTTGTAGCCTCTTCTGCTGTTCTGGTGTTGCTCACAGCTGCTGTTGGTTGCGGCTAACGTTTAGGGGCTTACCCGGGCGCCTCGAGCGTGCCCCGTAGAAGGCGGCTCACAATTACGCTGCTCAAAACCCGAGATTCGTTCGCGCGAATCACCGCCGGGCATACACTGCCCGCTACTTAAGTGCATACGTGGACGAGCATTTCTGTCTCTGCCCAACTATCCTTCTTTACTGTCTTCCTCGTACACACACGGATCCCCAATAACGCTTCCGCAAGCTTCCCAGATATCTTTTACTCGAGACGCTTCCCATCTGCGCTAAAGTGCGGAGCACAAGAAAAAAAATACATTCCGCCCGATAGGACCTTATTAAACCCACACACAGGTCTCGGTGTTTTGTAGCGGCGATTACAAAGGATCATACTCACTCAACAACCAGTAAAGACCTATAGATTCATTGCGCTTGTAACGAGCCTGCTCACGCCCATTCCTTATTCCCGCTCTTCGCTTCTTTGCTTTTGCTGCCCATCTTCATTTCTACAAGTTCACTTTTTTTTGCACTATTTGGGTCAAGTAACGCCCTGAAACAAGAAGGTAAGCTACTAAGCTACTTTAACTGATACTCTTATCATAACTATACTCGCTGTGTTTGTTTATCATACCCTTACGCCTTACCACCCATTTCTGCCCAACCGCTAAGTAATTTTTTGTCCTTATTTCTTTGTCGCTTCGCCATGCCATCCGCTTCAAAAGATTTCTTAAAAGCCCCCGAGTTCCCTTCCAGGGTTAACAGAAAACGCGGCTCTTCTGTTGGAAACATGAACAGTGTCGGCCAATCAAGTCTTGGCTTGTCCTCTACGATACCACGAGGCTCCAAGCACAAAAGATTGAGAAAGATTAACCATTCCAAGGTGAAGAACAAGTCCGATTTGCTTAGAAAATTTTTCTACACCTACGTGGAGATCAGCTTCAGAGTCACTTGGTTGACGCCGTTACTCATCGTGCTATCGGTTTTCTCCTGCTACTTGTTGAGCAACAACTACACCGAAAGCAACCCATTGCACATGTTTGTGTGGATTTCCTACAAGACCGAGGAAAAGGACGACAATGGGTTTTACTTGTACGATAAGGGCCCAAAGGACTTTGCCTTTGTGTTCTTCTACATGATCTTCTTCACTTTCTTCAGAGAGTTTGTTATGTCTATGCTTGTCAAGCCATTGGCTATCAAATTGAGCGTCACCAGACCAGGAAAGCTTAAGAGATTTATGGAACAGTCCTACTCTATTGTCTACTACAGTATCAGTTCTCCTTGCGGTTTGTATGTTATGATGAAGTTACCAATTGGATGGTTCAACACACACTACTTTTACGAAACATATCCTCACTATACCATCTTTTCATGGATGAAGCTCTTTTACTTGGGCCAAGCTGCCTTCTGGACGCAGCAAGCGTCTGTTTTGATCTTGCAGTTAGAAAAACCAAGAAAGGATTACCACGAATTGATCTTTCACCATATTGTGACCATGGCTTTGATCTACTCCTCGTACACTTTCAACTTCACTTGGATCGGCATTGCCATTTACTTAACCATGGACGTTTCTGACGTTTTCTTGTCCTTGTCCAAAGTCCTCAACTACTTGGATTCTCCTGTAACTCTTCCATTTTTTGGGCTTTTCATCTTTGTCTGGATCTACATGCGCCACTACATCAACATTAAGATCTTGTGGTCTGTTCTCACCGAGTTCAAGACGGTCGGCCCGTACAAGCTAAACTTCAAGACCGGTCAGTACAAGTGTTTCATAAGTCAGCCTATTGTTTTCGTTTTGATTTTTGCCTTGCAGCTAGTCAACCTTTATTGGTTGTTCTTGATTTTCAGGATCCTCGTCAGATACCTTATCAAGGGCGAGGCCAAGGACGATAGAAGTGACGACGAAGACGAAGACGACGAAGACAACGAAGGCACCTACTTGGAGTCTGAGGGGTTCTCCACCGAATCCGAAGAAGACTATAAGAAGAATGAAAAGAAACAATCATTCAAAGAAAAGAAGAAGCAGATATAACCGCTTCTTCGAGAATGCCAGCACATTTACGAACCCACATAGTACACACACATACATAGATTTTCCTTAGCACTCCTTAATGCATTTTTAAACTCTTCTCTTTCCATGTTATCTTATACCATGAACATCTAGTAGTATAGACGTCATCGATACGTTGAACCCTCTTGCGCGCCAGTTTCCCATTGATTACTCGTCCACCGTATACCACCTGTGCGGGCGCAACGGGGAGGCGGTACAGGGCGCTGGAGTTGATCGCATCATGGAGGCAATGAGAGGCAATGAGAGGCAAAGCGGAAGACAGCCCCTGTGGTTATCGTCAGACGCGCCAACGCCACCAGTGTCTATTTCTGCAGTACACAACACACCATTGTCGTTAGCTCCTTACTTCTTATCTATCTCAATTGCTTTTGCAAAATACATCGCCAGGCATTTGAGACTTTAAAAGATTACCTTTGTACCAACAGTCGTCTAAGGTACAAATAAAACAGCACACACGATAATAGGTTTCGGCACATCTACAACCTCAAGCGCTTGTGCAATTCACGATTCATTGACTTTACAATAGTACCTATTGGTCGAATCTATACAGAATTAACTGCTATATTATATAATTCTTCTCGTTCAAGATGTTTGGCGCCTCAGAAACCCTGAACCCGCTAGACGCAAAAGTGCTAAAAGCAACAGATGAATCACTAATGTCCGACAACTGGGAGTACATCATAGACGTCTGCGATGCCGTCAACGATGATCCAGATAACGGCCCCCACAACGCTATCAAGGCCCTCGAGAAGCGACTCAGAATCAACAACGCCAACATTTTGCTCAGATCTCTTTCGTTGCTTTTGTCACTCGCGGAAAACTGCGGCTCCAAAATGAAACAAGAAATCTCGTCCAGCGAATTCACCAACGGCTCCTTGTATGGCATAGTCTCCAACAAGAGCATCCATTACTCCATCAAGGTTAAGTTGGTAGAGATCATGACGCAGTTGTCTGACTCATTTAAAAGCGATCCAAGCTTGAGAAACATGGAAAAGACCTTGACCAAGGTGAAATCTCACTATCCTAACTTGGACACCAATTTCAACGACAATGGGCCAGCTGTCCCAAGCAAAGACCGTATGAGCGACGCCGAGTTGAGAAGTGAAGAGGAACAACTACAAGCCGTTCTCAAGCTTTCTCTTGATGAGTATAATGAAACTGAAAAATTCAAAAACTCTTGGACTAACGCTACCGGGCCTGCTCCTAACAGTAATGAAAGCAAGTTCACCTCAGGTTCTGGTCACAGCGGTAACCAAAACTTTTCCCAATTTGTATCCCAAGGTGGCTCTCAGCTAAAAACTTCTTTTGCTTCTCAGCAGCACCAGCAACAGATACCTCAGCATGCCGTTTCACAGCAATCGGCCTTTCAGCCAGTCCAACAACAGGCTCAACAGCCAACCCAGCAGCAGTTACAGCAACAAGAAACTGGCATCGTCGCTGCTGCTACTGGTGATCCAAGCGTCTCAATTGCAGATATTAAGAAGACAGACAGGCAAACTCCTGCAATGATCAATAAAGTAATGGCATTGTACGATTTGGACACTAACGAGCCAGGTGAATTGGCTTTCCACAAGGGAGATGTTATTGTCGTTCTCGAAAGTGCCTTCAAAGATTGGTGGAGAGGTTCTTTGAAAGGTAAAGTTGGTATTTTTCCATTGAACTATGTTACCCCAATCAAAGAAACAACCAAAGAAGAAATGGTCAAAGATATAGAGATTGAGTATAACATTTCTCAGCAAACCAAAAACATTGAAAGATTGTTGGTCAAATTGCAAACTTTGAATGCTTCCAATGATCCAAGTGAGATTTTGAACACTGCAAATGACGAGTACATACAATCTTTGTACAATAACATTACTCCGTTGAGACCTCAAGTCGCTAGATTGATCGAGAAGTATTCTAGAAAGAAAGAAGACCTTATTTCATTGGACACTAAATTGACCGAAGCGGAACGCAAATACAATGAGCTCATGGACGCCGCTATTTCTAAATACAAGCAGCCAATATTCACCGCTCCTGCCCCAGGCACGCATGCTAGCCACAACCCATACGTTAATCCATCAGCATCAACCGGGATGTCTCAACAGCAGCACCATCCTCAGCCATCATCCTATGGCCAAGTTCCAGCATCTACTGGTACAATCAATTATGGCAACCCATTAAGCCAGAGTCAGCTTCCGCATCAGGCACAATCTTATAATCATACTGGTACCAATAGCATACAGGGCGCTCCAGTCTGCTACGCTCCTCAAGGACAACAGCAACAGCATCAACCTCAACAGCAGCACCAGCAGCCTCAACAAACCCATCAGCCACCACAGCAACACACAGGAGCTTACCATCCGCCTTCTGGCCTACAACCTGCTTTCAACTCTTCCTCTTTACCATCTCAAAGCAATATCAATTCTTACAACCCGGTTGAACCAACAGCTACAGGAATAGGTTTTGGCAATTCACCATCTAAGCCAGTTGGACTCAACAACTTTAACCTTACTAGTAATACCACTGCGAATAATGGGTTTTCAGCGCAATCTCAACCGCAACCACAGCAGCAACATGGGTCTGCCGGCACTGCTCAAGCAGCTGGAAAGGCCAACCCACCGTATCCCACCAGCGCTCTTCCATTAGATTTGCCATCTTCCAGTAATATTACCACCCCTCTTTCTGGGGCGCAGCGCACCACAGCTACTGATGGTAGTGCAGGTGATACTGGAATCTCTGGATCCTCGCCATTCCCTAGAAATTCCAATGTTTTCCTACCTAAACCAATGTGATATCTGTTGAGAAATTTGCTTGGTAACCCAATTACATTTCTTTTCATTTTTGATATGTACTGATTTTGCTTAATCATGATCTTCGCTGTACCGTCTTTGCGCTGTTACCTCTCTTCTTATCATGCTTATACAACGTATTTGTTGTTTCGTAATTGTCTAATTTATTTCTTTGAACTTTTCTGCCACATTTGAGTTTTTTTCCTTTTTATAATATCTGCTTCATTTTTTCGACTAGATGCCGTTTGTTTTCCTGATTCTCATATTCTGAATGCACCTTTTTCGAGTCTAAAGATCTTGTAGCCTCTCCAACTTATACACTTCGCCAACTAATAGAACCCTTTGCGCTGGTATTACATATAACCCCATACGAAGCAAGGGCATGCATAAGATAAAAACAAAAACAAAACGTGAAATTATATAAAATATATATACGAGTAAATAGGAACAGATGTAAGATATGATGAGGGGAGAAGAAAACAGTGCATAAAATACAATTAACTGATAAAAAAGAAATACTTCTGGAAAAAGGCATGGCTGTCAAGCTTGTATATAAGAAACACCATGTTACGCTTAAAATACTTTTCAATGCTGCTATTAGTATGAATGATAAAACATAAGACAAAAACAAATAAGATAGAAAAGCACAGTTCCTCAAGATAACAAGAACGCACCGAGACCTTCGTTTATAGACTGGATCAAGCGCTCCCTCATCTTTTCTTTTGATGAATATTCTGGCATCTTCAAGTAGTTGGCACAGGTCATGACACTAGGCAAATAATCGTCGGCAGTGTATCCGTCCTCGCTAGGCTTACGCACCACAGTGAATTCGGGTCTCAAAGCTTTGAAGCCGCCAATAGGAAGTTTTGGGGCGCCAGTCAAAAACTGCAAAAACTTTCTGCGTTCTTCCTTGCTGAATGTTGACATTATTTCTAACAAATCAATCACAGTGGTGGATGTGACAGTGTAGCCGTGGTTGGCGTGGATTGAAGAAGCCAAAGTTTCGAATGACCAGTCTTCTTCGCCGTTGCCAAACATGGAAATCAATTCCATCGGTGTGAAGATAGTCATGGCATTGTATGGAAACACTTCGGAAAATCCATCAGTGAATGCTTTGATTTGGCGGTAAACACCTTTTCCAATAGTCATGTCAATGACTTTACCGATATATTCATCAACGTTCGACATATTCACCAAAATGTCGTCGCCACCTTCAACCAACTTAATATCTGGATACCCTGGCAAGGTGAAAGTGATAGACAAGTCTTCAAGGGTAGCACCGTCAACTTCAAGTTGCTCTCTTCTCGCTGGCGATAAGTCTCTAGCTTCTGCAGCCTTTTCAACATACTTTTGTAAATGGATCAACGAGTTAGCCAACCCTCTGTCGATAACCTTCACTTTAGAAAGCAGCATATTTCTATCAAGGTTCTCATAATGTACCGAACCGTCATTTTCAATAGTATTTGCTACCTCAAAGAATAACGTGTTGAAAGCAAAATCAACCAATCTGTTATCTAGTAGAGCGCGTGCAACCAACTTACCCAACATTTTGAATAATTTCAAACCTTTGCTTCCTTGGTCGCTATTCGCGTATTCATGGTTTACTGGAGATGGGAACAATCCGGCGTGATAATGCACATACGGGTTCTCTTTGTTATCATCATTATCCGATCTCCACAACTTTAGGCTCTTCTTGCAGAATTCACGAGAAATGCTAGAATAGAATTCTAAAGTTGGTCCTAAACCACTACCTTCCTCATTGAAATACTCAATTTCAAGAACACTTGGATGGGTTCCGTACAAATCCAATAATTTGATACCACTTTGTAATAAGTGTTTCCTAGAAATCCGTATTTTGTGTCTGTTAGGTCTCCCTAATTCGGAAATTGCGTCGGCATTGGCATTATTGTTGCCATCTTCTGCGGTTCTCAATTTCCATTGTTGAATCAATCTAGAATACCCAAAAGATGTCGACTGTAAAAAGAATAATCTTGAACTCATTGGGAATATAAAAGGAAACTGACTAGTGATGCTGACACTCCAGGTTGGCAAAGTGCCACTAACAACAATTAATGGTTCTTCTAACTGTCTGTTCAATTTGGCGGTCAATTTCCAATTTAAGAACAAGGAATCATTTGCACCACTGTCTTCGGCATGAGAGTTGATAGTAACTAAAATTTTCAACAAATTCAAAATGCTGAGAGCCAATTCATCCTTAAATATGTCCAGAGTGCTATCAATGGCCTTCAAATTGTATTTGCCTTGCTCACTACGCGGTTTGCTCTGAGGTTGCTTACCAGATACTTTGCGAAACTGAACCGAATGAGGATGATTCCAAATTTCGCTGGTGTCCACCGGAATATCTGGGTTTTTCTGAAGAGATTTGTAAATAGCTCCATAGATAGTAGTTTCCAAAGGAACGGTTTCCCCATTAATGGAAAACTCCAAATACCAATCATCATTATTACTGGCGCCTATATCTGGCTTTTCAGGTTTAATTTCAGAGTCTCGGCGGGAATGACTTAAGGCAGTTTCTTCATGACTCTCCTCTTCTTCAAAGTCATCTTCTATAATCTCTTCATCAGTATCGTCAGCTTCATCACCGTCTTCGTGGATATGGTCGTTTCCAAGGTCTTCCTCCTCGTCCGCACCACTACTTGCAAGCGGTCTTCTTCTAGTACCATTAGGACTAAATATAGCTTCACTTAATCTCGAAAAGACCATAATTCTACCTTTGAGGAAACTATGGATCGACTTAAATGTGGCGATAGCATGTGTTGAAAGCATTATCAATTTATAGCTTTCAGGCAATGACGTATTCCCATCGTTACAGCTTAATCTGATCTTTATTTGACGCGCCATCGATATTGCCTTGTTAGCCATGTTTGAAGAAGCAGCAGCGTGTACTAATGAAAAAGACGACCTCACAGGAGCATTTCCGGAAGTCAAAATTTCAAATGACTCTGCTCTGCCAAGCGCTTCTTGAAGTTTGTTCACTAATAAAGTCAACGGAATTTCTTCATCTTCGGAAAACCTCCTTTTTGTCACAAAGACATCAACAAAAGCGTTGTAACATGGACTTCCGATTTTAATAGTTTTGTTATCCTCGGTAAATACTTTGATCAAAGCAGGTATAAGGCCTAATGAAGATAGTTCAAAACTGGATATGGTGGCACCCTCAAAATTCAAACTGAAAGCTAATTTTTCCCAAAGCTGATACCACTGCTCATACGTGTACTGAGAATTTTCTTCGGTATTATCCAAGCGGCTAATCGCCTCTTCATGAATTTTAATATGTGGCAATTTTTCGGAAGAGACTGACTTTCTGGTCTTATAATAAATGTCGTTGATGTTGGATAAAGAAATTGTGAGACTTTTCACTATCAGACTGTCATCATATCTATCAAAACCAAATGCGCCAGTAATATCGACATCGAGCATTTTGTTAACACCAGAATAGCGATATCTACGTATCATATACTCTTCATCTTCGTATTCGATATCATCGTCATCATCTTCAATCTCTTCGTCGTTATCATCTTCATTCTCGTGCTCTTCGTTCTCATCTTCGGAACGATACTGTTCTTCCGGATTTTCATCAGTGCCTCTATCATAACTTTCTTCTTCTTCTTCTTCTTCTTCTTCTTCTTCTTCTTCTTCTTCTTCTTCTTCTTCTTCTGACTCATGTTCTTCTTCATAATCACTTTTCTTATGTTCTTTTTCATTGGCCCTCTCACCATGGTGTTCTGCGTTGTTATGAGCTGATTGCTTGTGACTACGTTGTCCTATTTTCTCATTTTTCTTAAACGTACTATTACTCAAGGCTTCTTCTTGGTTTTTTTGTTCCCTAGCCACCATTGTCTTAGCAAGTTCAAGCAAAGAACTAGTGCTTGATAAAAGACCTTCCCTATCAAACTCTTTCACAAAAATTGAGGCATAATTTTCAACAAGAAGCTCAATAATGAGTAACGAACCCAATAGCAAAATGTAAGAATTGACGTTTTTTCTGATTTGAATATGAGCTGAATAAAATGGATCAAGTTTTGATTTATTCATCTTGCTTAAGGATTGTTTATTTCCTTCCAATTCAGACAAATCATTAGAAAGAATGCCTTTAGCCTGAATGACAATAGATGTTAGCAAACTTGTTATCAATGAAACATTTTGAGAGTTAATGATGATACTAAAATTTGGTATACTTGTAATCCTTAATAAAGCGACAAGAATTCTTCGACGAACTTCAAAGTCCACGGTACTAGAGTACATGTTAATCAATAGTGGAAAAACAGAAGTCAAAAAGGAATCTAATGCTGACTTATTTTCCTCCAATTTATAAATCTTAATTCTTTTTTGATTTACACTTTGCTTTGCCTCCAATAAAGTTGAATGAAAGCCTGCCATTTCCCTTCCTTCTTCAGATGTGGTCTTCGTTATCACTGGCAATAAAGAGCAAACAAGGTTCAAAATTTTTATCAAAAGTTCCTTTGGGGATCTCATCAACGCTTCAACAGATACGGTTAAAACAGCACTGTTGTTTTCCAAAACGTCAGAGCCTCCTGATTCCCTGTTTAACGCTGAATTCAAGAATTTCCCAATATCACACTCTTTAATTAAAATCAACGAGATGGCCGGGGACGAAGCAACAGTTGTTGCCAACGCAGACAATAACTTATTAGCTGTAGAAAAATTTAGAACAATGGTGCTGCTATCGTTGCCAGTAGGTTTCTTGGAGGAAGAAGCTGAAATGATTTCGCACATTCTTTTGACTAATTCAGGTTTGACAAGCTTTTCAAGTAAGTCAGGCGAGTTCCTGAAACCATAGAGAACGCCACAAATGGCGATCGAAGCATTTTCAACGGCGCTGCTATCAGAATATTCAATAGCAACTCTTGACAAAATTGGAAAAACTTCATTAATGAGATCGAAAAATTCTTCACTAATATTTTGACAAGAGTTGGAGGCAATGACTAAAGCTTTTCTTTGAGCATGAATGGTAAAGAAATCAAGGTACTGTAGACATGCGTTTAAGCAGCCTTTGCTCAAAATTTTTCTACCACTAGATCTCGATAAAGCTTCTAAGGTCTGCAAACATTGTTCCGCTAAATCAATGTAACTAATCTCCATAAGTTTAGGTTGAATTGCTTCGATAGCTCCTGCAGATATTAAGGTGTGGCTAAAGTCGGGATTCACCTCCCACAAATTATACATACATCTGCAAGCAACGAGCTGTATTTCCAATTCTTCTTTGAAAAATGGATCGCTAAGAATGTTCACCAATGCTTTGGATAATCTGGTTGCTGGAAAGCCTCTCTCCAAACTGAGAGTATTTGTCACCAATAGTTTTTCTGAGATCTCATTGAGGGTTTCTAGAACTAAATAAGGATCATCGCGACGAGAAAGACCATCCACAAGACCATTAATGTTAGAGGAATCCGGTCCGGCCAAAGTGTTAAAGAAACTGGCCGCTTCAGGAAACATCTGTGCCATATTTTCGGAAAGTAGTCTGCTACCAGAAAAAGCGCCGCCGGATCTACGACCAAAAATATTATCTAAAGCTTCTTGGTGGTTGTGAGCTCCTTCTTCGTTATCGTCATCTGCTCCTTCATTATAACCATCATGGTCATCTTCATTTTCATCGTCATCCGTATCGTGGTCGTCTGATTCTTCCTCGTCATCATCCACATCATCGACGTCGCCCCCGTTATGGTCTTCATCTTCTTCTTCTTCTTCATTGTATAATCCTGACTCGCTCATTTGTTGGTCGCGATCATAATTGTGTTCGCCATCGTTTTCGGAACCATAACTGGGTATGTTTTTATTTTTTATTCTGTGTGTTGAGGTAGTCATCTCTTCGTCTTCGTCGTTGTGGAAAGGGTTGCTGCTGTTGTAGTGATTACCAAGACCATCATTTTGACGGCGCCTATTGGATTTTTTGTATTGTTCTGAAAGCCTTAGTAATCCTTCTTCTTCGGAGTTGTATCGTTCTTCTCCCGAAGAGTCAATAACCCCATTGTCGTCGGTACGCATATCAATGTCTTGGTCCCCTTGATTTTGTCTGGAGATCCTCTTTTTGTCGTCGGGAGTATTATCAAGTCTCCCTTTATCGAGACCCTTGATGCTCTTTTTTGACATAGTGGAAATGTGGCGTTAAAGATGCACAAGGTTGAATGAAGCACTTGTAGCTACTGGATGGCTTAATGGCCTGCTAAGATACGTTTCTCAAGGCCTAGCAAACAAAATAGAAAAGGACACTCGGGTACTTAAATTCTCGCTCCAAACAGCCAGCGATTGTCTCAATTTATAAAACTTCACGTTGGACAGGCAGGACAAAAGGTGGTGGTGCAATCAGTTCGGGCACTTCCGATTCACAAAAATGAGAAAGTAAAATTAAAGGAACCACACCAGACAAGTGCAAACAGTGAAAAGAGCTAGTAAGGGTAGAACCGTTGATTTTTGGCACGAAAAGGAAAAGGAGACAGAGTAGCAAAGGTTGAAGTTTCTGTTTCGCTTTCCCTGAGTTCTCTCACAGCACTGCTTTTGCCTCTGTCAACTTGTCTTCGTGAAGGATGAACGCCAGATGGGCAGCGCTGGGCGGCAACACCCTTGTCTCGTGGTTATGTGGCCATGGGGCGCTTCCCTCTTTCATAAGCGCACCCACAAGGATTATGTAATGTGCACTTGTATCGGAGGAAGAGCCTACAATTGCTACAAATTGCACTTTTTGCATTACTGAAAGACCCAAATCAAACAAAAAAATCAATCGTTTTATTAGGTTTTGGCTATTTCCGAATTTTCTTCTTGTCAAATTTCTGAGTTGTTAGCAGAAGCCTTGCACTTCAGCCAGGAGAAGAGCGAAGACAGTTACAGGGCGGGTTATCTCATCTGCAAAAAAAATTTTTATTTTTTTTTTTATTTTTCTTTTTTTCTTTTATAAGCCAACTTTTCACTGTAAAGCACGGCTTCAAAGCAGATTTAGGAGCACACATCTTTTCAATATTTCTATATAATCAAAACGTCTGTACCACATTTATTACAAAATGCCTAAATCCAAGCGTTCCAAGCTCGTCAGTTTGACTCAAACCGACAAAAAGGGTCGTGAAAACAAAGAAAGAATCTTCGATGATGTGAGAAGTAACTTGGATACATACAGATATGCCTGGATACTCAATCTCGATAACGTCAGAAATCAGGTTTTGCAAGAGCTTAGATCAGAATGGAAAGGCTCCAAACTTATCATGGGCAAACAGCGTGTTTTACAGAAAGCTTTAGGTGATACAGTGGAGGAAGAATACAAAGAAAACTTGTCTCAGTTATCTAAGTTGTTCGACGGTGTAGTAGGAATATTATTCACTGATGAAGAACCAAATATTGTCAAAGAATACTTTGAGTCTTATGTCAGAAACGATTTTGCCAGAGCCAACTCCAAGAGTCCTGTCGACTTTACTATACCTAGTGGAATAGTGTATTCTAGGGGTGGTCAAATACCAGAGGATGAAGATGTCCCAATGCAACATACCATGGACCCAACCATGAGAAATACTTTTAAGATCCCAACTACCATTAAGAAGGGAAAAATTTACCTTGAAAACGAGTATCCAGTGTGCAAGAAGGGTGATGTGTTGAATGTCAAGCAGGCATTGATCCTCAAGCAGTTTGGTGTCGCTTGTGCTGAATTCAAGGTGCAATTGTTGGCTTACTACGACAACAAAACTACTGAAGTCCATAAGATCTGAATAAGCGCAAACACTAATCTAACTACTTATTTTCGTCAAATAAAGTCGAAATCACATTTTTGTTTTTTTTTAATTTCTGTCTGTTATTCTATTTTGGTCTGATACACATTCATGTTATTCATTTCTTCTTTTTTTCTAAGTTGTCAGTTTGCACTCGAATCTAACTTTATCATTTAATATGTACCACTATTATGATTCTTTTTTATTACTATTTTATATCATTACAGGTCGCTTGACGATCTCAAAATGAAATTGCCTTTGCATAAGTTACTATCTGCGCAACGTAAATTTTTATAGCAATCTTTATTTAGGTTGTAAACCAGGTATTAAATGTAAGAAGCTGACAAGCTCGGCGCTACTTAAGATGTGATTTTGATAAACAGGTGCTTTATAACTTTTTTGGGCAGTCAAAGAACAGCCTTTTTATTATTCTCCGAGAACAAGGTGCTGAGCAAAAAACGCATAACATATCTGGGAATCAAATCCAAAACATGCGTAACGCTAGTTTAGCAATTTCGACACTTTGTTTCTTTAACTTCAAAAATTTTTTATTTTTCTGTTGAGAAGTTGCAGTTCTTAGAGAAAAAATAAATATAAGGTGTGAGCCATCATTTTGGCGTGCAAACAATAGAAAATGTCTAAAATTGAAAGCATTGTGCCTTAAAAATTTTTGCTTTAGTTTAAAGGTATCTCTTGCTCCTTGATTTTCGGCTGCAACTAACTGAAAGCTCTCGAACAATAATTGATTAAACCAACAACTTAAAATCGTCAAGTTTTACAGATGGTAAGCCTATGGACAATGAATAGATCTTTAAAGAGGCAGTACAAAGTAATGAGGATGTAAGAAGGTTCAGAGTTGGTGATTGGCTTGATATTATTATTGATTATTGTCAGTTTATCTTTCTAACCATTAAATAACTATCTTGTAACATAGTTATGCTGTTAACCTTTATAGTTCTCTCTGGAGTACAGATATTTACCTATTTTGAATCCTCTGTTCTCACTTAGGATCATTAATACCATAATTTACTTCTGGTAATGAAGTCTCTAACTCGGCTATCCTAAAGCTTTCCTGCTTCAAATTTTCATGTGTAATACTTCTTGGGCTCCATAAAAGTATTTGTTGCTAGTATAATCTACTAAACCTTACTTTTGATGTTATACTGGGCACGCTGGCATACATGTTGAAAAGATTTCGAATCTCGCATCTCATTTGGTTATGAACTTTCATTCCAATAAAAAGGATGCAGCACATGCAGCGCTGTGCATATTATGCGTATCCCCTTTGGAAAAAATTAAATTTTTGAATAAAATATATTCAAGAGACGAGATCAACGTTCGCGAAGAGGAACTGCACATCACATCGGAATAGTAATTTCGAGCTTGACTTTGGTTTTCGTCGAGCATACGGCAGTCCAGCTAATAATGTTTGCGGCAAGATACGACCCTTTGCAAAGCAGGAAAAGAAGCTACAGTTCTAGTTCGAGCGAAAGTAATAGTGAAGCTGAGACTGAATCTGTTAACGCGGTCCCTAAACAGGATCCACAAAGCTCAACTCATAGTGATACCAAAGTTACTGAAGAAAGCAGCGATGAAGCAAATAGCGACTTCAATAGCGGAGAAATTAGCCAAGGCAAGTCAGATTCTGATGAAAGTGATAGTGATAGTGATAGTGATAGTGATGACAGCGATGGCTCTTTAAGCAGGTCAAGTGTAATAGAAGAAGACAACAAAGAAGAAGAAAAAGATAACGATGAAGAAGACGAAGTAAAAAAGGTCGAAGAAGAAAAAGTCGGTGATGAACAAGATAAAGATGAAAGTATAAGCGACGAAGAGGACAATCAAGACTCGAACCAAAAGAAATTTTCATCAATTTTCAAAAGACTAAAGACCTCCATAACAAAATCAGAACGGCTACCATCAAGCGCGGAACCAGAAGTTGATTCCAACATTGGATCCGAAGAAAACGCCATAAAAGCCAAAGACTTGGAGCCAATTCCTCAACCACAGCTACCAAAAGATAAACAACTTAATATTCAGAACAACACACAAGGCTCATTAAACTGGATAGCAAGACCAGTATACTACGCCTCAAGCACCACGAGGCCGTTCGCAGACTACGAAATTTTTAGGCAGGATTCAAGCAAGAAACAGCTTTTACAAAATTTACAATCCAACTCCTACAACGATGCCTTTTCGGTTCAAGTTGCTGTCTTTAACGAATTAGTGCTCCAAAAAAGGGAGCATTTTGGTAAAATTCACCCAGATAACAATAATGGTGACTTGTTGGTCAACGCCGCCACGGGATCTGGTAAGACTCTTAGTTATTTGGTGCCGATATTATTGGATTTATCTCACAGGGTAGTGCCGAAACTCTCATGTATTATTCTTGTGCCTACTAGAACATTGGTAAACCAAGTGTTGAACTCGATCAATGCGTTGAATAAGAACTTGAATTTGAATGTTGTGGCTTCTAACAGTAATGTGGCTATAAGAAAAGAAATGTCAAAATTCCAGAATTATAAACCAGATATTTTGATTACCACACCAGGAAGGTTAGTCGATTATTTGACATTTACTGATGATGATGAGAACGAATTGGAAGATTATTTGAATGACGATAATACTGCTCTTAACAATTCCGAGACCTTGGTTACAAAGAAGAAGCAGGAAGAAAAGATCAAGCCATTAAATTTGCGGTATTTAAAATACATTGTTATTGATGAAGTTGACAGACTTTTGAATCAATCATTTCAAAATTGGATTTCAATAATTAATACCAAGTTACAACAGCAACAGCATCAGCTAAATAACAAACTGTCATCTTTGGGATTTAATGCTCAAAAGCTTTTGTTTTCCGCCACTTTGCATAATGACGTCAACAAATTATCATCGTTGAATTTTTACAAACCGAAATTGCTCATTATTGACGATGAAAAGTTCAATGGCTATGTGAATGCTACAGGTATAAACAATGGTAACGCATCACTTTATAAAGTGCCTGAGAATTTGCGCGAGTTTGAGGTCTTCGTTAACTTGGATCTTGAATCATTCAAACCTCTACTTTTGCTAAAATTATTGCTTGAGCAAAAATTAAACAAAAATATTATTATTTTCACGAGGTCCAATGAATCGTCAATGCGTTTGACTAAGCTTTTGAGTCTTCTTTTGAGTCAATTCCAATATTTCCACAATTCAATTAAGAGTGGTAGTGGAGAATCTATTGTTCCAGATATATCTTTCCAATACTTGAACTCTACATTATCCACCAATGACCGTAAAAAAACATTAAACAGATTTGCAAAACAGCAGATACATGTGCTTGTGGCCACAGATCTTGTTTCCAGAGGCATTGATCTTTTGAACATTGAAAAAGTTATTAACTACGATTTGCCAATGTCCAGCGCTGAGTACGTTCATCGTGTCGGTAGATGTGCCAGAGCCAGCAACTACGGTGAAGCCATCACTTTCATCGTCGGCAACGGTGCCAGAAAGTGGTTTAATAAAATCACAAGGGATATTTCGAGAAACTCAAAGATTGATAAGTTGTCATGGGGTAACGCTGACGCCGAAAGCATTAATGTCAATGGCTACAGAGATAAGCAAGCAGATAAGTTGTCTGTTACCGAATTAGAAAAAACATTCTACAACAATGCTTTGCAAAAGTTGGAGGAAGCTGTGCGTACTGGAAACTAATCAATAAAATGACTGTTTTGTTTGGCTGGAAATGCATGTATTATTTAATATAGGCTTGATGTTCACAAATGTACGTTAATGAAGAAGAATTTACTAGTGGCGCATTTTAGCACATTTCTTACATTTTATGCCAAGCTTGTATATGTAGTTAATCCGACTAGGATAATGTACCTTGAAGATGGTGAAATCTTTTTGAAAAATAACTTATTACAAATCAATGTAAAATGCGATTTAAACGAACTGTTAAAATTTGCGTCTATTAGCATGTAAAAGCATTTGTTATATAATTAGGCGAATGCGGCTTCAATTGCCTTGTCAAAAATTTCCAAACCGTATTCAATAACCTGTGGCTCTATAGTTAAAGCAGGAACGAATCTGATTACATTACCGCCAGCACCAATGACAAGTAGTCCTCTTTTACGAGCCTCTTCAACCACCTTGCTTGGATTTTCTTTGAACTCTAACCCTAAAATTAAACCTTTACCTCTAACCTCATTGACGTGTTTTGAATACTTGGCTTTTATAGACTCTAGCTTTTCAACGAAAAGTTTAGATTTCTGGTTGACAGATTCCAAGAATCCATTGTCGGCAATCTGCGAAAGGACATAGGAGCCAACCTTTGCTCCGAGGGGATTGCCACCATAGGTAGTTCCATGATCACCAGCATTTATAACTTCTTCGACCTTCGGTGACACTAATGTAGCAGCAATCGGGAAACCGTTACCCAAGGCTTTGGCAGAAGTAAAGATATCAGGATGGGCCTCTTTTGGCAAATAACTGTGAGCCCATAGCTTGCCTGATCTACCTAAGCCACATTGGATTTCATCGTAGATCAAAATGGCATTGTGTTGGTTTGCCAATTCTCTCAATTGTTTCAAAAATTCCAAAGGAACAGGTCTGACACCGCCTTCACCTTGAATTGGCTCGATGATAATGCCACAAGTTTTATCACTAATCACTTTTTTCACAGACTCAATGTCACCAGATTGGGCGACATTGACATTTGGAACTAATGGTGCGAAAGGTTTTTGGTATTTTGGATTTGGAGTCACAGACAAGGCACCAAATGTTCTTCCATGGAAACTGTGAGCAAAAGTTATGAACTCATTTTTGTCCTCGCTAAATTGTCTACCATACTTTCTGGCAAACTTCAAAGCAGCTTCATTGGCCTCAGTACCACTATTAGCTAAGAATACGTTGGAAACATTGTGCATACCATTGAATTCCTTGGTAGTATCGACCAATTCTTTTGACAATTGAGTGCTTGGAACATTGTAAAAAAGGTTAGAGGAGTGTATAAGGTCTGCAGATTGGTCCGCCAATATCTGGCTGACTTTGGCATTTCCGTGTCCTATTGCGGTGACAGCAATACCAGCACCAAAATCAATAAATTTGCGGCCCTCAAGGTCCCACAAGAATGCATTTTGACCCTTGGTGAAGACCAAGTTTGGTCTATTGTAGGTATTCACAACATAAGGAGCATTTTCATTGAGGAACTTGACCGTTTTAGATTCTGCTCCTGGATCTGGATGGGTGACAGACTATAGCAGTTAAATGTTAGCGCCAGCTATTTTTGAGCGAATTTTAAAGCCATTCAGTATCAGACTTTTGTGACTGCCAACAGAATCAAATACATACTGAAATCAACCGTCTTCCTAGTTGTCTTCTAATGAGAGATTTTTTCAATGTGGAGGAGAACATTTTTGACAGTTTTCTTCGGTATATTGGTATAAGCACAAAATGATTGCAAAAATAACTGCAAAAGAGCCGAAATAAAACAGAAAAAACTCTAAGTTTATACCTTGTCAACCAACTTTTACACAGTATGCTCTATGGCATTATTTCAGCTTGAAAGAATACTCATCTTGCAAAGATTCAACCTCTTGAGGCTATTAGTCACTAGATAACGCGCTTTTATGCGCATGGACGTTCCAGTCAAGCGCGCTACCCGCCTCTGCCTCGTGTCCAAAAAATTTGGTTTTTTTTTACAATGAAAAAATCAGAACGAATAAGGCCAAATCAAAAAAGTGGCAGATTGTAACACTACACTGCCCGGCTGTTACATAAAACTCTTTGATATCAGCATCACTTTTCATAGCTCTTTATCATCGGCTGTTTTGATTTTGCACTTCATCACATTTCTACATAAGCGTGTCTTAACTGGTAAACACAATAATCGAAATGAGAGCTACCCTTGGTCTTTTTCAATCTGCAGCCAATACTGAATATTTCAATCAGCTACCTCAGATATTGAGAAACTTTTTCAACAAGCACTTGCCTGCTACCCATGTCAAATACAGCAGCAAGCCAACGTCCATCACTGACCCAGCCGCCAATCCATTTTTGCCAAACAAACATCCAGTGACCCAAGCATACCATGCCCCAGAATATTCATTGAGAAGACAATCGGTGCTCTTCAAGACTGCCAAACGTTACGGCATCGAGAAGCTTCTCCCGTCATTAAACAAGCAGTTCTTTGAAGACAAATACAACAACAAGAAGTTTATGAAGGGAGTAATAAAACCAAAGGGACACAAGCACGAGCATGTGAAGGCTGTCAAGGAAGAGGAAATACGTATTGCTATGGAACAGATGGACAAGAAGATTACGGAAGTGAAAGGAAGCAAATATAAAAGAAGATTAGAGAAGAAGGAGAAAAAAACGTGGTTTTAAAGCATATCAAGCGTAATTTATTAATTATTCGGTTGTTCCTGTACATACATCATCTTGCACCATTCTTTATTAGAAAGTTTTGCATTTTTATAATAAAGGTTTCGAAGTAGGACTTCAACGTTTATTTGGACTTGGTATTTATCGATGTTTGCGAACTATTCACTTTTATAGTAAGCTTCGTTACGATGGCTGCAAATCTTATCTAGATGTATAAATATAGGGTACTTATACCCCCTTTAGTACGATTATACTCAGCTTAAGTTTTAAATAAGAGCTCGAACTGTAGCAAACTAAAGATTTGAAAAGCTGGATTCAGAACAGATTTCAGCTAATGAAGAAGGATATCCGAGAAGTCTGATGTAATTATTGGTAATCCGCAATCTTCATGGTTTTGATTTGCTGTCATTCCTCTCTAAGATCTCGAATCCTTAATATCCGAAAAGGCTATACTGGAACATGGGAGCTATCGCGGTTTACTGAGATTGTTACCAAAGTTGGCATGTGTCTATGAAACTAATCAAGGATACCCTTTCTTTTCGAAAATTACTGGAAAGCGCATTCGGTACTGCTGGCTTGATGCTTTTGTAAGAAAGTGAAGCAAGTCGAAGCTCATCCCACGAGTTCTGGACTCCTCTCGCCTGAATATATATTATTGAGAGGATAAACTTATAGCCCTTGCTTCTTGTTCCATAGCTCCGCTAACACAACCTAAAAGAGGGTTACCGGTTTCTACGCAGCTGACTTATACTTATTAATTTATTACATTTCAAAATGCGCGGATTTTTGTTTTAGCTTTTGTGCGTTTTTTGCGGCAGTACCGAGGCTACATCCCGGCCTCCGGCCGACCTGATTTTTTCTGCGGCTGCCGATGAAGTATAAGCTGCATCCTTGAATCCATAATACTTTGCCTTATTTTATACCTTAAATTCTAGAAGGTATAAAGATAAAAGACGGTGAGCATAAAAAACATTATAGGCTGAAAGTACTACACATAATAACAGGATCGCCTTATATGAATATGAACGGCAGACAAATTACTCATCTTTCAAATAAATATTCCGAATGCATCAACATAACATGCATGAGCCTTTTGCGTTATGCACACAAAGAGTGTGTTAATGAAGTAGAGGCAATTTAACTGCGTAAAGTGTTTGTGTATCCTTAGGCTGGTATACTCTCCGGTCCGGAAAGTCTCGGTAGAATAATTAGGTAGACTAATTTTGAAAGTTAACTTTTCGGAGCTGTTCAGGCTTAATTGAGCCGAAATATATGCTCTAAATATCTCTAAATCTCCAAAATATTTTGGTTTAGCCTATATCACAATGCTTAAAATGTAGGTATAGAATCAAAAAAAATTTTAAATTTCAGGACCCGAAATATTAAGCACTTGAACAAGAAAGGAGCTTGTTTACAATGTACTACTTTGTCTTTCCGAAATTTTGCTTTAGCTTGTGCCCCAGCTATTTTGCTTACCATGTAGCATACATTTCATCACCTTATTTAAAAAACAAAAACTATACCTTTTGTTGACAATAGAAAAGCTGTGGTCTCTCCCAATACCCTATTATGTGTTTTAATTAGAATCCTGTATTTTTACACAATTCCAAAGTTGAAGCATACAAACAGTAATGCTTGTGAACTTCAACAAAATCTTTTAGCAGTGTGCCAGCAGATTGTTCAAAAAATATTTTAGGACACTTAGATTTACTAAAATAAATGTGGCCCTAGTTCAAGCAACTAGAAGTTAAAAGAAACAACAAAATGTGTATCATGTTCGACTTCGCTTAGATATACCAGCGGCCATTCGCCCTCGGAAGTGCACCGCATACAGGGGCCTCGGTCGAGAACTACCGAGACAAAAAAGTAAAAAAATATCGCAGCGCTGTACGAGCCATTCTCTCGGGATTATCGGACCTCAGGCAGATTTATATCTATGCCTGCAGCAAGGTTACCGCTAACAGAAGTATGATTAATACAAAAAATATGGCATCTGAGTTTTTTCTTTTTTCTTTACTTTCTCATTCTTTTACTTTTCTGTAAACCTTGAGGTTCTCTTGTCCCTTTTACACTCCTTATACTACCAGACAGTCCCTCAAGCAGCCCCCGAAAATATGCCCGACACTGATACGACTCTAACCATAGTGAACCCGGTTAGTTACTTTCTCAACAAGACCCTAGTGCGCCTATACAAGGACGACCTAGACGCCCAGCAGGTGAGCAAAAGGGATGTCACAAATGCTGTGGTTATTGGCTCAATATTCGCTATTATAGTTATGTTGGTCCTGTTGTTAATTCTGGCAACTCTCTGTTGGTGTCGCTACTATCAGTTACTGTTGGTTAATAACCGTCTTGTTATACGAGCAAAAGGGTACAGATTCTTAGATGACGAAGAGTCAGCGCTTAGAAAACTCAGAGATAAGGATAATCAAAACTCAGTCATTGAAAATGAAAAAATTATTGCGACAGATTTTGGAAAGCAGCCTATGGTTGTCCAGGACGTCTTAAGCAGACCTGGATTTAACGCATCAACAACGGCTATATACGAAAAGACCGCATCCGTTACCGAGAAATCTTCAAGCGCCGATGAGAAATATAATCACCAAGGCGCACCAAATAGTGGCGAATCCAAGCTGGTATCCGCTATTACCATACCCGAAGAAAGTAATATCAACAATCTGGATTTCGATTCATTCTCCAAGACCCTTTTTATTCAGAAAGTTATGGCCGGCCAGCCTGGAAAAGAAAAGATTGAAAATACAGATATTCAGGACTTGTACAGCGATAGCAAACTCAAGGTCGGAACAATTGTAGTTGTTGTAAAGAGCGTTTCCAAAAGAGAATTGAAAGCTCTTTTACAAAAGTACATCAAGGATAATAGTCAAGCATATTTTAACTTAAGCGCCATCATGGAATACAACCTAAACGACGCAAACGAGGAGATCGAAGACAAAGCATATTTGCGCAAAGGCGACATGCTCCGCATTTTTGACATCAACTCTGAATGTCAATTAGTCAAAGGGGTGATGTTGAGCAACTATCTGGAAATCAATCGCGACAGCGTCTATCTTCACAGCAGAAGATCATTTGACCTAGACTGTGAGAAGGATGCATTGTCTTTGATCAAAGTTGCTCCATTTGATTACATCACTTTGGAAAGCTCCATTATCAAAGCTATTGACTCTGAGGAAGATTAGGAAGTATTCATTTATTGATAATAGTTTGCACCATAACGGATGGTTTATTATTTATAATAACGGATGGTATTCCATTCTGTTTATCTTTTTATCCAAGGCCCCAATTAGTCAAACGTTACTTTTTCAACCTTTAATATTAATGATATCACGATAACTATGTTATTTATAGAAATTTATTTTTGCAACCGCTCTTTTCGTTTCTTTTCTTTTTGTTTATCAGCTCTTCTTTTTTCCGTTTCTTTTCATTGAATCCTTGTTTAATGACAATGGCAATTATGAACTATTTCTATTTTTATTCTCCTCGCATCTCACAATACTTAATTGATCAATAAACGCAAAAATTTTGACGAATAGTTAACAATACTTTCCTCTCTCTAAGAATAACAATATACACCTTGGCGGATGGGAACACTCGAATCTTTTATAATCTTTGCCTCTTTCTTTACCATTGGATCTATATATCAATATGGTACACGTACACTATGTGACGCGTTTTGGCACCTGGTCTTTCTTGTCGGGACGTCTACTACCGCACAAGCATACTATGTAATACCAAATAGCAGTTCAACAAACTGACCAGAGAACTGTTACTTTCGCAATACTGGGGCTTGACAGCTCTCACTGCTAGTGGTTTCTTCTCGGTGAGTTCTACAAGGGATACTCCAAAGTCAATAAAAAAGATACCTTATATCAGATTTTTATTTGTAGTGAATATATAATAAGGATAGTAAAATTAAAAGAAAATAGAAGAAAAAAGATAGAAAACGAAGAAAAGACAGCGAAAACCTTCCCTTCGCGTTTCTACTTTTTTTTTTCTTTTCTTTTTTGATGTTGATTTGAGTTTATGAAAGAGACATCGTGAAAACAAATGCTCGCAATGTTCAGTCATTGGTTCATGAATATTCTTTTTTTATGATTTTATATTTTGTTTTTACTTTTGAGAACGACAATGGTTGAGTTTCTGGTTAAAGGTCCCACGTTTCCAACGTGCCGGCTCCTCAACATCATAAGTCACAACATATTATTGCCTTATATAGAGGCGAAGAAGCCAACACAATGATGCGCTTAGTGGTGGGTCGGCTTGACTTCTTCAACGACAAACCAGTCTTCGCTGACTGGCTCGGCGCCTTCTTCGACTGGAGCGGCGCTCTCGGTCTCGACTTCAGCGGCCTCGTAGGCGGCAATATCGGTGGTGATGTCACCTTCAATCTCTGGGACCTTTGGAGTGACAGGCAAGTTCCAGGCCTTAGTGGCGGCAGCGGCCTCAGAGGCGCTGGCGGCGGTTGGCTTGAACTTCTTCAACTCAGAGACATACAAGTCGCTGACAAGGTTTCTTCTAGCTGGGAAAGCAGAAAAGGCTCTGACGGAGAGCTTTTGAGCAACAGAGGCCTATAGCAGTGGCTTGTTAGTATCGTTGTTCGGGTGAAAGTTCAGAAAGGAATGAGGAAGATGGAATTGGTGATAGTGGAACTAGTAGCAATAATCAATAATTATGTATAATACAACTGTTTTGGTGTTTCGATTGTTCTACCAAGCATGTTAACTAAAAGCTGATATATAATGCATCGAAACTTAATGATACTGGCCTAATTCTTGCTGCCGCATAATAAATGACAGTTCAAGATTCACCAAATACCAGTTTTCGCCATAAGCGTTTTCAATGCCTTTGAACCCCTTGGATTCTTTGCGATTAAAACTGTAGGAAAATGAATTCTTGGTTTTAGTTTCAGGAGTAGTCTTCAGCACGCAACGGAATAATAAACACTTATGTATCCTTCACACAAATTCTGACGCTCACGCTGAATAATTCTGATTTTGATAAACTCTTGTGCTTGTTCTTTCGATTATACCTGCCTTGAACTGATTAAAGATATCATATCTGGCGCTTCTTTCCTTAGATCCTACTTTTTCGATATATTCTGACACCACATAAACACACATCACCGTAACCAGTTGCAAGAGATAAAACATAATCACCTTCATTTTGCCTTAGAGGTTCCTTTGACAACACGCAAATGCTCTCCACTTTCAGCCTTCAGCGTTCTTTGATGATAAACCGCGTTTCCAACACACCTACTACCAATATCTTCACCAAACAGAAACACACTTACAGTTGATCTTCTTGCTATTTGGAACATCATTGTGTACTTGACCTTGAAACAGTAACGTGGAAAAAAGACAAAAACCCTAGTCTAGTTGTAACAATTGAATTTTTCACACCTTTCAAAACGTAACAGTACTTTCTATCAATGTACCGCCAATACCAACTACCACTTTTCAGCGAAACGAAAAAAAAGAACAAATCGGCTCACAGCTAATACAAGAGAGAGAAAAAACCACACCGTCTTACCCGGCTTGACGGACCCCTTGGAAAAAGTAGGGAGCCTTAGGAGAGCGCTTCCAGGGACGGCCGATTTTTGAACACGCTGATTCGCTGAGCTGTCAGGGTTGCTGCATTGCGTGCTTTTAGCTAAAACTATAGTGTATGTGGAGTGCGGATAGCGTTGCTGACACGGACAACGATCGGCGATATGAAATTTTGATCTGATGGTGGTAGGTGGTAGTGTTAGGGATGGCGGTTGACAACAGTCGATTGGACTGTTTGCCGTGCTAGGGTAGCTTTTTCTTTGATAGAAAGTTTAATTACCACTACGTTAAGATAGCTACGCATTGTAAATTTAGTGGTTCTTTCCCAGCTTCAATTGGCGGTCCTATATTTATTTATTTGACAGATCAATTATCTGGATGAGCAACTACGGCTATAATGAAAACATGGTAACAGAAGATAAAACGTTTTTTGCTAAAAAAACAAAAGTTGATTAGTTTAGTCAGTCAAAAGAGATAGATTATAGATTATAGATTAAAAAGTAAAACAGGATGATGTAATTCACATTGGAACAGGAGAAGAAGGTCAAAAAATAAGACTCAAAGAATTTTATAAAGCAAAACACAAGAACGTTAAAAACTTTTTCTTTTCTTGGTGAGAAAAAAAAAGCTTGTTTATTGAGTTGGAGTTGCTTACAAATCTTCATCTTCATCAGGCAATGGCAAGGCAGCAGCGCTTTCCATTTCCTTTTGGTATTGTTCCATTAAGGTGTTGTCAACTTGAACTTCTGGTGGAGCCAAGGCTGGAGCAGCAACAAATTCCAATTGGGAGTTGCCGGCCAACTTTCTGGCCAACCACAAGAATGGCTTCTCAAAGTTGTAGTTGGACTTGGCGGAAATGTCGTAGTATTGCAAGTTCTTCTTTCTGTGGAAAGTGATGGTCTTGGCCTTGACTTTTCTTTCCTTGACATCGACCTTGTTACCGCAAAGAACAATTGGAATGTTCTCGCAGACTCTGACCAAGTCTCTGTGCCAGTTTGGAACGTTCTTATAGGTGATTCTAGAGGTGACGTCGAACATGATGATACCACATTGACCGTTAATGTAGTAACCGTCTCTCAAACCGCCCAATTTTTCTTGACCGGCAGTGTCCCAGACATCGAATTTGATTTCACCAAAGTTAGTGAAGAAAGTCAATGGGTGGACTTCGACACCCAAGGTAGCAATGTATTTCTTTTCGAATTCACCAGTCAAGTGACGTTTGACAAAGGTGGTCTATAATAATTGTTAGTAATTGTTACCCTAAAACAAGTGGAACATGACAATTAATAAGCTGCTTCTGAACACTAGGAAAAAATAGCATGAACACTGCCAATACTCAAAGTGACAGGCTCGCGGCTTGATGAAAGACAGATACCATGTCAAAGATGGATGATTCATTGCCAGAGCAGATGGATTATGTGCACTAGCGACAATTTGTCCGGATCACAAGTCTCAAAAGCAATCTTTTGATAACAAGAAATCAGGAAACTAATCAATCTACCAAACGCCGCCATTGGCAATAACAACAGCGATATCGCCACCATAATTATCACAACGCTCAGCTATATCCTTGCCATTTCTCCACTTGCGAGCACTAGTTCCAAAATCCTCAAAGTTCCAAACAAAGCTTATCAAAAACTCAACGGCAGAAACTGAAAAGGGAACAAAAAATTACAAAAAACAACACATACTTTACCGGTACCACCATCACCAACTAAGACCAACTTAAAGGTAGGAACGTTAGGTTGTTCAGCAGACATGACGCTATTGTTCTAGAAGAGATGTTGACAGGAATCAAAGGGAACAAACAGAGACTGTTGTGATTGATTATGTGTGCTGTAAATTCTCAAAAGGAAAAAAGAAGAATTTACAATGTATATATCTCACTAACAGCAGGAAAAATAAAGCAAAAAAAAAAAATAAAAAAATAAAATACAGTGAGAGAAAGAAAGGACGCCTTTCTCTATTTTCTCGCCCTTTCTGTTTCAATCGCCCGCCCGCTGCGACCAACTTTGTTGGAGGAAGAAATAGAGCGAAGAAAAGGGAACAGCCTAAAAAATTTTACCTCAGCGTTACCCGGATAGCTGTGCCTCCTCACTACGGAAAATCTCTGAGATCACGTCGTGCAAACAAAAACAAATTTGTGGCAAAAAGGCGAGGGGCCGGGGCTCGTAATACCGCACTTTGGCTTTTCTTTTGTTCTTTCCGTTTCCTTGGGTTTCCAAAACCGTTTAGAGATCGGCAAAGGGGGAGGGGTGGCGCCACTGGGGCGGGTTCATGTGATGGAGGTGGTGTGCATTCAAGGCCGAAAATGGTCCAACATGGCCATCGCCAGGTTGTATGGCCGTCAGTGTCTTGCTCCTGATGAATGATGATGCAATTTGTCGACTTTCGTCGCACTATCGCTCATGAAATGAAACGTGTCTGTGTAAATTGTGCCAAACAGTGCCTTAATTTGCGTTTTCCAAAATGTTGAAAGCAATAAAAAACACATAGCTCATCTCAGCGGCACAAAGGTCCTCAAAGATACGTAGCGTACCTAACTTACCACAATTAGAATCCTTGAATGTGGACTTGTTCGTAACGACTGTTCAAAGTGCTGCATAGCTATGAAACGAGGAAAAAGGGGCGAGTAAGGTTGATGGTTTGCGGAAACCAAGACATTTGGCCTAATATATACATAAAAAAAAAAGAAAAAACTATAAAAAAATTGGAGGTCACAATTTTCTACAAAAGTTTGACTCAAGCTGATTCAATAATGCCATGATGCTTGTTCGCATGCAATTGTATATATTACAAAATATGATAGATTCATAGACTAATTATCAACAAGATCTTCCAACCGCCTCTTCAACCCCTCAATTTCCTCCATTGGCACATTCATAAGATCATTGTTCGCATCTTCCTGTTTCAATTTGCCTAGCCTTGCTAAGAGCTTGTCTAGCTCCGTCACCAAGATCTGGTTCAACTTCATCAACTCATGTCTTTCAAAGGAGAACTCCACTGATGGCAAGTCTACGGCAGCGCTATTCTCATTTGTAATGTTGGCAGCTCCCGAGATGGCGCGGAACGAAGACTTTGACTTTTCGTCAAGTGCAGCGAAGAGGGTCTGGGAGAGAGGATTCTGGATATTGAGGACACCTGCACTCTGCAGTTGAGGGGCAGGCCCGCTGGAATCGGTAGGGAGAATGTCGAAGGATGCGGGAGACGGGGACGTAGAGGCAAGGTTATGCTGGATCACGAAGCTTTTAGAGATTTTGGACGTGATAGAGACGAGTTTGAGCTCGTTGAAGATGTACGGCGAGGCTGCAGCTGTATCGGAAGTTAATAAGCCTAGGAAGAACCGATGGAACTTTGATACCGGGGTTTCCAAGCTTGAGAGCTTGCCGGTGAGCATTTTTATGAGGGACTTAGCCTGCTGCCGTAGCTGTTGCTGGAGCGTGTTTTCCGTTTGGTCTTCTATGCGCGTCACCTCGTAGATGAGGTTCTTAGGGAGCGCTTCATATAAGAGCACTAGCGAGCTTCCGCTGATTTTGTTGTCGCGTATAAGCAGCGCTAGTAGTTCGTAGTCCTTAACAAACATGAAGAAGATTCTCCAAATGGAGCGTTCAATCGCGAACGGCAAGGTGCCCATCGCAGCATCACCGGCTGGCGCCGCGCTTTCGTCCTCCTGGGAAGACCTCTGCTGGGCCATTATAAAAGGAAGCCAGTTCTCTTCAAAGTTAAGCGACACCAAGTTTTTCACAAAGTCGAGTCTTTTCAACATGAAGAACTTTTGCGTGAGGGCCGCCTGCAAGCATATGAAATCTGCCTTTGACCACTGCGCGCCCTTTTTTTCGCTGGAACGGCCATCTGCCCTGTTCCGGATGCTCTTGCTCGCCTGTTCCATAATCTTGTAGAGGACCAAGTTGATTGAGTTCTGATTAACCAACGCCCTGTTCAAAAGTATATTTATGGACGCTCTTCGGGAGACCGTGCCGCTGCGCAGCAACGCGTCAAAGATCCTGAGCAACTCGTCCTGGGACGCTGTCCTTGCAATGAGCGAGTCTAACTGTCGCGGTGTCAAGCTGGCGTAGTTGTACCGGGCGTCGTCCGGGGACGGTGGCTGGGTCCCCGTGACGGAGATGGCGTGCAAGTGGTTCAAGATGGTGCCGAAGTGGGTGTCAATGAACAAGCGCTGATCCGCCTGGACCTGGGCGGCGTCCTTGCTGAGGATCCGGGAGACTCTATTCTGCAACTGGATGGACTCTCGCTGGAGCCTGGGGATCTTGCTGATGGTGCTTTTGCTGAGCAAGTTGACAACCTTGTCGGCGGAGGGCGCCTGCAACTTGCGGTCCGTGTAGCTGAAAAAGGGCTTGAACTTGAATAGCCTTCGGAAAAGAATGCTGTAGTTGTTGGGGTGACGGCCGGCCATTGCTTCTGTACCATAGGGGCTGGGCTGCGGAAGCTTGTGGCTTGGGAGGGGGGACCGCTGGCAGTAGGTCAATGGGCGGGTGCTATGGTCTGTGCTGAAATATTGCCCTTACCCAAACCAAAGCCCACCATCCGCCCATCATCTCATGGGATGATTTGGTTTTTCCTGTAGAATGCTTTTTCGCAGGTTGGCAAAATTTCTCTGCGCACACTAGCTGGTCGGGCCACTTTTTGCGGAGGCCTCGCGGGGGAATCCCCGGACCTCGTGCAATATGAGCAGGCGCTTCTGACCACGGTGCAGACGCCGTCTCGTTTCCGGAAAAGGCCAAACCTGCCCTTGTGGCTGTTCTCGGGTGTCCTTGCTGGTATAGCGCGCTCTTCCCAGAGAGCGCGAGCCTTGGACGGCGTTGCGCTGTCTCCAATCATGCGTTGTGGTGCCGACTCACGCCAGGACCACGCGGTATATGCATATCTGCGCATGGTGCATCAAAGCTGCGCAAAAACGCTTTCTTGCGCTTTACGGGCTGCCAACGCCCAGGAACGCTAGCGGATAGATAGTTGGCGCTAAAGGGCCACGCCGGACCGGGGCCACCGGGGGTGCATCTGCCAATAGATGTGCGTGCGTTGTGCTTCTCTCTTTTCTGTCTTGTTTTGTTTTTGCCATGCTGCGGAAACGAGGTTGCGGATGCTTAAGCAAAGTCAAAAAGGCGTATGCGATGAGCAACTTGCCAGGCACAAGGTTCCGTTTGCATTCCAAAGACAAAAAGGGCGGCTTGGGGCGCCTCCCGCCACGGAGGGCACTGGTTGTGTCAGAGCTGCTGGACCCCGTCCGGATCCCATGACTGGATGTTGAAAAACAGGAAATAATTGCTGGAGGCCGCCGCTCTATAAATAGCAGAGATACAAAGGGTCGGACAAGCTCCTACGAGAGAGCATCCGCGGAAGCGGGAGTGGAGAAAGCAAACAGCGGTGCCCGGCGGCATGCGCCCCGAGGGCCCGGGAGAGCAGCGCCCCATTCACGTGACATGAAGGTCCAGCACGCTCGCAGCGCAGAGCAACCCAAGAATATTGCGGGCAGCGGACGAGCAGAGGCTTTGCTGGGAAAGGGTGTGTGGACAAGGAAGACAGGTAGATGCCAACACTGAGGAGGGTCCTACACCTCGACATCCTAAGCGTCCACAAGGCCTTTTCTTTTTGCAGCAACCCTCAGACAGCGCTCGCTCGCGCGATGGAGGCTCCCTTCCTCCACGCGCTGGCGGCACCTGTCACTTGTCGCATGCCCGCCCTCTGGCCTCTTCTGTGGATCTACGTAGACACTCCTGCCCCCAGACCAGACTGCGCTGTTTTCCCTGTTAGTCCTGTCGCCGTCCTGTCCCTGTTGTACTCTGGCCGGCGCTTTTTCTCGACCTTTTTCTCGACCTTTTTCTTGATCTTTTTCTTGACCTTTTTTTCTGAACCGCCGCCCGCGCTGCGCTTTCTTCTCTTGTCCTCTTTTGCTTTTCTTTCCCCAGCACATCCTTTGTTCTTTCCCCCGCTGTTTTCTTGTGTTTATTGTTTTCTCTGTCCGGTGTTGTTCTCATTGCTTTTCCATTGGCTTTCCCTAGCGTCCCCCTGTTGCATTGCACTGCTTTTCCCGGACACCCACACTCACCTCGGCATCACCACCCACCGCCACCTGCCTTTTGCCCCCATTGGCCCTACCGCCTGCAGTACCGCTGAAATCTTTATTTGATTTTGTACCTCTGCTGCCCGGCTCTCGTTGCTTGGTTTCGAACTAGCAGGCCCTGTTGTCCATTGATTGCTCTCCAGGCGCCGCTCCATACGGCTCCACTCGGCTTCCCCCCGCGCACACCGCGTCCACAAGGAACACACACCGCCTGCTTGATTGCTCCCTGAAAAATCTTCGTTTAGGCGCCAGGATCTTGCTCGCCTTTTTTAAGCGACAACAGAAAATTTTTCATCCTCAAACAACGCTCCTACTAGACCATCTCCAGCAGCCCAACGCCCCATGGATCCAACGTTAAGCGCCCAGAACTTGGACCTGATTGGCTCTGCCTCTGCCGCCGGCGGCGGCGCTGCTGCCGCTGCTCCTCCTCCTCCCCCAATTGACCCAATCCAACCCGCCAGCGCCACCCCGTTGATCACCGACCAGCAGCCGGAAAACTTTATCACCACCTTCCCAATCCCAAACCCGCCGACCGCCACCGCTGCCACCTCCTCGTCCCCGCCAAAGACCCTCTGGATGGGCGACATCGACCCCTACTCCGACGAGGAGACCATCGCCAGTATCTGGCAGTCCTTGGGCAAGAACGTCCTTGTCAAGCTCATCAAGGCCAAGAAAGGCACTCCCGCCGCCAGCTTGAACACTGGCCACGCTGGCTACTGCTTTGTCGAGTTCGAGACCTACGAGGACGCCAAGTTGGCCCTCTCTCTCAACGGCACCAAGATCCCAAACTCCAACAACCGCGTCTTCAGGCTTAACTGGGCCAGCTCCGCAACCTTGTCCGCGCCGATCCCCCAGTCCCCAGAATACTCCCTTTTTGTCGGCGACTTGGCTCCAACCACCACTGAGGCCCACTTGTTGTCCCTCTTCCAGACCCATTTCAAGACCGTGAAGACCGTGAGGGTCATGACCGACCCGACTACCGGCGCCTCCAGATGCTTTGGCTTTGTCCGGTTCAGCGACGAAAACGAGCGCCGCGAGGCCTTGGTCAAGATGCAGGGCGTGTGGTGCGCAGGCCGTCCATTGCGGGTTGCCCTCGCCACCCCGAGAAACTCTAACGTCAACAATGCCAACAACAGCGCAGTTGCTGCTGCTGCTGCTGCTGCCGCCGCCGCCAACATGATGGGAGGCTCCGGCGGCGCCGCTGGCACTTCGGGCTTTTCTCCAGACATGATGATGTACAACCCCTACGCCCCACCACCGCCACCACCACCGGCTGCCGCTGCCGCCGCATTGCAGTATTATGGCTCGCCTGCCACCAACGGCTTTGCCCCACAGTCCTTTTCCGACCCTTCCAACACCACCGTCTTCATCGGCGGTCTTGCCAACGGCGTTCCAGAGTCCACCTTGTTAGGCCTTTTTCATCCGTTTGGCCCTATTGTCCATGTCAAGATCCCACCAGGCAAGGGCTGCGGCTTTGTCAAGTTCAAGAGTAGAGAAGATGCCGAAGCCGCCATTGCCTCAATGCAAGGCTTCTCCATTGGCGGCAGTAGGGTCAGATTGAGCTGGGGCAGATCCCAAAATCAGTTGAGAAACGCTAACGCCGCTGCTGCCGCCGCCGCTGCTGCTGCTGCTGCTCAAAACCCATATGCTGCCGCCGCCGCGGGAGCCACCGGTGCCAACCTTGGATTTTTGGGCGGCTACGGGAGCCCACAAAACTTGTCCTTATCCGGTGTTGGTAACGAGACTGGTGACTTGGGCGCCCTCATGGGCTCAGGTACCGGTGCTAACCCAAGTTCTTTTGGCAACTTGATCAATGGTGGTACCGGCGGCGCCGGTCCAATGCCAGGCCCACCACCACCTCCAGGTCCAAACGGCCAGTCTTTGAATGACAGCTACTTGTACGGCAGCGCTGGCAACTCAGGTGTTGGCGGTTCTGGAGGTATTGGCGGCTTTGGCGACGTGCCCCAGCCACCATCAGACTACGGATACTACAATGACAATTTCGGACAGTTGAATGACAACTACATCAATCAGGGCCCACCTGAAGGCGATGGTACCGGCAACTACAACCAGAGCGACGATGGCCACGACCAAAACAATACCAGCAGAAACACTGATCCTATTGAACAATCAAACGATGGCCAAAAGTAAGCATTAAATTAGACAAAGAAGGCCTTGTGTTTTTTTCAAAAAAAAGAAAAAGCATAAAAACCCTAGTATTTTTAGCAATGACAATATAGTTATTGTGGAATTTTTGTATTTCAAAAATGTTATTAAAAAATAAGCGAATTATGCTTTGGTTTTTTAAGACTTCAACCTCGCTACTAGTTTTAGTCTTTTTGTTTGTGCCACAGAAAACTGCTCAGCTGCGTATGTTTTGTTTTGTTCAGCCATCGTTTGTTATTACCGAAAAGAAAAATTACTTGATTTGCCCAATAGTGTTTTCTTTCATTGATTTCTTCGTTTACTTCCTTCACTTGTATCTTATTGTCATTAATATCGTTGGTTTTTCGGATGGTATTTTTTATTTATCCGTGTCGAGTATTTTATGTATTGTCCCTGTCTGAGTTTGGTTTGAGTTTGGTTTCATTGCTATTATTATTTTGTATTACTTTTATTATTTTTTGTTGAATTTTTTGTCTTTTTTTTCTTCTTGATTGATTTTCTACTGCGCTAATTCGCAGCCGGCGAACATTGAAATTTGTTTTTTGACTTGCAAATTCAATTGTTTGAAATCAGTGATATAAAAGTATATGCAAAGCACGAAATACAAGTATTTGACATATAACTAAGTAGCTCTTTTTCAGTGACCCATTTATGGAGCCACTTGCGTGCCCCCCTTTTTTCCCGTGAGAGTGCATCGATGCGAGGAATGCGCGGAAATCTCCTCTTCTGCTTGGTACCTTTTTCATCCTTGAAGCGGCTCAGATAGCCTGACTTTTCTTTTTAGTAATATTATATATATACTATTATTACTTTCTATAACTGTTTCCTGTTGTATTGGCTTCTTCCTCGAGCTAGACAGAGTGAAATTGAAAAAACATTATCTCTTGTCAACCCTTTTGACATCAAGACCTGTCAAATCTGTCAAACTAAACCCATCAATAGCCGTTTTTCTCATTGTCACTATGCCATACAAGACCATCAAAGTGAAGGAGCTCAAAGATGGTGTCGTCCTCATCCAGCTCCACAGACCCAAGAAGCTCAATGCACTCTCGTATCAGCTCACAGACGACCTCCTCGCAGAGCTCCGGCGCCTCGACCAGATGCCGCTCCAGTACGGCTGTGTCGTGCTCTACGGGAACCCCAAGGTGTTTTGTGCCGGCGCCGATATTTCGGAATTAAAAGCAGCAGGCAATCCACTGCAGAACCAGAACCAAGGAAACAGCCACACTACACGCGATCCCGTGAAGTGGTCAGTGGAGTTGCCGAAGATCAGAATCCCGATCATCGCGGCTGTGGACGGCTTCTGCCTCGGCGGCGGCTGCGAACTCGCAATGCTCTGCGACGTCATCTACGCCACCAACCGTGCGCGGTTCGGGCAGCCTGAGATCAAGATTGGCGTAATTCCTGGCGGTGGCGGCACACAACGCTTGCCGCAGGCGATAGGCAAGCTGGCGGCCACAGAGCTCATCCTCACGGGCGACCAGTTCTCCGCAAAGAGTGCGCATGAGTGGGGTCTTGTGTCAAAGTTGTTCGAAAGCAACGACAAGTTGATGCAGGGTGCCATCGCAACTGCGAAGAAGATCAGCAAAGGCCCCCGCGACGCAGTGTTGAGCGGCAAGCAGGCCATCAGGGCGAGCTTCAACTTGGGAGTTGACGAGGGCTGCAAGTTTGAGAGGAGCGAGTTCCAGTTATTGCTTTCGAGTAAGGACAAGAATGAAGGGATGGCAGCCTTCCTCAAGAGACGGAGCCCCGTATGGGAGTGGCAGAGAAAGGAAAAGTCCAAGTTATAGCTCTGCACCTTTGCTGGCTTCCTCTTTTTTGTTTTGTCTCTATTTGTTTAATAAATAGTTGTTCTATGTTATTTAACAGGTAGTTGCTGTTTGTATGCCATGTTGCGTCTCGCAGTAAATGTAGGGCGGGTGCGCACACCCTCTGCACATGATGCCCGCAAAAATCGTAGAAAAACGAGGCGGAAAAAAAGCTGTTGGTCCCGAGGCACAAAAGAAAGGCATGTTCTTTTGGATATGCTGCCAGGAGAAAAGGGAAGTGATACGGAAGGGCGAAAGTTCATCTTATTGAATCCAAAATAGCGGAGGAACTGCTAAGTTTGAAGCCCAATTTGTGAGAGTTTTTACAAGTGTTGTCAGTCTCACAGACCCGACAAACCAGCGGATCTGGAAACACGGGCAGAAACGGAAAGAGATCTTGAAACTCGAAACTGGCACGTCGCAAAAGCCACCTAACAATCTAAAGATTTGACTTTGTATTTTCCATAATCAACCTTAGAAAACCACACTGGAATAAAAGCAGCCAAAAAGCCACTAGCGGTGAACAGCCAGCCGTTCCCAGTATAGAAGATTCCTAAGACCATCTTCTTAATTCTCCATTGGAAATAGATTCAGCTCATATTAGTATTTTGCCATGAGCACAAAACCATCAAACCTCCTCAAAAAGTACAAGCTTGTCTTTCTCGGTGAGCAGGGCGTCGGCAAGACATCCCTCATCACGCGCTTCATGTACGACACCTTCAACTCGCAGTATGCTGCCACCATTGGGATTGACTTCCTCTCCAAGACGATGTACCTTGATGACAAGACGATAAGGCTTCAGCTCTGGGACACTGCGGGTCAGGAGCGGTTCCGGTCGCTTATCTCTTCGTACATGCGCGACTCTAATGTCGCTGTCGTGGTCTACGACATATCGTCGCGCAAGTCGTTCGAGTCCATCGACAAGTGGGTCGAGGACGTGAAGCTCGAGCGTGGCGAGAACGTGATTGTAGTGGTCGTGGGCAACAAGAACGACTTGAATGACCAGAGACAGGTTACGACTGATGAGGCAGAGCTCAAGGCGAAGAAGTTGGGTGCGCTGATCTTCTTCGAGACCAGCACCAAGACGGGCCACAATGTGAAGTTACTTTTCAAGAAGATTGCACAGTTGTTGCCGGAGTTTGAAGAAGGTGGGAACGAGCGGGATAACAGCGAGGTGATCAACGTGGCTGCGGAAGAAACTAACCATGAAGAGTCGTCCTGTCAGTGTTGAGTGACGAGAAAGAAAAAGGATTTCTATAGTTACACTTATTTCTTTTCCTTTAATTCTTCTTCTTCTTCTTCTTCTTCCTTTACTTCTTCTTCGTTTTTAATCTTTTCTTTATTGACCATTTTCGTTCTCTTGTGTTGTGTTTTAATTTTCTAATTTTCTTGATTTTTGCATATACATAATTACTACAATAGCTTCTCCGATCCCTTTTACTTGATTCCGGCATGATTATTACTTACCTTATTTCTCTTTGTTATAAAGTGTACCATTTAATTCCTAGTTTTTCGAGCGGCCTGGTTTCACCTGGACTTTGAAGAAATGATTTGTCAGTTTTGAGAATGTCTCATTTGGCCAGTTTCCACTTCAACAATGCCGGCTCATTCGTGGAAATGGTTAGTAAATGTGCCTCCCAAGCAAAGCCAAAAACACGGGCTCCTGTTGTCTTCAAACAGCACGGCATCATCTCAAGACAAACCACACTCTTTCACAATGTAAGAGCAGAAAAGCTTATAATTCAACTCATATCTTTAGTTGCCAATCTCACTGTCCCTGTACGAGGATGTTCAAAGGTGCTATTTTAGTCTTTGAGATGGGAGTAAACTAAGAGATGTATGATGGTAGTTATGGTTTCACGGCTACGTTTGTCACGAACGAAATTGCAATGAGAGAAGACTTTTTGAAGTTTTTCAAGGGGCTCTTAAGTTCTTGATAGTTCTGTCTACGGCCTTACTTTTTGTTATTTTGAGTACGTATATTTTACGGTATAGTAATAAAAGAGCGCGGAGATAGATGTGGGTGATGTAATTGATGAGTGGACATGAAGATACGGATCAGGTAAAAAATAAAAAAGAAATTGAAAAAAATGGAATAACGAAACATGGAGACAAAATATGACATGAAATGTAGAAGTAAAACGAAAGAAAGAAAGAAAGAAAGAAAGAAAAGGCGGAAATCTTAATATAAAAAAATAATAAGAAAAAAAAAAGAGCCATTTATCAATAGAAACAAACCTAAAATGAGCTTTTCCAGCTTCTATCAGTTATTAAAAGCATAAAACGTTGCCATGTATTAGACAATATCATTGATGGCGGCGGAGATGGCGGCGCCGTAGATAGAGCTGTCGTTCACAAACTCCAAGCGGTGGTCCGTGGCAGGGTCCAATAGGGCCAAAAAGTAGTCGACTTTGTCGCGGTAGTAGTGAAAGTGCTTGAGGACCGATCCGCCGTACCCGATGCTGCTAATCTTCTTACTAGACGCCGTAAGAGGGTCCTTCTGGCGAGAAATTGTGAGGGTGCTGAGAGAACTCGCGAGCGAGGAGCCTAACGAGCGGGAGACAGTGCCGTGAGAAGAAAGGAGTTTCTCGAGACTGAGAAGGGCACACGAGAGGACCGCAGCAGCGCGGTCCGCCACGGCGTGGATGATTCGCTTGAGAGCAAGGATATCCTCGTCGGTGACCAACATTGAACTGGACGTTTCGCCACCAGAAGAATCTCTCTCCACAAACTGCTGGACAAAGTACTTTTTGCAAGAGTCCAAGTCCTCGCTGTTGGAGAGCACTGAGCATACTTCGCCAGTGAAGTAGTCAAACTTCCTGAAGAGTTTGCTCCCGAGCTCCGCGCCACCCAATATAAGTCCCTGTTGAACAAAATCCACCACTACAAGCCGGGCGAGCTCGGAGACGTACCGCCCTGAGGTCAAAAACTCCAAGGGCTGGTACAAGTTGTTGAAGTTGTTGGAAACAAACGCGTCGTTGAAGGCCTCACCCTGGTCGTTCTGCGAATCAAGTTTCCACGACGCGTGCACCGCGTGGTCATATTGTGTCATGTAGGGTCTTAAGTGTTCACCAAAAAAGGAGAGCTCCGTGTTGAAGAGACACATGTCATGGTCGTTGCTGCGGAGCACGCTGCTGCTCGCATGCTGCTTGTGCTCGCTGGCGATGAGTTTCGTGGGGAGGAGCAAACAGCAGTTGGTCCCTGTGCCGAGCACCAAGCCCATCGAGGTATAGTGGTTGAAGAATTTGGCAGAAAGATAGACGGAAACAGAGTCGTTGACAAGCGACAAGACGTCAAGCCGGATGCGGTGCTGCTGCCAGCAGCTGGACTGGAACAATTGCTTGAGGGACCTGTCCAACATGTCCTGGCTGAGCGAGTACCCCTTGCCGCACTTGTTGATGACACCGTCGCTGGAACTCGTCTGGATTAAAGGAAAGCTCCAGGTGATGCCGGCCTTGATCGGGCGGGCCTTGTCAAAGAGGGCGGAGGGCAGGCGCTGCGAGTCTTCAAAGAGGACGCTGTTGATTCGGGAAGCGATCCAGTCGAAGAAGGCGTCGTTGATCACCTTTTGGGAGTCGGGAATGTTGAACTTTTGCGACACGAGCACCTGTGCGGCCCCGGTACTGCCGTCAACGGTGATGACGGAGACTCTCAAGGTGGAGCCGCCGAGGTCCAACGACAAGTAGCGGCCAGCTTCTTTGCCGGTGGTGATAAAGTTGAAGCATGGAAGCATGGAGATGGAGGACTTGGAGAGCGCTTTCGCGTACTGCGCGCCAAATTCCTCGGTGATGCTATCTAAGATGCCCTCGTTGTAGATAAATGACGTAAAGTCCATTTCGACTTGGGCGAGATTCTCCTGGAGGACGTCGTTGGTAAGGACAGGAGCAAGATCAGGGTCGGTGGTCTTGCTGACGTTGGAGCGGCGGTCGTCGGCGTCGGCGTCGGCGCCAAAGTCCAAGTCGTCGTTGATGGTGAGAGTGGACGAGGTGTAGCTGGACATTTTGGCTAGAGACAAGTTGGAAGCGTCAGAGTCAGCGAAGCTCCCTTTGGAGACTGGGAGTAAGCTGGCCATATTCGTTTGCTGAGGGGTGGTCGCTGGTGGGAAGACGGAAGACCAAAGGGGCAAAACGTGTACAAATTGTTTAGCGAATGACTGTGTGGCTGGTGGGCTATGGAGCCGACTTACTGAAAAGGATAATTAAAGCTTTTTGTAGACGAGAAGAGGACAACTAAGACTCTTTGTACAAGTCAATAAAATATCCTGATGTCGTAGGCAGCAGGCTATTTATAGCTTTCGGTTATCTTGAAACGAGGAGACAGAAGTTGGGAAATGAGAATAGGAAATGAGAATAGGAAATGCCAAAGTTAGGAGACAACCACCAAACCTTCAAAAACAAGCTGTTTCCTGTGTGTTATCTCTTCCTTCACAAGAGAGTGTATCGTATATGGGACGGTGCAGACCAGACACCCGACTTCACGAAGAGACAGGAACTTTCATGTGCGATGATGACCTGTTCTCTTTTTTTCTTTGTTGTTCCTCAAGCTGGATTCGTCTTTGTTCCGAGTGCCAACGGCGTCCCAATGCGTTGCTGTTGAAGTTTTGGCGCTACTGCTGTTCGCGACGATGCTGGTGCTCTTTTGCAGGCAGCCAAGGACAATGATATTGGAATGTGGTACTTCAACAGAACTCTTCAGCCTTACCGAGGGCTGTGATCCTCTTCTCTCCAGGGTCTTTTGTCTTGTGACCCTCAGTAGCGCCGCGGGCCGAAACCGCGGGTATCTGCGGGATGCCTGATAGCGTATGGTGCTGCATGTGCATGCGGGTTAAGACCAATGTAGGACATGTTGTGTGATGCAGGATAATGCCGCAGTCATGCGCTGTGTGATGCCTTGCTACCACTTCGTGTACTATGAACGTTTGTAGTATACATACATGTTACACATTCTGTATTATGTCTATGCGCATGGTTCGTCAAACAGAGCGTGAGAGCAGCAAGGGAGGATAAACAGTTTTTATTGAACAATAACGAATGCGCTTGGAAGAGCTCAAACGCAGTATTTCCAACCAGTAGAGCCGTGAATCGTTCCTCAAATTGAGGATTGCCCACCAGCATCTAGACTTTTCTTCTTCATACTTTCTAATCTGACCATATTGCATGTATCTTTTGAGGGTTGTGTATCTGTATGTATGTATTATAAAATATTAATACATTAATATTGTATAATGAACTTAGGTCTCCAGGCGACTGCCAATAAGCACAAAGCTGGCGTCCTTTTCAGTGTCTTTCGGGCTTCTGCCCGAGAAGCCCTTTCTTTTTGAACCTATTGAGCCACACGTTGGCCGCCGACACCGAAGCCAAGGCCCTCGATGACTGAATGACTAACCGGCAATGATAAAGATGTTAGCTTCTCCGAGCAAATCCGAGAAAGCGGAATCTTGACTTGGAGTCAGCGGTGCTGTCTCCTCCGTGTATTACTCAGCAGCGCTCGATAAGACATGCTCGGGCGACGGCTGAATATATATACTGTCTGCCCCGTATTTTACCAGTGTATATTGACACACGGGGACATTGGCGCGTAACGTGAAGCACACAGTAGAGGGTAGCAGTATCAGGCTCCTAGAAGACACATCAAGACATAATGACAGAGGAAATATGTCATTTAGCACAGCAATTGACATGCTAACATGCCCGTTCACCGTTCTAGCTGGAAACCACATCAGAGGGTGCACACACCCTCTGATGTCCGGGTGTGAGGCACCTGATGTGTGGGTGCTGCCTCCTGTCGTCGTTTTGCAAGAAACAGAAGCGCCGCCATCATCACCATCTCCCCAGCACCTTCCCAGCACCAGCATCAGCACCATTAGCCCAATTGGCACTGCCAGGTCTCCACAGAAAGCACCAATATCTATATCCCCCATTAATCACCGCTCTGCCTTTCCCCTTTTGCTTCCCGCGCGTCCCGAGAACCGCCACGGGTTACACTGGAAAACTCGCATCTGCCACTAAGCTCCCACAACACACTACCACAATCCAATGTCCTCAGAACAGGACAGCAAACCCAAGCCCGCCGAGGAGGTCTGCCAGATTTTGTCTGACAGCTACAAGGACTTCATAGCCAGCATTACCGCCGAGGAGGGCGCTGAGAAGGACTACTTGTCCTTTTCTACAATCGTTGACGTCTATCTCTCCCGGCCCTTTGAGTACAGTGACAGTGATAACAAGCTCATCCTCGACAAATTGACAGAGTTGCTTGAAAGTGACCATGAGTTGGTCTACGAGGTAGGCTGGGACATCCCCACCTTATTGCTAGACTATTTCCCGTGTAAGAGTTTCTTCTTTCGGGATCGGCTTGCCGAAAACAAGAAACTCTCTTCCATATTCAAGTTGTTCAGCCTTTTGTCCAGATATGGCAATCCAAAAGAGCTTTTCCTCAAAACTAGCGAGATCCTTAGTAATTTGAGCTTCCAAGACAACAAAGACTTCAAGTTCCATGTCGACGTGGTCGAAGACAGGCGCTTGTTGGACGACGAAGCGAGAGAAAAGTTTCTTAACCTTAAGTTCCACGCTATATTCGAGTTGCACGTCACCAGTTTTAAGAAGATCACTACCATGTACCCATCCAAGTTTTTGACCATGACAGTATCTAGCGTCTTGCGATTCTACAACAACAATGTGGTGTACTTGATCAATCCTACATTTGCCTTGAAGAGAATCTTAGTTTTTGCAAGAGACTATGAGCAGCCACTCCTACCATCCGGTTTTGACACTTCCACGGACGAAGGCCATGCCAAAATAGCCGAAGATGAGGGTTACTTGCAAGCCAAGCTTTTGCAAGACTTCGTCACCACAGCAGTGGAAGTTGCATCCCGGTACTTCAAAACCAACGTTGCCATAACCTACTATCAGCAGTTGATTGAGAAAAATACCAACAAAAAGTTTCAGACATCTGGTTTGGTTTCTGGCAACAGAAACGATAGTGTTCGCGCACAAGGAAGTCCGACTTCATCCACTGCGTCCGTGTCTTCTGCCAGCACTCTCCATGAAGAAAGCCTTTATGTGCTCATGGCAAAGGACGAGTTTGATGATTTGCTCGAGAGATACTACCAGTTAGGCTTGTCTATAGACATTGACTACAGCAAGATATTTTACGAAGACTGTCTCAAGTCAAACTATAAGCTTTTTAAGACAATACTCGAGCACAAGTCGAACCAGGGCAGCAGCAGCGACAAGAACGATATTGCCGCACAGGATGAGTTAACAAAGCAGATTTTTGAGATTACAAACAACCACTTTTTGCAGCACCTTCTCGGAGCGCGATTGACAGACCATGATACCAAAAAGATTTCGGTCTCGATAATTGGCTCCTTCTTAACAGTGACTCGTCACAATTTGGAAACATTGGTGGACAGCAATTTTAAAGTGCTCAAGTACAAAATCTCCATAAAGGACTCGGTTCTCCTAGCGTTAAGATTCTTGATTCCAATTTTGACCTTGAGAGAGCAGACCAGTGTTAATATTCGTTTGCCAGCTAATCGCTCGATTGAAGGTGAGGCTGAACCTAATGAGCATTTCAAACATAACATAGCGAACCGTTACCAGGCTCTCCAAGACGCCGTAATTTTTTGGATATGGCTAGCGATTTCTAATCAATCTTTGCAAAAGAATGACATATTGGAAATTACAAGATCAACAAGCCAATTCAAGATCCTTTCCAAGGTGTTTTTGCAGTGCTTGGTCAGCTTGGCCGCGGCCTTTCAAAATGACTTTGCGGTGCGGAAGGTGATACTCACCTACTTGATCAAGTTTTTGTCCCTTAGTGACGAGCAGTTTGCCTGGGAGTTTTTGGTGCTAAGTTTGGAAGCTTGTCCGTACTTGAACGCCAAAATCGAGTTAATCAACATCTTGAGAGACTTGGCAATGAGAAACAAGACTGGCAGCGACTTGGTGGGTCATGTTTCAAGAAAATTTAGCGTGGGCGAAAAAGAGACTAAAGCTGATGGTCAAAAGAGCGAGGACCAGTTGGTGAAAGATTTAAAAAAAGTTGATTTGAACGCTGGGAAAGCAACCAAGCCGGCAGCTGCCCCGCCAGCGCCAAAGTTACCACCGAGATCCTATATCAACTTGAGCACCAATAGAAAGGCCAGGATTTTGAGCTTGGTGTACGAAACTGTCAACGATATATTCGGCAACGGAGACGGCAAGATTGCCGGTGCTGCTGATGAGGACACCGAAAGAGACTATTTCCAACTTTTGCTCACCTTTTTGAACCTCGTTTTCAATCTCAAGGAAAAGTTTAGCTTGGATGAATTGAATGCGCTACACAGGCGACTTGGAGACGCAATCGCTACACAAGACGAGGAAAGCATCAAAACCAAGGACCGGAGAGCGCGGAACAATGTGGAGCTCTTGTCCTTGTTTAATGACCAGATTGCATCCTATATTAAAAGTAGGGCAGATTCCAAGCGGTAAAAGGTTTCTTCAACCAATATTTTTTTGAAACCTACTGAGTAGATGCTTGAGACTTTGATGAGACCAAACTGGAGCTTTTGTTAATGAACCCTATAGGTCTAAAGTTATCTGACAGAATATCCTGGCTTAATTAACACTGGTGTACTCTTTTACCTTGCGGCGTTTCAGCCTGCAACACTTTAACCTGCAACGTCACAATCTATAACAGCTGTCTTCTCAGCACAGCGACTTTCTTTTTTTCTTTCTTCTTTTCTACAGGGATGTTCGCTTCTTTAAAATATCCTCAACCGTTACTGAATATAGAGATGTCTAGTAAACTTTATGTATCATATAACACAGTCATGTAGTTCTTACCATTTTGAGGTTGCCAATGTTTGCTGTTTTCTCGTATTTAATGAAACTAATGATTCTCCAAGGCTTTTCAAGTTTAGATGGTCTACGAAATTTTCACTGGGATAAAATTGCAAAAATACAACGAGATATGGTGTAAACTATCCAAATGGTAATGATGAACGATCCCAAAGGGTCATATCTACAACTGAGTGAAAATGCCCTGAGTAAATTCAATCTCCTTGGTTCTGGCATTGCCCTATTCCACGTAAAACACATTCAAGTCGAACACCATATTTTGCTGTCCAAAGCTATAATCTGGCCACTCAAGGACTCTTATCTCTCTACCATAGTTAAAGTTTGGATCCAAATCAGTGAAGAAAGAGGCCCACATTTTCGATATCGCCTTCGCAATCTCTGGACTCTTATCGTTGGAATTCCAGGTCTCGCCAAGCGACTCCCGCTGAGGGGCCTGGTTGTTGTCAAAGACATAGGTCACTTCCTAGAAATGCCCAGTGCCAAGGTACTATTTGTTTGCAATGGCGGTGGCGAGATCTGGAATGTTATGTCTGTACTTGTATACTGGGACTTTGTTATTGCCGCTGCTGAACTTTTGAGCAGTGACGCAAGCAGGCCCAAAGAACTTGATGTCGCCACTTAAGCATGCAAGACGAGGGTACTGCATTCCAACACCAGAAGGCTAAGCTATGGATGCGCTATTGTAGGTTAGGGCGAGTAGAAGAGCGTCGGTCAGGTTACCGAGCGGGTATAGCTCGTCCAAGCGGTCGAGTGAAACATTGGTCACGTCAGGATACGTAGTGGAAATTTCCGCTTTGAACTCTTCGGTGGTGTTCAAGGTGGCGTTCACGAGCTAGGACCCTTCTCGGCGCTGGTGCCGACCAAGAGGGGCACTTTGAGGTATGAGCCACAACCTTCATCTTTAAATATTGACTACGAGAAGCGCTTAATAGTGTCGCCGTCAATGTAAGGGCCGTCGAACCTGCGCTGGAGAATGCCATTTGTCTTGTTGAACACATGAAGCAACCCGGCTGCATCCACTTCTTGCAAGCACACCACAAAAGTTTACTGTCTTGGAGCAGTTGAAACGCTCCACGACGGCATCGTAGTCCTGCTGGTACTCTGGGCGCCGCTGGCTAGCTCATTCAGGCTAAATGCTGAGCCGCTTTCCATCACTGCACCCTTGATAACGTCCTTGTCGAGTTTGCCAGAGTTGAGCAAGTAGACAATAGAAATTGCTCCGGCGGACTCGCCTCAGCGAGTGCGGGAATGACGTGGGATGGCTCAGCCGGGAGTAGTGCCCCAGGAATAGATGCTCGTGGAGCATGTGTATAAGGTCAAGAGTATCCAAAAATGGAAGCGAAGAAGCGAGAGAGTTGCAGTTTCCTGTTAAATAATGCTAGAATCACATTATTAGTACCTCATTGGGCATATATGGCGCATCGTTAGACGTTCACTTGCATAGTGTCTATACCTGGGACCTCATCTGGGTTAACAATTGGTATTGAGCAGCAGCAAGTGAGCTAGAGGTTTGAAATATTCATAAGAGCCTTATTGTAACTAAGCTGTCACATTATTCACTGCAACGGCCGTCGTATTGTACCAGACAACTGGTAGTTGCCAAATTTCGCAAGTTCACTCAATTGAGAAAGGTCAAATTCTAGAAAAAATTGCTTATGAAGGTACTTGGAAAGTGAAGGAAAAGCACTTCTGCACTGGAAAACCGCATGGTTGAGTATCTTGGACTTTCGTAAGAACAATTTAGGCCATTCGAAAGCATTTTGGCCCACAGAGTATACTCGACGTGGGCCCAAAGAGACACGTTTTGCATCGTATGTAGGCATCTATCAAGGTGACCTTCGGTACACTGTAATTGAGCTTGTTTTGCGCAAACTTTGCGGAGTTCCTGAGGCGTAAAGTCACGGCGTGCGACAGAGAAGATGCTGGAGAGCCCCTAAAAAGAATGTGGCGAGCCTACGATCTCTGTCGAGACAGGCATGCTATAATTTCACATCCGACTTCTAACGGTGGTTGGTATAGGAATCTTGTGTCATTAAGTTGTGTTCATAATAGTCTTCGCACGAACGGCTCTTTACACCCCAACACCCCTACATCCCACCATCCTTAGCAGCCTAAAACTGTTCAATTGACCAAACACGCTGTTAAGAGCATCATCAGAGCACCATCAGTCAAACTTGGTAGTTACCATCTGGTGTACTCCAACAAATATTAAATACTAATTGCATTGGTATCTCCCGCATTACTGCGATACTTCCCCCAGAACCCCACTTCTTATCAACTGCCACCGCATATACCCACCATGAGTAAGCACGCCAAAAGCTTCCGGTTCATTGAGCACTTGGGCATCAAGCACCCCATTATCCAAGCCCCCATGGCCGGCATCTCTACCATCAAGCTCGCCTCTGAAGTCACCCTTAGCGGCGGCTTGGGGTCCCTTGCGCTCGCCCCCATTGATCTCCGCAAGGGTATCGACAAGGTCGTCGAGTCGTTACAGCAGTACCGCCAGTTGATTTCCAAAGACTCCCCCCAGGACACAAGCGGCAGACTAAAAGTCCATGTGAACTTCTTCTGCCATGAGGTGCAAAAACAGCCTACAGAGCGCCAGATCTCCAACTGGTGGAGCCTCTACAAGGCCGCGGTGCCGGTGTTGAGCCAGTTGGCCGACAAGATCCAGGCAGAAAACGGCGTGAGTTTCGCTAACGGTAACGTCTCGTTCAAGGAGGTAGAGCAGAACCATCCGGAAGTTATTGAAGAACTCGTCGCGTACTGGAAGGCTCATCCGGAGTTGCTGCCCAAGATGGTGAGCTTCCATTTTGGCAGCCCTTCCATGAAAACGATTCAGTCGTTGCAAAGCTTGGGTATACTTGTATTTTTCTGTGCCACAAGCCCCCAGGAAGCCGAAATCCTAATTGAAAAAGGTGCTAATGGACTTTTATGCCAAGGCTACGAGGCCGGTGGCCACCGAGGCAACTTTCTTACTACCCAGCACACGGACACCAAACTATCTACCCTCGACTTGTTCCTCGAGATCACACAACTCCTCCAAAAACGCAACAGCCACAATGACATCTACCTTGTTCCCGCGGGCGGCATCATGAGCGCCCAGACCATCACCAAGTACTTGTCCCTCGGCGCCTCTGCTGTCCTGATGGGCACCGTGTTCCTCACGTGCCCCGAGTCCAACTCTAACAGCTACATCAGATCTCTCCTTGAGCCCCACGAAAGCAACACTCCTAGCCAAAAGTTCCGCAACTTGCCGTCCACGGAATTGGTCCCCTTGGTCTCCGGCAAAGCGGCCCGCGCTATCGTCACGCCCTTCATCGCGAACCTTCTCGCGAGCTACAATAGCCCCGAGACCTTTGTGGATGCCAAAGACAGCGAGGCGCCGCAAGACAGCAAGGCAGATGAGGAATTGTTGCCGGGATATGGCCACTCCTACAAAGCGTACAAGAGTTTGTGCAAGTACCAAGGGCAGCTAAAGGAGGATATCGGATTCTATCTCGCGGGGATGAACTATCGCCAGATCAGGGCTGGAGTGCCGGCCGGAGAGGTCGTTAGGACCTTAGCCGAGGGTTTAAATGTTGACTAGCGAGGATACCTGTCCTTACATGGGCCGAAAATTCTAGATTAGATGCTTTTTTGCATTATCTGTTGTTTATTGCCTATTGACGTAGTTTTCAATTGCGAGCGGAACCAACGAGTAGACAAAGGTGTTCTGCCATAAGAAAAGCAGGTACATTCTAAACAATACAATTGGCCCTTGCAAACTAGCACTGTGAACCAGTTGACCGGTTATAGAAAATGTTTATCATTGTAAGGTCCTTACACGCTAGCTTGAGCCTCGGCATGCGATAACACTTAGTGCAGCTACTGAGAGTGCAAACCCTCTCTCATGTACGATATAAACCAATTTACAGTCACAAGCTAATGTTCATTTCATCGAACGATGTCATAAATTCATATTTACCTATGTACAAACAAATCACATCATAATAGTAGGAAAGAGGGGCGCTTTCCATACCGAAAACGAAAAACCATGCATGTTAAAAAGCCGCAGTTCGGCAAGACACAAATCAAGCAGCCTAGGCCTATCTAGCAATGACAGCAACAATAGCAGCATAACTTAAAGTCATGGTAGAGGAGTTATTTATTGGCACTCTTTGCAGGAGCATTGGCCCTTTGGGCAGGTGCACTTTCCCTGGGCGCAGGAGCAAGCTTGAGTGTTTCCGCATTCACAGGCCATGTTGGAAATTTTAATTGTAATAGTATCTAGGGGAGGTTCAAGCAGATAAAAAGCACCGTGGGAGTTACTGTAGCAAGTGTGGGAATTCACTAGTGTGGTTATATCGAGGTATAAAAGGGAGCCAAAGGAATCACAATAGCTTGCGAATTTCAGAGGTAAATTGCAGAAGAAGATGTGACCTGCGCTCGCTTTTTATAGCAGATGGAAGGAATACATCAATGCTTGTTTGCTGTTTGCCACAGTTAAGGCTATATAAGAAGGGCACCAAAGCCTTTTCCGCGCCGGCTTGCTCTTTCGGGTCAGAGTTGCTTTGCGAGCATTCTTATTTGAATGCTCGGTCTCCTGCTCCAAAGGCTAAAGAGAAAAGAACTACCAGCACAGCCAATGGGAGCGAGCCCTGGGCAGTCTCATGATCCTGCTGCATTGCGCTGCCATTTCAAATCCCGAAGATAAGTCGGGGAATACTTCTCGATTCTTAAATTTATCTCTCAGTTTGACAGGCCTCTACAATAGAGTTTCGGAATACGAGCCTATTGCTTGCTATACTGGATACTGTGCCGCTTCTAAAAGGGAATACGGCCGGATGTCTCAGACTAGTGATTTGTTTGTTTTTTTGGCAGCAAAGCATGGTGTTAGTTTGCTTAAGGAGGTCTAAATTGGCAATACTGCAAGCAACCTCGGAGAGACTTTGATAAAGGGCGGGATCAAAGAGGGCGCTGGCTAGAATGTTTTGGCTTCAACTAACAAAGGCGTGATTTTGAGGCCTTTTTTCTCGAAGAATTCCTGATTAAATCTGGGACGTCAACGCCGTGAGTTAGGGCTCTTCACAACGCAACACTAAGAGATCAGCTTGATTGAGATTGTGCATCTAGTCGTGACAATTGTTTAAAGGCATTTTAAAAGTGCTTGTGTTGCGGAATTTCGGCCTCGCGTATTGTCAAAGCCTATGTTAAACGCTTATCTTCACTGGCAGTGCTCATGCTGTCATTAGAGTTGACAGCATGATACCACCATACAGAGTACCGGGTAAGCTGGCCCTATAAGCAATACAATTGAGTATCAACACTAAACAAAATGTCATTCGAGATTAAAGTTAATCCACAAAAAAAGCGCAGAGAAAATGGTCCTAAACACAAACTAACGTGAAATATAAATGTAAATCTAAAAAATGCGGCCTAAAGTCCGAATTGGAGAACGGGCAAAAACTGTTCGATAAGTTCACAGAGAATGAGGAAAAGCAGGTAAACAAAAAGATCTTATTAAACAAACTGGGAAATCAGTAGCCATGAAGAGTTGTAAAGGGTATTGGAAGGCATCATGGAGTCGTAAATGAAGCGCAAGCGCCCGAGAAATTGGTTTGGTTGAATGGCAGCAAAGCTAGTTTCTTAAATTATGATCATATGTATCTTGATTGAATCTGTATCTCCACCAATATCTTGAGATTCCATTTATGGAATCATCAGGAAAGTGCTCCTTAAGTAGTCGTTACACCATTGACTCTTTTGTAGGCGGCAAGCTGTCGAATCTTTGGTCATCCACGTACTCATCTCTGGCCCTCACGAACGAGACCCCCTGCGGCTTACAAATCCCCATCACCAAGTTTTTCCACGCTGACCCGCTGTCAAACGGGTTCTTTCTCTCAATGATGTGGTTGGTCGCTGCCCCGGCCAGCGGGTTTTTCAATCTATTGCGGCACTGTCTGGTGGTGAAGAACGGGTTATCAAGGGCCCGCGTCGGGTTATTGAGGGCCTCTCTGGTTTTCAACGCCGCGGAGTTCAAATAGAGATGGTAGGCGACAAGCAAGAAAGTGTACACCATGAGGATGTGCGAGTACGCCACGAGCACTACGCTCACGGGAGTGTCCTTGATGGCGTCAAGCGGCGTAGTTCGCTGCGAAGTTGAAGGGAGAAAGTTGTGGCGATGGAAGATGAAGAAGTAGGAGACGGCGTTGAGATATACGGAGGTCACGAGGGCCATCAGGATGAAGCCGAAGAAGTAGGTGTAGTTGCGCAAACCCACACAGTTGTTAAGCCAGATGCAGTGATGGTCCATTTCGGAGATACAAGCATCGCAGAGGACACAGTGGCTGGTCCGCGGAGGCCGCCAGACACGGCAGGTGGAGCAGTACTTGGTCGTGACGGAGAGTCCCTTAGACAGCCTGGAAGTGGTGGGGGAGGTTGCAGGATTTCCCCCGGGCACCTGAGATACAGGCAAGGTGATCGCGTTGGAGTACTCTTGGGGGACTGTGAAGACACTGTCAACAATATTGACGTTCCGTGGGAGGACACCCGGGTCCGTGGTTGCGGCCTTGGCGAAACTGACAAGAGTGTGGACCCACAAGTATGCAAACACGATGACGACTGCCGGCAGGACGTGATGCCAGTACCAGCTGGCGAGAAACACGAGGAACAAGACTCCAGGGGACACCGCGAGGAAGAGGGTCGCGAGAATGTAGGGTTGGCGGTAGGCGGTAGTGGTGGTGCGGAGCCTGCCTCCAAGACAGAAGATCCAGTTGTAGGCGCCCATCTTTTCGTAGTTTCTAGTGGTCGTCTTTTCTGACGGGTACAGCTGAGCCTTGCGCTGCTGGTACTGTTTGTTCCATTGGGAGGCTGGAGCTGTATATGTCCATGCCCAAAGCCGCTGAGCGAGCGTTGTTCTGGGATTGCTGGAGGGATTGCTGGAGGGGCCCTTGGAGGTTTCTCTTTGTGTTGGCAATATGCGATGAGGCATTGTGGAGGGATGGCCAAAATAGCAGCGACCTAGAGTCTGGCCAGCAGGTCAGGGTTGCTGGATAACTATAAAAAGATAAATATAGGAAGGTTGTAAGTGGCGGCAATGCTATCGGACTGAACCTTGGTGATTGATGGGGGTTACCTGTGGTTCCTAGCCTCTGACAGCTGTTGATGGGAGTTCCTTTGGAGTTTCCGGAGGGGTGAAACCACCAGGGCTGCTAACCCCAAGGGGCTTAAGCATTCCCTTTCACCATCAGAATCATTAACATATATCATCTTTATACTCATTTTGCATTCTCTTTTGGCCCATCACTACAATCAGGCACTTCCATGGATAGTATTGCTAAGGCTCAACGCACATTGCAGGAGTACACGACTCTTGCGGATCTCAAGAGCGGTGTCGTTTCCGGGAGCTACTCGCCAGCTCATCCTGACTTCTCGCGGTGCTTCCTCTGGAAGACAGCCCTCTTACTCCAGACCGTTGATCCTGCGGCCGTCGCCGAGCTCAGATCCCTCCGGTCAACGTACCTTTTCCTTGAAGGCGAGCATCCTGTGCCATTTCTGCAGTTGCCGGAGAGTTCGCCGTACTATGTACCTTCCAAGACGCAGTCCATCCCCATCGAACGTCTTCCCAAGAAGCTGGCCACCCAGCTGCTCAAGAAGATTAACCTCATCAACTCAAAATCTAAACGCAAAACACCGTCGGACCTGCTTCAGCCCCAGGGTCCCACAAGCAAGCTCCTCAGTGGAATGCTCACACCCATGGACCCACTCTCGCGGCCCGCAGCATCAAGAAACAAGACGGACGTCGATGAGCTTAACACCATTATCTTGGATGTAGAGCGGGTATTCCCCGGAGTGGCGCTCTACCAGGGCATTGCCGTCCGCAAGCGGCTTGTACTGTTGTTGTATGTGTGGTACAAGGTGAACCAGGAGATTGGGTACTGCCAGGGAATGCACGAAATTGTCGCAGTGATATACCATATTGTGAGCAATGAGAGCGTGGAGCGAGTCACCAAGGGTACAGATTCGGACAATAGCAGTTCCCCCTGTGGCAGTAATGGGGGCAGTGAGTGCAGTGATCGCAGTTTTCTCTGCGAGCTCTTTGACCAAGAGTTTATTCTCGCCGACACGTTCCACATGTTCTGTATCTTCATGATCAACCCGCAGGCGTCCTTCTACGTCGAGAAGAACCTCCTTTATGCCTGTCTCCGTTTCGACGCCCTCCTCCACGGTTTTGACTATGACTTGCACTGCTACTTCACTGAGACTCTCCGCCTTGAGAGCCAGATTTGGCTCGTGCGGTGGTTTCGGCTCCTCTTGCTACGCGAGCTCACCCTTCCAGTGGCGCTTCCGCTCTGGGACAAGTTTGTCAGCTTCCAGAGAATCAAGCGGTTTAGCAACTTGACCAGCAATGGCGACTTTAACGAGATTGTTGCGGCGGTGGTGATGGTGTTGCTTGTGCGCGTAAAGCGGCAGTTGGTGGTAGAGTGCCTGGACTATGGCGATGTGTTGAAGTTATTGCTCAACTATCCAGCGGAGGACGTGTTTGACTTTAAGTTGCAGAACGTCATGGGTGGTGGCAAGAGTTTGTTTGACGAAAAGTCGAAGGATGCTAGAAATGTGGCTGACAATGTGAACGAGTTGTTCAACGAAGCTGTGCTCGTGTTCAACTCGAGAGACAACTTAGAGCATGTTGGAAAGTTCTTGAATGAGAAGCACAATAATCAGTTTGTCTTACTCAATCAGCAGGAACAGAGCAGAATCGCGACGCAGCAAAAGAAGAGAGGAGGGAAGAAGCGGAGTGGTGATGACGGACAGGTAACCTTTATCAGAAATGAGGCTACTTTGGATAAGCTAAGGTTTGAGAATCGGTTGAAGAATAGGGTGAAGAGGGTGTTAAAAAAGTGACTGGTATTTGAACAGTTACATATTAGCATGTAATAATGCACATAGAAGAACAACACCATTTCCCCTTCACCAAGCATAGTTACTTTTGCTTTGTCTCCTTTATAAGCCATTTCCGCTCAATTACGTAGTAATTAAATCCAAAGCCCATCGGGACAGCTTTCGTAAACCTTGGCCTTATCGTAATTTACCTCGTAAGCTTAAAAGCTCGTAAAAATGTGTTATATAGGGAAAGTTGTCAAAACTTAATTGAAGTATCAAGCAGTGAGCCATGAAAAAACCTTGAGAGCGAAAACGAAAGATAAAGAAAAGACAATACAAGATGAAGAGAGAGTCCAGGAGAAATTATTCAAAAGTCCATTATAGTATTATAACGGATTTTTTTCAAATGCGCAAGGAGACCCGTTTGTTGGACATTACCAGATAGTAAATCCTCAGGTAGAAAACTCGTCCTGTGGCTTGTAGACATTACAAAAGGGAGAAAGTAAAAGGTATAACCGTAAATCTCAGGTTTTTGTCAAAGTCTGGCATTTTCAGCACCAATGCAAGAAGACTCTTTAGTTAACGCGAAACTTACAAAATAGTTTTCGGCGTTTTGTTCCTGGTTCTTTATTGAGTTGGGTTTTATTTTGAGCTTTGATGGGTGGAGCCAATTTTGAAGTGAAAAATTAGCTTCTTTGAGAATGGAGCACAATATCTCTGGACAATTGGAAGAATACCTCTGTTACCGGAAATTGCAAGGACGGATTGGCCGATAAGGCTATGAGCTGCTCTTCTGCTTATCATACATGGATTACTCTACATTGTGATATCGCCATAATGTGCCGTCCGTCCGCTTGTGCTCGGCAGACTGTGAGCGCGGCGTAAACAGCAGGACTTTCAGCAAACAGACCATCTAGAAACCTTTTAAATAGCTTCGCCGGCGACTGCCGGTTTCTGAAGATCTGCTTGCGATACTAAGCTCTGGTGCTTCCGACTTCGTTCCTTCCTCATCTGGCAACTGCCTTTCGTCTTTATCTCCGCGCAGCGAAAACTTTGCTTTTCCGCTGACTAATTCCATCTTCCAGGCGATTGCTCTTCATGCCGTACCTCACGCTGGAGATATTCTTCTGCTGTCCCTTGGCCGTTTCTTCGTCACCTCTCTTGACCATCCGGTACACACAAGACATACCAGGCTCAGCGATACCGTTAGCCTTTCTGTGACTTGCTCCATTTTCAGCAACCGTGCAGCACGAAGGAAGTCGTGTGAGTGATAGCAGCCCAAGGAGCCGTTGCTGTGCCTTCTGACAGACAGAGTACTGGCAGAACCCTGATCCAGTACAGGCGAGCCGTCAATGGCGAGAAAAGCACACTACAGACAGTTGCATTTCGTCCTACACAGTTTGGTGTCCCTCGCAAGAGCCGCCTAGTGTGCTGGTGCAAAATATCTATAAACCGGTACAAAAGATTCAACGCCCAAGAATATCCAGCAGCAAATACCGGTAACGGTGTTTTTGCCAACCCCTAAAAACCAAGATACTAAACAACATGCAATTTTCCCCTTCCATGAGTCACGACAAGTACCGCACCAAGCAGCAGCTCCCCCAAGTGACGCCGCGCTCCGTCGCGGCCGGGCTCTTCATTGGTTCGCTTGTGCTCGTGTCCAACTTCCAGTTTGGCCTACAGACCGGGTGGGTCTCGATGATGTCCCTCCCCTCGGCACTCCTCGCCTTTGCCGTCTTCAAGGCCCTCGCAAATCATCTCTCGTACCCCTTCACCGACGTCGAGAACGTGTTTGTGCAGAGCGTCGCCGTCAGCGTCGGCACCGGCCCGCTTGCCTACGGCTTCGTGGGTATCATCCCCGCGATGGAAAAGTTCTTGACCGCCGACGAGACAGGATTAGGGCGTCAGATCCGCTTCAGCGTTGGCGAGCTCGTCGTATGGGCCGCGGGGTTGGGCTTCTTTGGCATCTTCTTTGCCATCCCGCTCCGCAAGCAGGTCGTTGTCAAGGAAAAGCTTCCATTCCCTTCGGGCGCGGCAACGGCGACCTTGATCTCGGTGCTCCATAACACAACTATAAGCGAAAGCAACAGAAAGGAGCCACAGGAAGATGAAGACAGCCACGAGAGCAAATACTTTAGACAGCGCAGACAGCAGCAAAATGGAGAAGCTACCAATGACCAAGAAGTCCCGGTCCAAGAAAGGGACATCCCTCCCCAGTGCAATGCCGTCCCCCTCGAGTCCCAGTCGTCGTTGGCGGCTCTACAGCAGCTACTGTCATACCGCAAGAATATCAGAACCCTTGTCTTCACATTCACCATTTCCTCCGCGTACACCGTGGTGTCCTACTTCGTCCCGCTCGTGCGCAGCTTGCCCGTATTTGGCTGGAGTTTATCCGCGAACCACTTGTGGAATTTCCAGCCGTCGCCAGCGTACATTGGCCAAGGCATCATCATGGGCTTGCCGACAACCTCCTACATGCTCTTTGGCGCCATCCTCGGCTGGGGCGTGCTTGCCCCATTGGTGCAGTACCTCGGCTGGGTCAGCGGTCCCATCGGCGACTGGAAGACCGGGGCCCAGGGCTGGATCCTCTGGGTTAGCTTGAGTGTTATGGTTAGCGACAGCGTGGTCTCGTTTTTTGCCATTGTCGTGAAGTCGCTCCTTGGCTATTATTACAGAAGAAAGCGGGGTGAGAGAATCAAAATACTAAGAGAGCAGCATAATAGCGGTGCCGGCAGCCACGAATCCGAAGCATTGATATCGTCGTCGGGTAGTGCCGGCGCAAGCAACAGCAGTGCCAGCAGCAGCAGCGATGAGGACGACAGAAATGCCACTTATCATGGGCAGCTGGCCGGCAACAACAGAAACACCAGCTCAACTATCGAAGAAATCGAAATCGCCACATTTGAGGAAGACCTCCAGGTCCACGGGGATGACGTTGACGACGAGTTCCTCGTTTCCCGGACTGTGACCGTCGGGGGCATCGTAATCTCGACCCTCGTCTGTGTCGTGGCCGTCAACCATCTCTTTCCGGCAGTGGCCCTCCGGGCAGTTCTCTTTGCCGTCGGACTTGCCTTCTTCCTCTCGGTGCTTGCGGTGCGCGCTCTCGGCGAGACGGACTTGAACCCCGTCAGCGGTATCGGCAAGCTCTCACAGCTCGCCCTTGCTCTAGTCGTGCCCTCGCACCACCCCGCAAGCCTCCTTGCGAGCCTTGTTGCTGGCGGCATCGCCGAGGCCGGCGCCCAGCAGGCCGGCGACCTTACTCAGGACCTCAAGACGGGCCACCTCCTCGGGGCGTCGCCGCGCGCACAGTTCCACGCCCAGCTTCTCGGCACCGTGTGGTCGGTTGTGCTCTCCGCCGTCATGTACCGCGTCTACGACTATGTCTACGACATCCCAAATGATCTCTTCCGCATCCCGACCGCCGTCATCTGGGTCGACTGTGCCCGGCTCGTCACCGGTCGCTCCCTCCCGGACCATGTCTTTGCCTTTGCGGCTGCCCTCGGCGTCCTCTTTGGCTTCATTGCTTTGCTCAAGAACACCCTCCCGCCTGACCACCGCCACTATTCCAAGCTTAAGTACTTGCCCTCCGGCGTGCCCGTCGGCGTGGGGCTCTATAACGCACCCTCCTTTACTTTGGCACGCTTCCTCGGCGGCGTCGCCGCCTACGTGTGGATGAAGCGACGCACCGCGAACACGTCCCACGACCGCAAGGTTGACATGATCATCTTCAGCTCGGGATTGGTCTTAGGCGAAGGTATCTTCAGCATCGCGAACATGGCGATGGAGAACTTTGGTGTCCCGCATTTCTGAAGAAGAAGACCAAGAAGCATAATCGATAGAAACACATTTTGATTTTTTTACTTTCTCTCTTTCTTTCTTTTCCTTTCTTATGCTGCTCAAGTTCCGTTATTCTTGTTCTTTGTTTCTGCTTTCATTTTTTACTGTTATTTCATTGTTCTGGCCCACACATCCATAGTTTATAGTCTCTTTTTTCATTCCGTTCCCTTTATAAAGCAAATAATTTACATTCTACCAAACCATTGACCACACAAAACTTTACGTTTTTTATAATTTAGTATTTCTCTGCAACGCTGTTTTCTAAAATGAAAAAAATTTATTTTGATTTTGTAAAGTTACACAAAACGGGAAAACTCTGGATCTGCTCAGGCTTACTTGTGTATAATACATGTACGTTACATCTGTCGTGTCGCTGGCATCACTTTCTACCAAAAGAAATTGACAACAAGTACTGAGCTCCGAAATATTTGATCTTGACCTCCCGAATGCGCGCAAGCCCACATCTAGTCACTTATTCAATCGCTATCATCCTCACTCCCACTCTCACTCTCATACTCCTCAAGCGTATCCAACACAAAGTCCACCGCCTCGGCATAGTTCTCCTGAAACACGTCATACAAATTATCCCCCATCTGGCTCTTCAACACCCGGCCAAACTTCTTTCTTGGCCGCTTCGTGTAATTGTCGTTATTGTCCCAGATTGGGTGTTTGTGCGACGCAAACACAAGACTGTTTTTATAGTACCAGTCCGTCAAATTCTCGTCAATGAGCGGGATGATCGGCCGGAGCTGGTTGTGCGAGTTGAGAAAGTTGATCAGACACGCCCGCTCAATCTTGCCCTTGGAGATCCCGAGATTCTTGTCGTGCGATCCCGAGGATCCAGACAACGACGACCCGCCGGTGCCGTTGTTTTTGCCCACAGACCCATTCTCCTGCTGGTGGCCGTTAGAGGCAGACAGACCAGCGGCCTCGGCGTTAAAGGCGGTGTTTATCACCTGGCGGTGCCCGAGCAAGTACACAATACCATTATACGAGTCTCCCACGCCAAAGAAGATCAAGTTCTTGAGTTTGGTAAAAAACTTTAAGTAGTTGTCCCAGAGATAGAGGAGAAGCTCCTGCGAGTATAGTATGTTATTGTACTCTTCGCTCGTTCTAACCAGTTTCTCCTTTTTGGTGCCTCCATTAGCAGCATTGGAGTTGCTGCCCAGAGTGCTGCTCGACAAGTCGTTACTATTACTGTCTTTAGAATCACCATTGCCCTTGCCATTCAAGTTTGTGATTGACGTTGGCACCGAAATGTCAATGAACCCATACTTTTTCTCATTTACAATCCAGCTGATCAATTTCTCCGTAGGATCAATGTACACCGATGAGTACGACTCTAGGCTGCCGTATAACGGGTCAATGTGGCCATAGATCTCAAATGGATCGTGCACCAATATACAAACTGTCTCTTGCTCAAAGATGTTTGTCGTGGACAAGAGCTGGTTGTCAAAAGAAGGAGAATTCGAGTACAAGTTTGTGAACTTGCCAGTACCGTCATTGCTAGCTGGATCATTGAGCAACATTGGCAAGTTGATCAAGCCATACTTTTCCTTCAATCTCACAGACTGGTGGAGTCTCACCGCATCGGAGAGGCACGTACCGTTGTGCAATATATTATCATTCTCGTCATCCACTTCTGCAAGTTTTGGCTTTTTGTTGCTGGTTGGTTCGTTTTCTTTGGCTTTGTTATTACTGTTTTTGCTGTAATTGATGATATTGTTATCGCTGATTGCTGCAAATCCCGGTCTCATGCACTTCCAATATCTGGACTGAAACTCTCTCACTTTAAAAATGGTTTCCACCGCGGCGGTGCTTGGAACATGAGTCTTTAACTCATCTGGAGGTTCGCCCAATAACGCTTTTGCCACTGCCAAGGCACTTATACTGATACTATCCAAATTATAGCCACCTTCCAATGCCACACACAAGTGGCCCTTAGCCAAATTCTTCAACAAATTGAGCATATGGCCATAGCATCCGGGGCTTACGTGGCACTGGCCAATCATGTCACCGTCCGCAGCATCAAACCCAGAAGACACAAGCACAAAGTCAGGATTGAATTCAAGACATATTGGGATGATCACATTGTTGAACGCGTACATGTAATCCGCGTCGCCCATTCCGCCCGTGGGCCAGGGAATGTTCACATTGAAACCTTCGCCAGGGCCTTCGCCTGCCTGGTCATAGTCACCCGCAGGCGTGCCTGGGTAATACTTGCCGAGTTCGAAACGGTGCAAAGAAATGTAAAGAACCCTTGGATCGTCATAAAAGCACTTTTGGGTACCGTTACCATGATGGACGTCCCAGTCGAGAATCACAATCTTACGCACCGACTCGCCATAGTTGCGCAAAATGTTTTTGGCAGCCACTGCCACGTTGGAAAAAAGACAAAATCCACCAGGGGCCTCAGGTTCCGAGTGGTGGCCTGGAGGCCTGACAATGGCAAAGGAGTTTTTCACTCTTCCTTCAATCACCGCTTTGCAAGCTTCAATGACACCACCGCAGGACAATTTGGCACAAAAGAAGGAATCGTGGTTGAAATAGACTGAATCACCAGTTTCTGTTATTTTAAGTAGCTGTTCTTTGGTCATTGAAGTAGTCTCTTTAAGGAAATTCAAATGTTCACGAGTATGCACCTGGAGAATCTCTTCCTCGCTGGCTTCGCGGACAGGAATCTTCACCATCAAGTCGCCAACGTCGTCGGAGCCGGATAGCGTTGGGTCAATGATAAGGCCTTCTTCCGCGAGGATCTTGTATATTCTGTAGATTCTTCTAGGGTCTTCTGGATGTGGATCAATGTACTCATAGTAGGAGGTAAATATTTTGGCATGGTATCTCATTCTCACGTCATAGCAGAGACCGGTCTTGAGGGGTATGTAACGCAAGTTGGCCTTTCTCGCAGGAACGATTACGGAGTTCTGAGGATACTTAACCTTGCTTATACCATAAGTTTTGACTACCGGATCTGAGTTACTGTCGAGTTTATTCTGCTTGGGTTTGGATTCCTCATCTTGTTCGCCATTGATGCTCTCGATCTGGCCCTTAGTATCATCTAGAGACCCAAACTTTCTCTTTTCCGCAACTACTCCATTGGAAGCTTCTTGTGGATCCATCTCTACCTTGACTTTTGTGTCGCCGGAAGTATTGCCCTGGGCAGCTTGGCTTGACATTTTTTGTTCTCTTTCTTTTTTAACGGTTGTTGTTGTTATTGTTCCTAGTTCTGCACCGTATATGTATTCCGCAATTAGGTAATGAGGGCGTAACAAAATCGCCAATTACTCTGAGGCCTTGAGAATAAGTAGCTGATTTCCGTCACTGATTAAGAACTCAATAAACCGCACTTCCGGTATTGATGCAAAGAGGCTGCTGAAGGACGACAGCTTCAACAGAGCAGAAGCATGAGCGCTGAGACAAAAAGGTAAAATTCAAAATATGCAATTTTCCATCGACAATTTGAGCGCGGAAAACAGTAGAGTACATGACAGGAGGGTATTCCCTGCATCATCCTACTAGTAAAGGTAGCAGCACCTTCCTTATTTGACACACTGTGCGAACCTTCAACTGACAGCCCAAATAGTGTCTCTTTACAACGGGGTGCACATCAGGATAGTTCTTCCACAGAGCCAACAAGACATCTTCAGCACGACGACAGCTGCCAAAACTACAATAACACCGAACCAAAAGACCAGCAAAAACACAAGACTGTTTGAAGACCTAAAATATTCATTCAGTTTTGAGCTATTTTTGGTTAAAGCGCTATCGTTGCAATTTGTCAACTAGTTAAAGCCTGGTCTGAAGCTGAGAATACTATTTGGTTACGATCTGTAGCAGTGTCAGATCATCGTATCACCGAAGGTATAGCAGCTTCAAGATGCTCTCTTGGGCTAACAAAGATGGTTAATATTTAGACATTTTTGCCGTACCGTTATACAGTGTTGAAAGTACATGTCTGAAGCTTTGGTCATTTTGACCTTTTTGTCGACGCTTAATCGCCCCTTTGAAGTGTAATTGGCAATGTTTAAGTCAATTTCCTCGAGCAAACAACAGCCACCATGGCTTGGCAAAAAGGAGTCGCCAACATAGTAGTAGGGCTTCAAAAAAAGCGGACAAAGAGGCTTCGGTTTTAACCAATTAAAGCATTTGCACAAAAAGTTTCTGTCTGCATTTCATATTTTACAGTTTGATGTACAATATTGATGTTTGATTTATGGTCGAAGCCAGTATTTAAAAGATGGCATCTGTGTCATAGAAAAAGATGCATTATGAAGTGACAAGCAAAAGATTTTGAAACAACAGTAAACAAGAGTAAAAAGTATAAAGCAGGCTTGATAAAATAGATAATGAAATGAGCTGAAGGAGGTGAATGATGATAGTTAAAAAGCATAAGTGAAGAACATCTAGAATTTATAAATGAAAAAATGGTCGATATTTTTGAACGGATTATTATTTAAAGACATTATTATTTTGAGCGGTCTTTTCTGAATTATCGCTACCATAGTTGGTGGTTTGACCCAATCTGCTCGGATCAACTTCGCCGTGCAATTCGTCGGACAATTGTTCTAAAGTCTTTCTCTTGGTTTCTGGAATCAACAAAGTGGTGAAGATACCAAGCAACATGAAAAGCGCAAAGATTTCCATGACATGAGGCAAGAAACAGTTGTCACCCTTGGCGCAGCCGTGGGTTTGCAAAGTACCAATGGCGGTTTGAGCAATAATGGCACCAACTTTACCGGAAGCGGCGGAGATACCATGGGCGGTGGATCTGTATCTGGTTGGGAAGCATTCACCAGGAACAACAAAGGTAGTGGTGTTTGGACCAAAGTTCTGGAAAAACTGAGCCAAAATGTAAAAGGCCAACAAACCTTTTTCACCAAGCTTGTGGTAGGCAAAACCAATGATACACAAGATTATAGTCAATAAAATGAAACCCATTAATTGGACTGGCTTTCTACCAATAGTATCAATAGTGGCGACAGAAAACCAATAACCTGGTATAGAACCAGCACAAATCAAAATTAAGTTACCGGCAGCAGAGTCGTAAAGCTTGTGGTAAATGTTTTTGGAACCAGCGAAACCAATGGTTTGCAAAATAGTAGCAGTATTCAAACCAAGACCATAGTAAGCAACGTCCAACATGAACCAAGAACCAGCGGTACCGATTAAGATTTTACCGTGTTTCCATTGGCCAAAGTGAGAGACAAAGTCTTCCCAAGAAGCTTTTGGTAGGGCAGTAGCCTTGGCAATATTGTGGGTTTTGGCGGATCTTAATTCCTCGATTCGGTCTTCTTTAGCATTACCATATTTGCCGCTGATGAACTGGTTAGCATCTGCGACGGCATGCTCAATATCATCAGCTACATCAAAGGTATATCTTGGAGATTCAGGGATGGTCAATCTAAAGTACAAGGCAATGAGGCCTGGAACACAACCAAACCCAATGATCAATCTCCAAATGCTGTCCAAAGCTCTCATACATTTCTGGTCGCATTCAGCAGCTGAGTTGGCATTAATGAGTTGGTTTTTGTATCCAGCAATGGAAATAATGGCAACAATCCCGGCAAGCAACTGGCCCCAGCCTTGGTTGGCAAACACGGCGCCCATGATCGCGCCTCTCCATCTGGTAGTAGAAAACTCGGAAGTGATAATTGAAGATAAGGGGTAGTCGCCACCAATACCAATACCCTGTATAATTCTCAAAAAGGTAAAAATTGCAGCAAAGTTGATGGCCGGAGACTCGCCAAGACAACACTGCAACACGGTAGCAAAAATCATGACAATCAATTCAACACCGTAAATCTTCTTTCTGCCCACAGCATCGGCCAACCAACCAAAGCCAAGCTGGCCAATAACAGTACCGACCGAAGTGGAAACTTTAAGCAAGGTTTGGGTGGAGTCTGGGATTTTACCGGCCCAGTAGACATAGACCATGGCGGTCAAGCCCATATTGATGGCAAAGATATCGTATGCATCGGTAAGAAAACCGACACCAGCGACACATATGGTACGAACGTGGTACCATGAGAAGGAGGCATTATCAATTTTTTCCAATGCTAATCTTCTCCTTTCCAACGGATCATTAATGTGAGCGAAATCGTTGATATAGTTATGAAAGGCAGCATTACCGCCGGTGGTGACTGCGCCAGGAGCGGCAGCGGCAGTATTAGTGTCAGCCATTTTGGGTTCGTGAGTCTGTATATTGGAAGTCCTACTATTCCTGGCTGAGCAAAGAAACTATGGATGGAGACTACAGCAAGACTGGGAAATGAGAGAAAACAGGAAAAAGGGATACACAAGTTATATGCCAAAATGGTATATATAGGCCTTGGCCCGCGCCTCGGGAAGCCATTACTATGAGTGATTAAGTAAGGCACTATAAGTGTCAAAGCAGCGAAGCTACAAGGCTTTTGTGGAAAGCTTATACTCGGCAACGTGTTTTCCCGATACGGCAATCCATCTGTCGATGCGGAACTTTCTACGGCCGTTTCGTTTACCGCTAAATCCGGGGCGCGGCGGTCTGCGTCTGTTGTACTAAGGTATACACGTGCCTCCATTCACATGATATAGCAATCCAGTCTCGCGGTTTTTGACAGGCACCAGCCCATCTGACGAGCTCCGATCCAGGCGGGAACGTGGTCGCGGCAAAGCTTAAAAGGGCCAGCCAATTAGAAGAAACTAAAAAGCAAGAAAAGCAAGAGAAACTATTGTTCCGGTTCAGCTTCTACTTGAGCAGCTCCAGCCAAGAACAGTGGAGAGATGGTGCCGAGGTGGCCGCTGATATTGCTCTTGGCATTGCTGATAGCTGGTACTGGGGACGGTCTTCAATATTTATAGGAATTCACATCTACTATTGGTACAAAACCGTCGCTCCAAGAAATTGATTCTTGCTAATTTGTTCGTCGAGTGCCAGTAATCTGTCCGGGCTGAGATGGTAGTAGGGTCTAATTAGAAAAACCTGTTATAGAGAAAAGTGATTTTTTTTTACAGTTTGTGACATGCTTCACAAAGCAGCCATCCCAGACAGGAAACCGTTCTCACGACAAACGCTTGCTTATGAACATATTCGCGAGCAAAGCCGAATAATGGTGCCGTTGGTGACCTCAGGCAAAACTGTCTGTTAAAAACTTTCACCCGTTAATATATTGTCTGAAATCACTCTAGAATGGCCTTTCAAGAATAAGGCGTCTGCATGAGCTCTTGCCGAAACGCTGTAAGCTTTCTTTTTACTATGACCACAAAGAAACAGAATATTTCCGACCTAGCACAGTGAGTGTTGGTAATGACTAGCAATTTTCCTTTTATTGCTATTGATGTTGAAAGCCAATAAAGCCGACAAATTTAATTGTGTAATATTTGAAGTTGCAATAGGCTTTAATTGGAAGAGCCTTGCTAGTATTCACGGCTTGGCGTTTGGTGTCCCCGTTTGAATAAGATAATAGGATATTTGCAACTTTGGGCAAAGAAGGAATTTGATTTCGTGCTGCTATGACAGTCATTCGGCACCGTTGCAAAGAATGAGCTTTGCAAATGAAGATTTCCTCTTCTTATGCGCTAGCTTTTCTGGGTTTGAGCTTTTGCTTTGGGAATTAGCGAATAGAAGTTGTAAAATTGTTGATTGCTGCTGCATTGCGTTTCGCTTGCCTTCTAACCGTCAAATGTTTCCCTTTCAATTCTTTTCAGGAATTCCAAAAGTTACAAGCTTATCTAAATTTTATTTTTTTTGTAGACTGTGTCGTCTATGCATATTGATCTGTGCGATGTATCTGAAAATAGGAAGCGCAAAGCTTTTTTGCTACTTAATCTCAGGAAAATGCAAACAGCAAGTAATTTAGTAATCACCAAGCGCCTCTTCGCTGATACCGCTTAAACACACGATAGGCAATATTGTGTAAACAATTTCTGGTTGTTTTTTTTTAAGAAACACATAGACGCATCAGAGAGGGCAGTAGTTTGTATCCCTTCAGCCCACAATCCCCTCGAGTTTTTTGTTCCCCTGTGTAGAATTGTGATTCTGTGAGCAATTTTCCAATAGAATACAAAGGATTGATTGCTCTTCTGAGGCTAGCAAAGAGTGCTAACGTTGGGCCCACCTGAAGCGTGAAATTAACCGCAAAAAATAAAAATAAAAAGGAAAAAAAAAGAAATTTTCTTCTGGCGGTCTGCGTTGTCGCATTCCCAAAGCCGAGTTATTTACTGTTTCCGCTTCGGTATCTTTCAAATTGACACAGGGTGCCTTATCTCTTACACATGAATAAGGAAGGATCCTTTGCCTGTCCGCTTTTCCCGGCTTTTTTAAGACATACGGAGGGTAGCAGCAAGCTTTGCCAAAGGAGACTATTTATAGCGTCTTCAAACATCCCTTTTGGGGCGTGTTGCCCATGTTGGCGGGCGCATATCGGGAAAACCTTGCAGCTTAACGGCCCTTGATGGGATCCAGGAGCGTGGATGGGCCTCCCATAGGGACATATCCGCGGCCAGAACAGCCGCAAGCACAGCAAGGTTAGGGAGACCTGTGTGGTAAACGGCGAGAAAGACAGTGGGGGTTGCCGGAGCGCTGGGGGCATATCTTCCGGTAGTTACTCCAGAACCGCTAGCGTGCAACGGTATGCGCCGGGTGGGAAGACCCGAATCCCTGGGTTAGCGCATCCCACGTAAGGGAATACCGCATAGGGAAACACGCAGCCATATGATGGCCGGTCTGGAGAAATATAAATTTACAAGCACCCTCTGCACCTGTCAAGAATAAGGTACATGGAAAAACAAAAGAGGTGAGTAGAAGAAGAAATAAATGTAACAGTTTTTCCGGCTGTATTTTTCCGCTCATCAACAAAAACTTTTTAATTCAGTCTGCACAACCACAAACTTCCACAGTCTGCCTCGTCAACATTATTCGAAACAAAATGAACGCCAACCAGTCTACTGCCACCGCTACCATTAACAACACCTACGCAGCCGAGGACACTGGTCTCTTGTCGGCTTCGCCATCTGCTAGCACGATGGATCACAAAGAACAATGGGACCTTCGGCAGTTGTTCACGGCCCCAAACGCCAACAGCGGCCGCGTGCTTCTCGGCGTGGTCAACAGTTTCCTTCATGAGTACTCATATAGTGGACACTACTACTTTGATGTTATTTCAAAATAAAGTATCTTTTAGTTTATTTTTCGGCATACTTGTAGCAGAAAAATAAGTGGCGAAAAGGAAGGGAAAAGGACAATAGAAAATTCGCTCGCAGGTACCTGGTTTTGTCATGTTGAAAAGTTCCGCTTTTTTGATCAGGTTGAAAACGCTGGACGTTCTCACCAACTTGAACCCCCCTCCGTCTCCAAACCAGCAAAAGGAAGTGCAACGCACCAAACTGTCTGACATTTGATATTAAGGGCAAAGTCTCATATATTGGCCATTATTCTTATTGCAAGTTCAAGTCAATTAATTTTTTTATGAAACGAGGCACACATTAATTTTTTTAATCCCGTCAATATATCTTTGGAACACAGAAGCAAAATTTCGAGTATCAGTAGCATGGGCATAGTCGGATCAGGCGGTTGAGCAGCTTACTGAAAATTACAATAATGAATTCATGTTTCCAATCTTCACACATAATACACACATCGCGAAACGCACTATAACCGAATTTAAATGAACTTTCTGACTGGAAATGGCACCTTAAAGGAATGTCACTTTTGCGCTCTGCTGATTTAGTTTTTCAGAAAAACGCTCACTTTAATTCTCATAAATATAAAAAATTTTACTCTCTGCATTTTTTAATCCTTTTTTGTAGCCTCTTTTTTGAGGCGGGTATGCAAAATTAGAAAAATTGGCAAAAGAAGTGAAGTAGAAAAAAGGTAGGCGATTAGAAATAAAGCGAACTTGAGAAGAATATAAGCCGATCATATTTTTTGAACCCTTTTCTAAAAGTCAGACAAGTCTTCGCCAGCACTGTTGTAGGCAAAAATGTTTGGAGAGCCAGTACCAATGTCTAAGATGGCATCAGCAGTACCTAAGGAAATAATAACTTTCTTCAACTGAACAGCGGTCACAGCGCTGGCGGAGGACAAAGGGGAGCCGGAAGATGACTGCAAGGCGAGCATTAGGTTAAAAAGCCAACAACGTGCGGCGAGACCATAGAGGTATGGAGTCAGTGGCGCTGATGGAGCTGTTCCAGATAGATAGGATGCCCTGACTTGGAGCAAAGATGTCGACAAACTTATATCAGATAGAGGAGTCGGATCTGGTGTCCTCATTGGTAATGGTATCGACGGTGATGTCATTCGCCGCAGATGCCGGAGAAGTATTGCAGGCGTCTTGATTCTTGTTACTGGCCGCAACGGCAATGCGGACACCAGCAGCAACAGCGGCGACAACAGCATTGTTGATGCATGAGGACTTGCTGCCACAGAGTGACATGTTGGCAGTAGAATCCTTGTAGGCTAACTTGTAAGCATTCTCCTTGCGCTTTTTGGCGACCCATTGAATGCCATTGCCAGCACCTTCAGGGCCATCATCGCTTGAGAAGATGGTTCTCCAGGGTGCTCTGCCTTCAAAGGCTTCATGGTCAGTTTTGATACCAGTATCAAAAATAAATGAGGTGACACCCCCATCGCCTTCAGAGTCGTAGAGGTATTTACCAGTACTGGCACCACCCAAGGACTCCTTGGTGAAGTTTTCTGACAAGGGCCCTTGGGGTGTCTTCTTGGGTGGTAACTTTGCGGTACCTTTGAAAGCGCCGACAATGGCGCCCTCTTCAATGAAATCAACATCTTTGAGATACAAGACGTTGATAGTCTTATTCAAGAAGTTCCGGCATAATTCTTGAAATTGTCCAACTTGAACCCAAAGCCGATACCGCCGCCTTTGTTTTCATCGGGATGAGAGAAAAACTTGCCTTGTGACTGCTTTGCGTACAACTTTGAGGGAGTAATGCTTTGTTTCTTCTGAAGCTGCCTCTTGCGGCTTGGAGCTTGTTGGCAGTAACTTCTTTTTTAATGTACTTGTTTGGAAGGTGGCGGTGGCAATGAAAGTCAAGGCAGCGATGGAAAATTTCATTTTGGAAGAAGCGAATTGAATGAGTTATAAGAATAGTTAAGTGGTTGAAGAATTAAAAAATAAATTCAAAAGAAAAATAGCTATGGAGAAGTGAATTTATTGCACAAGAATCAAAATTGTTGTGTTGACAATGATATTGAGATAGATTTATTGAAACTTGGTCGAAAAGTCCGAGATTCTATCGCCTTTTATATATACTTATTTCAGGCAACTGATCTTCTCAATACCCAATAATTTCAGCACCGGCCAAAAGTCGAGCTCTTAAAGACTACCTGTTAATACTCTCTGGTGGGTCCTTAGCAAAATTTTATCACTGTGTGTAGTAAATATGTAGCATTATGGCATCTTTCCCAATCATCGCAGGGCTATCAGGAGTCAAAACAGTCTCTGAGCACGCTTCATATTTCTTGGTATTTCCGCGCATATGCTCACCAAGAAGTGCTACCTGCAGAAGAGAAGCCAACAGCAGTCTCTCTGCCATGCTTTTTCGGAGTAGCTGGGATGGTGTGTGTTGACGATTCACGTCTTAAGGAACCTAATCGGTCTGAATAGCTCAAGAATTGGATGCGAATTCTGTGATTTTGCGTACTTGTCAAGTTAATCGGATCCGCAAATAGCTGTGCAAGCCATCAACTACACTTAAGGGTCCAACACGTAACTCATCAGCCAGCCATTAGATACCGCAACATATTGTGTCCTTTTAGTAATACTTGAATTATATATGCTCTTTTTTCTATATATAGGCATCCTTTATTGTATTTTGTGTGAATTCTCGTAGGTATCAGTAGGATTGTGGCTTTGAATGCTCAAAATATATTCCTAGCATGCCTTTGGATGGAAAAGAGACAAACTGATAACTCAGGAAAGCTTCTCGAAGCACAGCCAAAATCGGAAAGGAATTTTTGATGTGCCTAACCACCTAAAAAAGGCTTACAGAATAGATGGTTAAAAGCAGTCCATGGACACAGGCTCGACCATAATCAAAGTCTGCTACCTTTTGCCGGCAGTTACAGAGCCCATGCTGGAAGAAACACAGGACACAGTGCATTAGGTATGTGTAGACAGAGAAGCACACAAAGTACTGTGCGGCCTCCGGACAACCTCCTCCGAAAAAGACAAAAGGCAAAAAGAGGAATTGAACATCAACAACTGCCAAATGTTAACAGTACAAACAACGCCGCCTTCCTTGCTCCTATCGCCAGCTACAATGTCGCATCCTTTGAGAAAACGTGGTAATGTCCCTGCTTACGAGTCCAGCATACCGGCATCGCCTTCTGCCGCCAGCGCTTCTCCCTTCAGACCAGCGAGAAGCTACACCCGGAATAATGACAACACCTACAAGAAGCGGACCCTCCTCGGATTGGTAAACTGGCACTACTTGCTTGTGCTTTCGTGGATATGGCTCATGGTGCTATTCCACTTTCAGAGAATAAAGCCCAAGGTGGAAATCAACAAGTGCCAGTGGTCGCGCTGGGAATCTTTCTCCATGCAGCGAAATCTCAAGGCCGATGTGAGGCCACATCGCGTACTCTTGATTGCAGACCCGCAGATTGTTGATGACCATACATACCCTTCCAGACCTCGCTGGATACAATACGTAACGAAAAAGATATCAGATAACTACATGGCTCTCAACTACAAGCTTCTTCAGAACAGACTCAGTCCTGATACCACTATATTCCTCGGCGACTTATTTGATGGAGGTAGAGAGTGGCATGACGATGCTAAATGGTACGATGAGTGGAAGAGATTCAATCGCATCTTTCCTAGCTATCCAAACAGAAGGTTCCACTACAACATCTTGGGTAACCATGATGCTGGATGGGATAAAACTATGAACCGCACTATTATAGACCGTTTCAAGGTCTTCTTCGGCAACAGTAATGACTACATAATCATCGGAAACCACACCTTCTTGTTCCTCGACACGATCGCTTTATCAGCAGCCAACAACAACGACTCTTCTATTGTTGATGGAGCAAGACATTATTTGAATAACTTGACAGATGTGTATCTTCCTGAGTTAGATCGCTGGCAGGAACAAAAAAATCAAAACCCACTACCTAGAGTTTTGCTAACACACGTTCCTTTTTTCAGAGATCCTGGAAAACAGGCTTGCCGTGGGCCAAGAGAAAACAAGAAGCCTTTCCCGCTTGTCAACGGTGGCACTTTTCAGACCGTGTTGTTTCCAGACTTGACCAACGAGCTCCTCAATAAACTTCATCCTGAAATCATATTCTCCGGCGATGACCACGATTACTGTGAGATTTATCACGATTACGGTGCTAAAAATGCCAAAACACATCAAAATGAGTTTAAGCGAACCACAGAAATTACAGTCAAGTCGTTCTCCATGAATATGGGCGTGCGCTATCCTGCTGCACAACTTTTATCACTTTATAATCCACTTGATGTTAAAGATAGTGCCTTAGCTGGTGCGCAAAACAATATTCAGCTTCCGACTTACCAGACAAATATATGCTACCCATACGCCCCATTCACAACGCTATACAGTTACGCATTTTTGCTTTTGGCAACGATTGTCTTCTGGGCGTATGTGACAATATACCCGGTGAAATATCTCCGCTACGAGGCAAAAATCATACGTGTCACCAAACCACTTTTATTCAAAATCATAAACTCCATGCCATTTATTAGATTTGTGCTTCAAAAATCCACTAACCGTTCTGGCTACTTGGGCTCAAATCTCGAGAATGGCAGAAATATCTTTAAATACGATACTGAAGACGAATTGGAGGAGGAAGCCGCCGAAAAACTCGAGGAGAATAACCTAAAGCCAAAGGATTATCCTGGCTTTGTGGTGAATTTCCTCATACAGTTGCTGATTATTTATTTACTTTTCGCATACTTTTTCATTACTGTATAGAAGCTGAGCTTTTTATAAAATACCAAAACTTCCTAATAATGCTACGATATTGTAACTCTCAACTGCATTTTATTATTTTTTATCCGTTGTTACACATACTTTCGAATTCGGCACTGTACTCTCATGCTCTTACAGATTCGGCGCTGTAAAATATCGATCTTACGTAAAACTTTTTCAGGTTAACTAATCGAATGCTCTAATATATTAATAAAATGTACACAGCGAAAACTAATTAGAAAAATTAAATTTAGATACTCTCAGTAGTACTGCTTCCATCCTCGTACTCATCACTCATCTCAACGTCTTTATCTTCCTCCTCGTCCCTCTTTGCATTCTTTTCGTTCTTGCTCTTCTTCTTACCTTCTTTGGCAAAATACTCTTCACCAGCCGTCTCTTGCGCCTTTTTACGGTCATTGGCGCCGGAGGCTTCGTTGATCTGTTCGCTGGCCAACAATTCCATGTGCAAGCGGCCACCTTCCTGCAAGACGTCTTGCTTCACCTTCAAGTATTTGTAGAGCGGTAGAGACTCCACGCTTATTTCTTCTTTGCCGGCAAAGGCGGTGGTCAAGGTAGGCTGATTCACAGGGTCAAAACGATCTAATTGGTCTCTCTTAGTAGAAACAACCTGCGAGTTTTCGTTGATCTTCGACACTAGATTGTTCACTTCCTTCACAAAGAATATCATAACCTTGTTTTTCTTGTGCACGGAAGAGTGTTTCTTGGTAAACTGCTTGAGTCTCTTGGAGATTATGAAGGAGAATTCAGGGAATGCTAAACTTTCAACATAGACGAACAAGTACTCCTGCAAGCTGTTCAAAAAGTTGTTGATGACATATATTTGATACTCGGAGGTATTGACAGAGTTCTTGGACACCTTGATGCCGTGGGTGCTCATGTACATATTGCTCTGGATCAACTGAATATTCTTCTTGCCGCTGCCGCTCTTGCTGGCGGTAAAGTTCTTGTTGAAGATGCTCGACAGGAGCAACTCAATAAAGATATTGAACAATGGAATGTAAACGGTAGTCTGAGCAGATAAGTGCGTCAAAGACTTGAAGAGGTAGAACTTCAATGGGAAGTAGATGGCGTTATTGTTAAGTTTCATGGTACCAAGGGAGATCTGCACCACTGGGTAGATCAACTCGTTCAAAGAGGATGGTTTCTTCTGGCCACGGGTGTTACCGCAAGTATTAGCCAAGAACTTGGTCCAGAAGTCCAACGACTGCACGAACTGCCAGTTGTAGATTAATCTCAAGTTCTTGCTGTTGTCATTTTCGTTCTTGATATTAGAGTTCTTCTTGAGGAAGTTTCTCAAGTGGATGGAGAGCTTTCTGATGTATTTGAAGGCAACCTGGTAAGACAAGTTCACGTCAATCTGGAACAAGTCAATAAGGCCCGTCTTTAAAAACTCAATCAACTTGAATTTTTTGTATACGACCAAATCGGTAGCAGAAGTATCAAGGGAGACTGAGGACTGCAACGTGAGTGCTCTCTTTAAGAAGGCCTCGTAACAGGTATTGATAATGGTTTCCAAGATGTTGCTGGCGTATTCCTTCGACAAATTAATAATCACGGAAAAAGTCAACACATTGATATCCAAGAAAGAATCAATATTGACCTGTTTGTCGTCGTTTTCGTCGTTGTCGCCGTCGAAATTCTTGGAAGCGCTAGATGGAGTCAAGATCAAAGTTGACCATAATCCAATCATGGCACCGATCAATTTCTTTAACAAGGTTCTAAAAGATAACAAGTATGGAAATATGTCGTATATGGAAGAAAGAGTCAACAAGATGAATTTCAAATTCAAATTGCTTCTGGTGATATCACTCAACATGGTGATCAACGAGAATGCGTGTTGTTTCAATATTGCCGACAATTGCTTTAATTTGCTGTTGTTTTTCACTTGGCGTACCTGAATATTATGCTCCTTGTTGAACTTGTTGGTTAATGGGAATAATTTCGCAATAGCGACCGGTAATTTCTTCAACGTGAGGAAAAGTAACCTGTTGAAGACAGTTTCTCTGGTGACAAAGTACTTGTATTCGGATTCCATGGTGGATGCACTAGCATCGCTGGCTGTGGTTTGGTTCACGTTCACGGCGGCCTTGAATGCTAAAGTGATATTCTTAATGATCTTTAAGGATGGAGATTTTACCAAAGCGGTGTCCCACTCTTTCACAAGGTCCATGGTGACTTCAATCTTGCCATCTTCATTTTCCTGAGCCAAGGATCCTTCTTCGTCATTTGAATCTTCTTGTTGGCTCTTTGTTTTGGACTTTTTGCTTTTGAATGGTGCTTCATCTTCCTCTTCATCGTCTTCATAGTCTTCATCAACTTCGTACTCGCCATCGGCCAATTCATCTAACTCGCCAAAAATGTCATCATCTTCATCATCATCTTCACCGTCATTTTCATCTCCGTCGCTAGCTTCTTCGGCCTCATCGTCAATAAAGCTTTCTTTCTTGCCAGTGTCGTCCTTGCCCTTCTTGTCAATGACTCCAAAGTCAGCCTTTTCGTCTTCGCTGTCAGTCTCAACATCGAATGGGTTCTCTTTTACCTGCTCAGTCTCACCATCGTCATCAACTTGAGGCTTCTTTCCTTTGCCTCTACCCCCCTTATGCTTAGCTAAGAGTTGCTTGTGCTTCTTGCCCTCTTTACGGTGGTCCAAGGTTCTCTTGAGATGCTTCGCTTGAAACTTCTTAGTGGATTTGGAAGCTTTGGCCATGGTGTTCGATTCGGTAATTTAGCAGCTTATACTATCAAAAGTTTAATAGAAACCAAGCTTGCAGATCTAGGGTAATATTCTCACAGCTTATCCTTTTGAATATTGAAATTTAGAAAATTTTTTATGCATCAAAAAATAAAATTAGAAAAAAATTTGATGTTTCCGATGAGCATTACCCTAGTGCATGTTAATACATAGCGATACAGGGTTATGCACCGGTTTCGCGGCAAAATCATAGCTTTCAAAGGAGAACGACATGACTGAGGCATGCCGAGACTAACGCTTTAGCTTTTTAAGAACAGGGCATACTAACAAATAGAGGCACTATAAGCCGAAGTTTATGAAAAAACGGCTATTAGGTCATCCTGGGTCCACCAGGTACGAACTAATAGAAATGTGTTGGCATGAGTTTCGGAAAGCCGCCTAATCTGATACATATGTGTGGTAAATAAATCCCAAAGTGTAACGATTCGTTACCATTTTAGCCCAAAAGTTTTAATCTTAGGCTTTCTTGAGTTCATATTTCTAGGTGAGTGCGCATAATGGCAACATATTTTTGATAGTAATGCTGAAATGTTCCGGGTGTAGCAGCATGCATCTATATGCATTTTTATTCTCCTATATTGTGATATATGCATTGTCCTACAAATTTATTTACATTTGTCCTTATTGGGACACCGGAACAAAACAGAGACTAAAACAAAACAAAACAAAACAAAACAAAACGAAACAGAAAAATGGCAGAAAACAACAAAAACGAGATTGAAGCCTGTAAACAAAACCAGAAGATCGCGAAGTTCTAGGAGCAGAAGGAAATTAGTTTATACAAATTATCTTTATACATTCATACCAACATTCGTCTGACACAATCATACTGTTCATCCATAATCCATAATCCATAATCCATAATCCATAATCCATAACGCTGACGTCCATAATTGTTATACAGGCCAAGCCCCTAAACTGGCTTTTGAAAACTGCGCACTAGTACATCAAATAGTCACAAATAGCTTATTCAAATCCAGTGGAGTTTTTTTTTTGATGAACCATTTGCAATTTACAGCATTTAGTACCAGCTTGTAACATAACCAGGACACAGAATATAAAGCAATGTCAGATTTGTCGCCCATTCCTCTTGATAAAATCAAGAAGCAGTATTTCTCATACTTAGATCGAAATAACAGTAGCAATAACGCACCTGACGAGAACAACATAACAGTCATCAAAGACCCAAATAATGTTCCAAAAAGTCCACAAGGATTAAGGTCGCCGTCCTCGGCGTCGTCTTCGTCATTATCCATCAAATATTCTCCAAAATCTAAAGCTAGTAATAATAATGATATCCTTAAGAATATAAATGCCAACAAAGTGAACTTGACGAGCCAGAAACATCCTTCGAGGACAAAATATTTTGAAACCGACTTGAAGAATATGGAGTTGCATGGCCAAAATACCCATAGTAGTGAGAGCTCTATCTTTACTAGCCGTACAGAAAGTAGCGGGAGTGGAAGTGGAAGTGAAGCAAGCGGATACAAACGCAACCTATCCAAGCTATCCGAGATGGATTCCAAATCATCTTTGAATGTGGAGAAAGAAAAGAAGATTTTACAAATGGCAGGATATAGTCAGAAATTAAGCAGCTCTGTATTGGATGAGCTAACAAGAAAAGCAGAAAAGTTTTCAAATAATTATGTTTCAAATAATCAAAATGAGCAGCATGAAAATAACGAAGAACTTTCAAGAAAGGGATCTATACAACAGCGCTTTAATGCTATTCATCAAAAGAATTTTAGAAGAATGGAATCGATAACTAATCATTACAGTGCCATCAGAAGACGCAAACAGCTACAAGAATCAAAGGAAAGACAAATGGCTGCCTCAGCGGCTGCGAAAAGTTTATTGCAAAGAACTGAAAAGGGAAAGCTCTTACCGGAACTAATGCCTAGACAAGAAATTGAAATTGAAGAGGAAGAGGAACGCCAAGAAAACGATGCAACTTCTAGACGATCTAGCATATATTCTTCCGACAGCGATTCCACAGATGTGACAATAACGACTCCGATCAAAGATAGCAGTAAAAGATTGTCTAATGTTCAGCTCAGTAGCGCCTCGAAAAGAAGAAGAACCCTAATTGGGCCTAGAGAGGTCCCTGAAAGCTTGAAGTCACCAAATAGAGCCAACAAAGCAGCCATTCAAAGTGCAGAAGATGATTTTTTCAAGGCGAACGCAGACATGGAAGCAACGATGAGCATGAATGACTCAGTCCCATCAAATTCTAATCGCCAGACATTCGGTAATGTGGTATCGCTCGAAAAGTGTGGTACAAGAGACGACAGCGATATTGAAAGCAAAGTTGAAAGCAAAGTTGAAAGCAAAGTTGAAAACATACTAGGCGGCTTTGCCAGAGTCAGAAAAACTTCATCAAACTTGGCCCGTAGTCAAAGAAACCAACTGGAAAAATTACAAAACAATAACAAGGATGATTTTATCGACTTTGAAAGTTCAAATACAGAAGAAAACATTCGGAAGTATATTAATGGCGACCAATCTATCGAGCCATTAAGAATAATTTACAAAGTTGAAAACGTCAAACAAGGACTTGAGCCTCCAAATGATGTGCTCTCCAATAATGCATCACAGAAAGATGCTGACCTTTCGATGAAAATTGATATGTCCATGGTTCAGGACGGAGCTCAAATGGATATAACTATGATTCAAGATGCTACTAATAATGATAACGGGCATGACGTTTATGGTGAAAAGAATGCCTTACCGGAGAAACATAGTGGCGATAATGTCAAAGGTAGCTCAGTTACGGATATAACCATGGATAAGGCTGATGATACCGTGATAGTGCATAATAGAGAAACGAAAGAACCTCCAAAGCCTTTGCTTCAACTGAGAACCATTTTACCACCTAGCTTTACTAGCAAGAGAGCTCCGGCTGCCCATGATTCCCTTGCAAATTCTAGACCATCCACAAATTTGAGTAGTTATATTACCCCCGGAAAAACTACGACGTCTACTCTGCATGTAAATGCCAGTAAAGCCGCTGCTGTCACTGCTGCTTCTGCTGCAAGCGCTCCACGAACTACAAAAAAACCCCAGCTAGCTTATGAGGGTTACAAGCTACCTTACTTTGCTGCTTCCAAATCTCTTGCAAAGGCCAGAAGTCTGAGCAACGAGTCGAACATTGGATCTGTCAGCGGCAGCTCTACCTCCCGATCTGCAAGTGGTGCATCTGTCGATTCGAAAGCTTCAACTGTGTCTTCGTCATCTTACTCTTCAGCATCTTCGGCCACTGCATCATCAAGCAATTTTCACTTTGTTAGGCCTCTCAATAGAGCTAATACCAAATCGCAAGCGAACTTGAGGGCTGAAAGAAACAGAGCCCAGAGTGCTCAAAATGCTACGGTCAAATTAGCAAGAAGCAATAGAAACTTGAGAAGCGTTGCTTCTCATGAAACATTAAATAAGTCGGGATCTTTCCATACAAAAATACCCACACAAAGTTCATTATCGAGAAAATCTTCTATGCCAAGTTTCTGTCAGCCCACCGCCGCATCCTTGAGCAGACAATCTTCCAGAAATAATCTTAAAAACTCGACATCATCATCTTCATCTATGTACGGTAAAACAAACTTGGATGCAACAAAGTCCACTATCAGATCGTCTACTTCCAAGTCCTCCGTCAAAAGCAGTAATCTCAAACTGAACGACGTTGCCAGAACCAGATCTGTCAACCAGATGTATGAAGGTAGCTCTACAAAGCCGGGAAGCGTTACAAAATCGATTTATAGTAGAGGTGAGTTTAACAAACCGACTTCATCATTCTCCTCCGCCAGATAGAAAAGATTATATCTAACGGTTGAAAAGTACCTTAGTTTCCTACCTGATTTTGCTCTTAAAATTATTTGTGTTTTCTCGTTATCCTTGTTTTTTGACTATGATTTCCAACCATAATACCTATTATTTTTTGTTTTTGTTTTTTTTTCTAATTTGGCTCCCAATATTTTTATCTTTACGACATTCAATTTTATGACTTACTAGTGCTCCTACTTTCAATCTTTTCAAAATCTCGATTTAAGCATTACCCATGTTTGTGACAAAAATCATTTATATCTTAATATTTTTGGTTTCTCTTTCTCATACAATCACCGGGTCTCATGCGCACAATATATGGATATCTTCTAGAATAATCACATATTTATCTGCTAGAAACAGATTCAGCCTACATGTTGGAACTTTTCTGCGCGACAATAAACTCTCGGCAAGTACGGAAGTCACATGGCAGATCACGGGGGCTGGCACCAAAAATGTTGCAGCGGGATAAAAGATTTGGCTTTGTCCGGCGTCTTGATTTGTTCATGGCGACTTGGGCCCAGATTGTTTTCAACATTTTCTTCTTGTGTTCGCTATACCGTTCAATTCGCATTATTAGGTATTTTTGTTTCAAAAGCTTTATTTGGGTGTTGAGAATATTGAGTCGCTCGAGAACACAAGCCAAATTCAATAGCGATTACCATTTGCACAATGAGATCAACTATCGTGCTTAACATATTAGCATCGTTAATGGCAGTAAACGCCTTAACGATATCACCATCATCATCAACTCCACCATCGCCATCGGCAAGCCAAACTTATCATCTCCACACTCCGCAGGTTACCTTTGAGCCGGCAGAGGCTCCAGAACAGCAAGCACAAGAAATCAGCAGCAGTAAGGCCCAAGAGCCAACGTTGGCCAAAAGATGGAGAAAGGTCCATAATCCGAAGACTACAACCAGCACCTCAGAACTTCCTCCTGAGCCATGGAGAAGAACTATTTCTTCTACGATAGTGGAGATTGTCTATCCTACTGTCATTGCTGGTGTCACATTCAGCGCTAAGCCTACTGAGCATGTTGGCGGGGGACCTACCCGATGGGTCTCGTTGAATAAACAAGGGAGACCAAAGACCATAAACCCACGAGTCAAAAATGGCGTCACCAAGAACGCATCCCCAGACTACAAGACCTATTTTAAGACTGCTACTACCATAATTCACGACAACAAAGACTTGAAGGCCCATAACTTGGGAAAAGATGAGACTTATACCGAGGTCAAATGGATTGAAGAGGATGATACTTACATCTCCTTAAATCCTCTTATCCGTTGCACTCCAGACAGATACTTGAACAAGGGTCTCGGTAAGGATGTTAAGAGTGAACCATTTTGTACTCCTGCAGAGAACTCTAATATTGACCTTGGAAAAGTGTATTTTGTCACCTGGTTTACCAAATACTTTGAAGGAGCTAATAAGGTCAGACTTCATTTGGCTTATATCAAAGAAAGTGCAAAGGCTAAAGGATTCAAAAAGAGAGATTTGAACAACTCTGTTGGGTTAGAGACTTCCGAGGAATTGCTAAAGAGAGAAGAAGGCGCCCTCTATCCATCCGGCACCAAATTGGCGTTTTTCACATCGGACTGGATTGAGAATAGAGACGGTTACTTCCCTCTTGAAGTCAACGAAACTTGGTTGAAGGGCAAATATGACAAGGCTGCAATCATCACTATCCAGCCTGACACTGTAGAAGACGAGGACTTTGACTTGCTTTCTAATGGTATTATTGTCAAGCTCAGAAAACGAAATGCTGTCTACAAGAAAACCAAAGCAAGATTGGATGACGGAATTGGCGAAAATGAAAACAAATATATTGTGCTCATGACTATACCTACTGTCGTTGTGATCGCTGCTTGTCTCATGTACTTCTTAACCCAGTTCTGCTCCAGAGACAGAGACGTTGCTAGTATTAGAAGAGCATACTATAAAAGCAAGTTCCACAGAGTTGTTGGCAAACCTAAGCTTTTTGGTAAAAAGAAAGGCAAGAAAGGATACTCTAACTTGCCTCAGTTCGAAGAACACGAATTGGAAGAGTTTAAAAAAAGTTAGTGGTTGAAATAGTGGAAGTTATTGCATAAATGCTTGTTTGAAAACTATCAGCTTGATTTGATTTCAAAATATGTAAAAATTTCATTGCTGTACCTTTTGTCATTTATTTAATTCTTCTATTTGATGTTGCATCATCGTATAATATTCTTCAATGCTAAATAGGACAATTTTTTCCGAAGCTTCTGAAGCATCCGTAATCCTGCTTTTAGCCTGAAAAAATGTTGGTTTCTTGAGCTATGCAATGTTCGGACTGACTTGAGTTTATTAGCATTTCTCGCTTGTTTGTATTATTGTATCTTTGTACGAAATCATGTTTAAAGGTGCTTCAAATCGTCCACGCTGTATTTCTATGCATTGCGCAAAAATTTGAAATTCTTGAAAAACCTAAGTCAACGGTCTCGAAACTGTAAATTGTCCCCATTTTTGACCTATAATAACCACGGTTTGTATATTATTTAACTTCAAGCCCACAAAGATGAGTCAGGCACCGTTAAGGATGCTATTGCCGTCACTCTTTAAACGAAATTTTTCTCAGACATGCTATTGTTCTGCTAAAAAGAAGGTAGCTACATTCAAAAAGGCTAATCTCAACGTACCTGCCACTACTACTAAATATTTTGGGCGTCCCAGCAACAACTTGTCTGCTGGTATAGTAGGTCTCGCTAATGTTGGCAAATCCACCTTCTTTCAAGCTGTCACTAAGTCAGACGCCGGCATTGCGGCCAACTATCCTTTTGCTACGATAGACCTAGAGAAACTATTGATCACGATCCCGTCGGAAAGATTAGATAAATTGCAAAAATTGTACAAATCCAAGAAACAGATCAAAGCCACGTTGTCAATCTGTGATATTGCCGGATTGACTAAGGGCGCTAGTAAGGGTAAAGGTTTAGGAAATCAGTTTTTGAACGATATACGGTCAGTAGACGGTATATTCCAAGTGGTGAGAGGATTCAGGAACGACGATATCACGCATATTGAAGAGACGGTTGATCCAGTGAGAGACTTGGAGATTGTGAATGAAGAGCTCTTGTTGAAAGACTTAGACTTTGTGGGCACCGCCATTGAACAGATTTCGAAGAAGATAAAGTACAACAAGTCAGCGCAGGAACTGATCTTGTTGAAGGCAGAATTGCAGGCTTTACAAAAGGCTGAGTACTGCTTGCTTGAAGGCAAAAGAGTAGCTAACGTGGACGACTGGACTGACGACGAGATTGAAGGATTAAACAAGCACAACTTGTTAACTGCAAAATCGGTCACTTACTTGCTAAATGTTAGTGAAGAGGACTACATTAACCAGAGCAACGAGTTCTTGGAATCAGTCACTAAGTGGATCAGAGAGAATTCAGGACAAAAAACTAGCGCAAGAGGTAACGACAACTTGATCTTGTTCTCTGCTGCCTTTGAAACCAAATTGAAAGAGATGGAGATGAAAGAACTTGACGGTGTAAAGTCTGCCATTCCCGAAATTTTGGTCAAGATGAAAAAAGACTTACATTTGATCAGTTTCTTCACTTGTGGGGACATCGAAGCTAGAGAATGGCAACTTAGACAGAACAGCTTTGCTCCAGATGCGGCCGGTATAATTCACAGTGACTTACAAAAGACATTTATTTCTGCGGAAGTTATCAAATACAATGATGTCAAAGATGAGGAACCGGCAAAGTTTACGTTAAGTAAGTTGAAAAGTGCCGGAAAGGTTCAAAGGCAGGGAAAACTGTACATTGTTGAGGACGGTGACATTATTTTGATCAAAGCAGGTGCCGGTAAAGCAAGATAAATTCAAAGTTCGTGTTATTTCAAATCAGTTTAATTCCATTTTTTGAGCTTACAGATATTGAGGCTTTTGCCAAAAATTGAAGCTCCAATTGTACATAAATTGTATTATAGAGCTTTATTCGCGTATCGTGTAGAATACATTCAAGTATATGTATATCCCATACCTATTATCCACTATTCAATCCAATTTGTAGCTACTACTAGATTTAAGACCCTTCGTAAGCCAAAAAATTTGCATGATAAACAATCAACTAAAAACTTTGTTAGTTATCAATACCTTAAAAGGCTGACTCGAAATCAAGAATAGACTATCCCCCAATTGACAAACTTTGGTGCAAATAGTAAATCTCAGTACATTTGGTTTGGTATCTTATCATATACAAAAAAATTTCAAACGAGCTGGGTTTAATGCTATATGGTCATCATTGTACTACTGCTGCAAAGTTATCAAAGGCGACAAAATCAAAACGGCGTAACATACTTTTTCAATTGGAGCTGCTTAAAGAATAGAAAGAGCCAAAAAAGAGAGTCGAATAAAAGGACAGAGAGAAGGGCAGAAGGGGGGTTTATATAAGCGGAAATCTCGAAAATTCAAAAAAAATTTAGTGAGCGCGGGTAACACAGGAAACGCGTTTCTATGTTTTTTATTTTTATTTCTATTATTTTTGTTTATTTTCTTGGAATGCAGAAGAGCCGCTCTATAGATAGCAGTTGGCTATACAACTTATAACAGCATTATAACGCTTAGTAGGTCCATTGATACAGTTCCAGTTGATAGTGCTGGAAATGAATCTTGTGAATATAGGGAGCCAGTCTCGGAAGACGGGCATCTTTGCCAGATCAGGCACCAAAAGAGACTCCAACAATTTGGAAGACTTGGATGACTTTTTTTTGAGAAACTCGACTCAGGAAGACAATAGTGGTTCTCCACGAGTTGGCAGCCAGGAAAAAAAGCAATCTTCCAAGAGATCTTCTGCCGCCTCAACACCTTCGAGAACAAGACAGGCTTATGGTACACCGAACAGGACTACTCTTCATTCTTCAAGGAAAAGGAGATCAAGCGTGAGCAGTAATCATAGCGCTGATTATCAGGATCAGAACGGCGATGTCCAGCTCAGCGATACTGAGAGCCGGCCAGCCAGTGTTAAAAGTATCAAAGGCAAAATTAGGGCCACCAAAGCTAATAATAAGAAATTGGACGCAGAAATTGAGGAAAATGATGGAAGCTCGGATGATGAAATACTAGACGGAAACGATTTCAATAACGACAACGTTAATATACGAACTCCCGAATCAAAGAGAAACAATCACCAAGCACGCAGTCTAGCAAGCAATAAAAAGACTGCCAATAATACAGAATCACCAATGAAAAAGCAAAAAAAGAACGCGCCTCCTACGAAGACACAGAAAATCATGAGCCCATTAAAGAAGACTACTGCGGCAAACAAAATTTCCAACAGTTCAAAATCTAAAAAAGTGAATAAAGGTGCTAGAGTCACAAAAAATATTGCTTTAAGTAAATCAAAGCCAACAAAATCTAATAAACTAGCAGCGTCTAACGAAACAAGCGAATCTGAACCACAGAGAAGATCTAGCAGATTAAGAATCCCACCAGTCGCGTTCTGGAAAAACGAGAAAGTTGTCTACGATTATAGCGACAAGCGCCATGTTCCAACCATTAAAGATGTGGTCACTAATGATGACCTTGAAAAAGAGTCGGCTAAAAAGAAACCAACGGCGCGTAAAAAGCCCTCTAAAAAATCACAGCTGCAGCAAACACCAAAAGTGCAGTATGTGTATCCTAACGATGAAATCGCCAACGGACTCGATACTGAGGATCTCCCAAAAGCTAAGTGGATGGAACAGGGTCAAAACACTATCAAAGTCTTTGAGGGACCTGGATCCAAGCAGAAAATTGAGCGTACCGTTGCGTGGGCCGCTAATAAGGAAGTCTACTCTCAGCAGGTGGTATCCAAGCAAGACAACTTTAAACTTGCCATTTTATTTAGTGAGGAGCAAGAGTTTGCTGCCTCGGGTATGTTGGAGTTTCCTGTTGATGGAATCAAATATTCAAAAAACACCGACGATACCTATTTCATATTTTACGTAATCGCAGGAATCCTTAATGTGACAATTTCTGGTAACGAGTTTACTGTGAAGAGCGGCTGCTCTTTTGAAATACCCATGGGTAACTTCTACCAATTCGTGAACAAAGGAAATCATCCAGCAAAACTATTTTTTGTGCAATCGAAGTACGTCACAATTGGAGACGAAGATGATGAAGAGGAGAAAGAAAAGGAACATGAGGAGAGCGAAGAAGAAGAATGAGAAAGTTGTATCTAAAGGCTTTTATGTTTTTTATAACTGTATTATATTACACAATTTGTGTGTCATTGTATGCTACTTTTTTCTATTTTGATATCTTGCACCAATCTCAACAGCAAACAGCTGATTGTAATTACGGCTTGAAGCCAAATTTTGTCCGAACATAAAACAGCTTGTTGCCTTTTTGCAGTTGTACAATTCGTGATTTCCATATAAAGTTCCTAAACAATTTAAGCATGTTCAATGGAAACTAGCTACTTGGTTTTGCCCCCGGCAAATAAGGCGACTTTTTTCCATTTTTCAATTCTCTGACGTTTTTGGCAAACTTTGATATTCCTTCATAAGTAACTTTGGCAAAACTGGTAACTGATGGAACTTTCTCTTTGAAAGCACCTTTATAGTCAGCCAAATCAATAATTTGTTGGCTCAAAATATTAACGCCTCCTGGAATATCTTTGAAGAGACTGTCAAAAGCGGTCTCGGCGCCCGTTCTATACGTTTCATAATCTGGAATGTATTCCTGAAGATACAAGATTTTTTTCCATGGGCATATGACTCATAGATTGCGGCCTTAAAGGCTCCTATCTCCACGAGCACAGAGCAGATACTAAAGCCCTTAACTTCCGCGTCTATCGTCTGACTAATATTTCGAAGCGCGGCCTTTGATGAATGAAATAGTCCAAAATAGCTGGAAGAAGAATATGCATCACAATTGTCAACTTTCAATATAAGACCGTTTTTCTTTCACGGAAACAAGGAAATATGGCTTTGGCAATTTTGGTGAGGCCGAACAAATCGGCCTGGTACTGCTCTTTGATCTTGATGATTTCTTCAGTAAAGGTATTGACATTGAAGTCGACCACGATAGCATCATGAGATTGTAAAACAGTGAAGTTTCCAAAGTTTCTAGAAGCCGCAATGACCTTATCGCCTTTGGCAAGGGCAATTTTGGCGAGCGCAGTACTGACACCCAAAGAGGTACCGGTAATAAACCAAAAGACATTGTGATGTTAATTTAAAATAAAAGCAAAAAAATCACCTTATAGAGGTTCTGATAAGAAACTAAGGATTTTGATTAATAGTGGATAATAAAGCCACCCAGACAGCCAAATAGTGAACATATCTTATATAGTTAGTAAAGCACCTTTAACATCGTGTGTTACTCTGGATTTTAAGTGTTACGGCCAGGTAAAGTCGATATACGCCATAGACAAAACCCTCAAAACTCAATTTTCTGAAAAATATTGCTCAGAGGGCCGGTTTTCGAACCTAAAAAATGTGTCAAATAAAAATTACACCGAGCCTAACAACTTACATAATTGATCAGCCTTGCTTTTGACACATTACTTGTTTTGAAGACCTGTTAGCAGTAAAAAAAATGTTGCTTTAATGAAAATAAGGCCATGTAAAGGCTGCCGTGAAGATGCCTTGGCACCTAGAGTAGAAACCGAGATAAAATGTAAAGTCTCTCTTTTCTGTTTGTAAATGCTCAAAGCTCTGAGGCGGTGTGTTTTTCATATTATACATAGTTTGTAAAATTTTCGCGGTGTTCAATCCGTTTATGATCTCACGCGAAATTAACCATGTCTCTAGAATTCTTTCTGCTCTCTAAAAAAAGCTGTAGGGTTTGACTCAGTTTGAGCAAATTTTTTCACACGAAAGCTCTTTTGTTACTTTTTGGCATCATAAATTAGTATTCTATATTGAGGCTGAATAGGAAAGCTCACTCAAGAGTTACAAGTCCGCAGTCCTATAAACTCAAACTATTAATCTTCTGACCGCTCCTTCATTCTCCCATAAGCCAGCCTCTTTGTTAAATGAGCAGCCGAGGAGCTTTCTGCCCGTCACAGGACATCTAGGGTTTGTTTCCTGACTGATGATACTAGACAAGTGCTTGATAATGCAAGGATAGCAAAAAACGTAGCCTGTTTCAAGCATTGCTGGGTTATGTATTGAGTTCTTGCAAAGCGCACACTCATAGTACTCGCTGGTGGCGTATTTGAAGTTCCCTTCTGCGCTATTTTCTGTGCTATTTTCTGTGGCGCTTTTTTTGCTTTTTGGTTCATTGCCGCTGGCTTTGGATGCTGTGTGAGCTTGAGTTTTGGACACAGTGGCGTTTTTGAAATCAAAGGCGGTCTTTGGAGCTGGCACAGCCTTGGCTGATTCAAGGGCCTCTTTGATAAAGTTCTCATTATTGGTTGGGTCGAATAAGTCGCGTATCATCTGGCTCTGCTGCCACCATTCAAGAAACTTGAGAGAAAACATCATGACAGGGAACGCTGTATCGAATATGCTCACTAAAGGCGACGATCTCAAGGGGGACAAAAACCTACTGAATAGGCTGTTATTAATGGATTCACCAAGGCTGAGCGGTCTGATTCGCAACTTGATGGTTTCTATGCCATTGTGTGCAGAGGATGGTGATGGAGATCTTGATGGCATGTTATCGTAAGCGGATAATCTAGCGTATCTGATATTCAAGAGATATGTTGCGATAGATGGCGACACTGTTCTCCCAGAGATGTACAACACCTGCAAAAATACCTGCACAAAGCTGGAAGCGATATTTATGGTTGGGTATATCTTGATGAATAGTAACTTTAGCCATTTCTTGTTATTGTAGGAGTAGGCATCCTTGTTGATTAGATAATCAGAGCACAACTTTTCGTACAACACGTCTAGTTTCTCCTTTATATACGGCACCCCAAGTAAGAAAAACAATGAGCCTAGTACCTGTCTTGTGCTTAGTTTTTTCTTTTGGTGCACAATGCCTTGTATAGCTTCACTGTTAACGCCACTCTGGTCGTTGAACTTAAACTTAAGCCCGATATCGGAGCTGCGCTTGACACCGTAGAACTTTTCCGTGAAGGTCGAGTTCCACCGCTTGAGAAAGCTGTACTCTAAAATAAGGCGAGCCCCTAGGTTGAGCTCATCAAAGTAGGAGTATATTTTGAGGAGGTATTTTGGATACTTGTGTGTATAATGAACAACAATGTACCGGAGAGACGGCGTAAGCAAGTTGGCGAGCTCATTGGCAGAGAGAATCTCAAAGAGTGTGGGGACCTCCAAATCAAGAGACCGAGAGTCTAAAGCTGAGTAGAAACTCATATTGGTAAAGGGGAAGTGAAAGAACCCTGGAGATACTTTTGGGAAGACGAGGACGGACAAGTAGTGATTTGGCAAGTTTGATGTCTCTTTTAGTCTTCCTGATGTTTTTCGGGAGGTTTTCTGTATTTTTGGCTTTTTCCGCTTTGACCTGCTTCTCCTTGCTAAGCCGGGAAGAGGGGCCTCCAGTGATAAGGCATGCTCTGTATGCGGTATTATTCTTTTTGGTGAACTAAGTGAAGCGTTTGTGAGTTTTCACATTGAGATTGTTCTAGGGCAATGACAATCCATGAGAGGTGGTTGTAACGATTTACCTTCTCGTTCACCATTTATCCAAGCACTATAAGTGGGCCGCATAAATGGTTTTTCGGGAAGAATATGTTCACGAAAACAGCACAACATTTATCAGCGTCGATAATCAGCTGAAGCTATGTGGAAGAGACTCTTATCATAAATATTAAAATTGAATATTTACCGCGAACCGGAAAAGAGAGCGTGTTTGTGCTTCAACTAAAGCTCCTGCTGGAAACAAAAAGTCACAACGGAAAACAATTAGTTTGAAACTATTTGCTAATAATGCAGCCTAGAGGCCTTAAAGGACGTCAACACAGACAATCTTTTTTTTCAATTTATATTATGCTAAAAGATTTTTAATAAATTTAAATGTTTATTAAACTTTTAAATAACTTTTTGGAAATCAAAACAGCTAAATTATAGTGTACAATATAGCCTCAAAAATTGCATTCACAAAGATTAATCAGTGGCACAACTATGAGAAGTATCGCTGACTATTTTAATATACTTGGATAAGGTAGCTGTGATGTATTTAGGAGGGGGTTTCACACACTGGACTCTTCTTGCTTGCATCTCTGCGCGTCCTACCAAAACTTCAAGCTCGTTATTATTCGCGCCAATGAAAATCTCATTTCCAGCATTCTAGGGCCGCCTTTGGGCCCCCGTACCTTATGATAACAAAGATCTTTTCGCCCTTTTTGGTCTTGCCTTTTTCTAATGTCTTGATGAATGTTTCTTTCTCCTCGAGCACCCTGGCTTACCTTTGAAGTAGGTACCTTCCTTACCGGTGATCTTGTCTACGGCGCCCTCTGGGGCCAAGGAGCCATATAAGCTCCCAAATGGCCAGTGGAGTTTATTGGGTCGCTAATCATCTAATGATGTCCTGGCCTGCAGGTAAGCTTCGGATGTTAGTAACGTTTTCGCGCAATGCCTTGTCCGTGGCGGTGGTAGTGTCGTTGATCAGATGACCTTCATTGAGCGAGTACTTGACCACGGACTGGGTGCTGTCAATATTTATCAAATCCCACATAACGTACTTTTCCGATGCCTTCAAGTTAGTTTGACTGAATCAGAGCAGAGTTTGTTGAACTCAATCAATCGCATGTTGCATGGGCTGCCGGACCACCAGCACAGCTCGTGCTTTGCCGAAACCATCCTGCTTGGACTTAGTGACATGTAGCATGGCCCGAGAGGCACTTTGATATTTAGCAGAAGTAATAAGGGAAGAGTATTTATTTAGCTTCTTCGCCTCAAAAAGGATTAAAAACTCTTTTCTAAAGACTGTACTCGTGGAAAGCATCATAAGTGAAATTATTGACTTGAAACGAATGTTCACAAAAGATAATATGGTATAATATTGCTGTCATAAGCTTTAATAGATTTCCAAACACACGTTGAGAGAAATACCTAGCTAAATATGGTGCTTACGAACCCTAAAGAATCTGCATCACCCAGAAATGTCTAGACATGTTTCAAGTAAATTTTACAAGGCCAGTTCAATCAAGACGCGAGGGTTGACGATGCTATCTTCTCAAAATGGAACAAATAACAGTCACAACGAACGAAAAGTTAGTCATAGCCGTTATGGCTTTAGTACTCAGAGGTGTGTTTGGCTTTTTCTTTAGCATGATCGCAAGATTCCCAACATGATCATGGAATTTCAACCATGGTCACAGGATAGACGGGAAAAAGCACCAACGCAAAGACATGCTGGGTTTTAACACGCCTCACCGTATCAGCATAGTAATGACGGGAGGTAACAATTTAGAAGCAGAGTACGCCTATTGATTGAAACTACACTATTGATATTACAGTAGCCGTGTCATTGAAACTATGTAAAGAATAATCGCCCTTCCATCTTCGTGGATTCAAAAACGCCACAAAAAGTATTTGGCTAGAGTTGCCGCAGATATTTATAAGTCACCAGCTTCATGAGCCTTAATGCAGGGAATGGTAAGTCCTTTATTCAGTCCTAGAGTCTACTTTCTTCCTATTCACTATAGCTACAAAGTGATCATTCAATCAGCTGCGCTAGTCAGTTATTGCAAACATTTATCTGGATTGACCTTCAAGATGTGGGATTCGTGATGGTGCTTCGGTTATACAAAGTAATAGGGAAATAAGCATGGCACAGGTTTTTATAATTTGATATCTTTAATGGCCGCATTTACTGTTGGAGCTCATTTCTCCTAAAAGCCGAGCCAGCTTTGGCATAACTATCGGTGATATGTCGCAACAGGGCGGTGCGTCCGGTAGCAGTCAGGCGCCTCTCACGTGCCTCAAGCCGCGAAAAATAAGAAAAATAAAAAATTTGGAGAAATCCAAAAATTTTAATTGTGTCCAGTAGAAGCGATAGTGCTTTTCAGAAACATTTACCTTGGTAAAGCTAATTGCAATCCCAGAGGCGGAATTTAAAGGCTTTAACTGTGGACGGTTCGCTGCTTTTAACCTCACAATTAATTTTTGCTCAATAAGTTCAGTGAAAATCTGCTTCAAAGGAATAAATTGACAATATGAGTTACAGAGGTCATAGCCGAAGTCGTGGATCGTACAACAATGACAATTACAATTCACACATGAACTACGGCAACAATAATAACAATAGTAGACAGAATAATGGCAGTCATGTTCCTAATAATAACTTTTATTCGAAAGTGAACGACTTTAATAACAAAAACAAAGCTTGGGTCGAAATTCAAGGATGGACCAATGCGACAAAAGAAAATTTAGTATCGTTCATTTCCAGAAAAACCAACATTGGCCTCAGGGATGTCCAGATAAACGGTGAAACAATTATTGCTTCCGTTACCAGTGAGAAAGATGCCAACTATTTGAAGAGTTTTAGCGGTATAAGATTTGCCGGAAATGCATTGAGAATCTCCGTGGTTCCTGGCGTCAACGCGGTCACAGGGAACACTGGGACTCCATCGGGCACGGTTAGCACTGTGAAGTTACTAACAGGTTTTCTTGAGAGAAGATTTAACGCTCAAAATAGATTGTTGGACTTCACTAATATGGCCGGGGATATGGAACTTGCGCAAAGCGGGCTCTTTGCCGCAAACTTTGGCAAGATGTTTTCAGCTTTGATGACACTTGCTGAAAGAGAACCATTTGCGTCAGGCGTGGACAGTTTGATATTGGCAGAAAATAATATTATGGATGGAGCCTCAATAAGCTCGATATGTCAAGCATTTCCGTTTTTGAAAAACTTATCGCTAGCATCAAATCAAATAACTAGATTAAAGTCATTGGACAATTTCAAGCATAAATTCAACAGTTTGAGAGAATTAATATTGATGGGCAACCCAATAGTCGGTGACCCAGGTTACAAGGCCGAGATGCTCCGATTGTTTCCTAGATTGGTATTACTTGATTCTCAACCAATAAGAGACGAAAATAAATTGAAAGAAATATGGAGATTCCCGCTTCCTAGAACACAATTTTTCTTTGAAAACCCACAAATACAAGGTTTGGCCACAGATTTCATTTCCAACTATCTAAATTTTTGGGATAATGACAGAAACCAGCTACTTCCCCTTTATACTCCAGACTCGCAGTTTTCCATTTCTGTCGACACCAGTGCGCCATTTTTAAGCTCAAACACAGATAACTCATTCCAGGACAAAAACAACGCCCCTTGGGGATACTATTTGCCAAACTCGAGAAACTTGACCAGAATAACCAGCACGCATGTAGTTCAGTCAAGGCTTGCCAAGGGTCAAGAACGCATCGCATCTTTCTTCAAGAATTTGCCAAAGACGAAACATAGCCTTAGCACAAACCCAGAAAAATTCTCAACAGATGCTTGGAAAGTCACAGACCAAGCCATAATGGTTGTCTTGCGTGGTGAGTTTGAAGAAGTTGCCGCTCCAGAGAACTTCAAATCTACTCCTGACGCGCCGCCAAAGGGACCACGTAGATACAACACTGCAAAACTCAGTCACGGCAACAATGCCACCGCTTTATCTGTCAGATCATTTGACAGAAGCTGGTTGGTGGTATCTTCTGGAAACTCCTTTGTCATTGCTTCCGATCTCTTGACAATTAAACCATATGCCGGTATAGAAGCATGGAACCCATCTGCCGCCAAGGCTGCTGGCCCCGTCGGAATGATCGCGCAGCCTCCAGTAACAGCAAACCCATCTGCCGTCTCTCCTCCTGTAAACGGTGGCGTACTGGTCCCTGGCGCTGTCCCCGCCACTGCATCCATCACTACGGGACTGCCATTATCTACAGCCACAAGCATCACCATACCACCTGAAATTGCTGCCAAGTTAAGCCCACAGCAACAGGAACTTTTGATCAAGGTCATTGTGGAGACCAAACTTAACATGAACTTTGCCGGTTTGTTGGCCGAGCAAAGCAACTGGGACTTGAACTTGGCCTTACAAAACTTTCACGCTAGTAAAGCCAATATCCCACCTGACGCCTTCATTAATTAGGGGTCAATAATGAAATAATCCGAAATTTTATGTTTTACATAAATCCTCATTCTATAGTAGCTGACTTTGAAAGACTTGTTACTTATTTTGTTACATGACTAAAATCATGGTAAATATATTTGCTCTGCAACAATGAGTTTCATTTTTTTTGTTGACTTATAAAGTTGTAGCATCAGCCCATAGCACTCCTGTTAACACTTGCTTTAGCAAGATGCTGGAAATCAGGTGCAAGGAATAGCTAGTAGTGTTTTTTCAAATAGTCAAATATATGGGGATGAAATACCATACAAATAAAAAATGGTTTTTACAGAGGCGGGAGTAAATAGTTCTACCTTCACCCAACTTATTCTCTCTTAAAATCTGTAGAAAGGGCGACCCCTTTCCATTTTTTCAATCTTGTTGCCATATCATTGGCGTATTATGATACTTCTGGTTAAATTTCTTTTCCGAAACTAACGATTAAGCAAATTTCTTCTTGGAATTTATCCTCGCGATGAGTTGATGCCACAATTTTCTGGGCCAAATAGATTGGGTTTCCAGAATGATGTCTAAGAGCTTGTCGCCTGCATCTTCGGCTTTATGCTTCAAACTATCATAATCTGGAATTTCACCTGAAATGTGAAATTTCTTCCCTCCAAACCGATAAATATCGAATATTGGGGTTTTGAAAGAGCAGATTTCTAGAATAATTGACCTGATCCCAAAATCTTTGGCTTCTGCGTCCAAAGCCTGGTTAAGGTTCCGGAGCGTGATTTCTGCGGCATAGTATATTTCAAAGAAGTTTGAATGAGCGAAAGTATTGTTACTTTCAACATTTAAGATGAGGACACGTCTTCTTTCGCGGAAAGTAGGCAAGATTGCTTTGGCAACCTTGATGAGGCCGAACAAATTGATCTGTTACTGATCTCCAAACTTTACGTAGATGACTTCTTCAACCGCCCCTAGTTCTGCATAGTCGGTGTGTTTACCATAACATTAATTAGGCCGTATTTGGAGTCAGCATTCGGTATGAAAGTTGTCACGTCAACAGCAAAGTTCTGCACAGTAAATTGGTGAGAGCACCACGGGATCTCAATCCTATGAGATCGCCGGAGTTTAAAGAATTCGCAATGACTTTGTCACCTTTGGCGAGGGCGGCTTTGGCAAGATCAGCACTAACTCCTGAGCCACTGCCAGTGATAAACCAAGTAAATGGAGGCATACCTGGGGTTTTTGTGGGAATTTTTAGGGTCGCGAGGAGTTATTTATGATAGCAGAGTGTGAAAGAAATAAACAGTTTTTAGTGTTTTTTCTTCGAAAAGATGTGCCAGTGACTATCTTTTTCTATTTAAAGCTGCTAGGATAATTTGGGAATGTCTAGGGTTTATCGGAGCTCCATGATTACAATCAACTAGTGACTGTACAACAAGGTCCGATACGTGTGCACGGTACTAGCAAGTGCACACATGCCGATTGTAGAATCCTCATATAAGGAAAGCTTCCATTTGGAGCAGCATCCTAGAGATATTCTGTGTTCAAGCCCTACTCTTTTGGAAAGGGCAGATTGGAACTTATTAGGGCAAATAATAGAGTTTGTCAGTACAATCGGCTAAATTTGGGAAGATTTTCTGCTTAGAAATCTGCGTGTCGTTTATACCTATGCTTTTCAGGCCATAGTAGTGGTGCCCAAAATGGGTGCATGATAAGCACAGCATAATGTATTTATGCTCATGTAGTCCTCTTAGAGTTTTGGGATATTATTGGCGCGGTGTCTGGAGTTTGTGCCTTTGCGGGTAATAGAGGATAAACATGTTCGGGTGTTTAATCTCTGAATTTTTTTCGTCTTTTTCAAGTGAGATGTATGGCGATAGAAAAATTTCTGCGATGTTTCAACATCACAGAAATCATACTATTTCCATCTCTCTAAACACAATAAAACAAAATGGCTGGACCAGTAGCTTGGGCAGATGCCGATGACGCTCTTCCGGAAGTCGAATACATAGACAATAAAGATGGAACCAAAACCGTCATCAAGTATAAATTTAACGAGAAGAATGAAAAAGTCAAAGTGATCCAGAAGATCAAGTCAGTCGTGATCAGAGAACGTGTTCATCCTGCCGTCGCTGAAAGAAAGAATTGGAAGAAGTATGGCGAAGAAAAGGACACTCCCCCAGGTCCAGATGTCAGAACCACACAGTTAGGTGAACCTGTACAATTGAAATTGACTTACAACTTCAAGGAAGCCGAAAGAGAAGAAGAATTGAAGAAATCACAAGAGACCAAAAAACCAACGGGAACCGGCATGAGATGTAGAGTCTGTGGTGGTGATCATTTCACCTCCAAATGTCCATACAAGGATACCCTTGGTGCCTCCATTGTCGGTACTACTAGCGCTGATGCTGGTGCTGGTGCCGCCGCTGGTGCTCCAGAGCCCGGCAAGCCAGGTGCATATGTCTTGCCACACTTGAGAAACCGCAAGGAAGGTGACTCACTTCCAAGCAGCAGATTTGGTGAAAGAGATGACTCTACCACTTTGAAAATTTCTCAATTGAACGAGATTGTAGATGAAGACATGTTGAGAAACGAATTGCTTATCAAATACAGAAACTTGCAAAGAGTCACTTTGGTCAGAAACAGAGAAACTGGTAAATCTAGAGGTTTGGCTTATGTTGCCTTTGGCTCTATCAGAGATGCCGAAGACGCTTTGGAATCTTTAAACGGCAGAGGTTACAGAAACTTGATTTTACAAGTCGAATGGTCCAAACCAAAGCCTAGAGACTAAACAAGTCATTTACGTGCATTCTGACCATTTTGGATACTTGTTAACCAATGAACTTTAGCCGGAAAACACTATTACGAAACCATGCTCAGAATTTCGAGGTTTTCATGTCTACTCCAGAATGTTTAAAATGACTTCATGATGCATAAATTAAAATTATTGTATACATTATTTGAATCTTTTTCAGTCATGGGACTGAGTCATTTTTGTTATTTTGTTGCCTTTTAGCTTCATTTTTTCTTAATTAAATTACTGTTTGTTGGCAGGATTTACGCCAATTTCGGTTCTTATTTCTCAGATAGACATATAAGAACTATTTGTACTCAAAAAAGCTCTAATACATTGATCATTGCTACGATAAAAGTTTCGCAGATGAATAACGTAAATGTAATTTCTGCGAGCAAGACCAGTGATAGCTGCGACCATTGGAATTTATTGAGGTAATCAGCTTCAAGAAACTTCTTGGAAATTCTAATTGGGCCAGACGTTAGGTCGAACCGCACCTAACTGACATCTACATTAATGATAGATCATCTATGAAGACCTTTTGCACTTCTGTTGATAATTTATCGTCTAAAAACTGCCATAGTTAGCATGAACTGTATCTAGGTTCATCGGTTTCATGCTTTTAGTTTCACACTGCCGCCGAAAGACCTTCATGCCAGAAGCAGAGTTATAGTTGTCAAGTTTATAAGAGCATAGGTAAAGTCTGACATTTCCAAAGAGGCGTGGAAGCTCTTTTCTAAATTAAATTTTCCCATATTCTCACCTCAATAGCTGTTGAGTTTTAGTTGAATCGTCAAACACATCTATGCATGATAGAAAATCGCTTCTCAGCATGACACCCGTCCGTCAATTAAGCCAAATAGACGGGTCATGCACATAATATACTCTTACACCAGTGTTTCGGCGCACATGCACCAAAAAACTGTAAACGTTTCAATAATAAAATTACAATTCGAGAGCACCCAAAGGGCCAGATCAACACCTAGAGATCAAGCCTCAAAGTAACGACACAGCAATAATGAGTACTTTAGCGGAGAATCCTGCTCCCATGCTGAATAATGTGAAAAAGGTAAAAATCTCCTTTTACGATCCTTTCAGCGTCTATCCGAAGCTTCAGCAGGATTTGGAATCAAAACTTCCATTGACGAATCTACATTGGAAAGCATCTGAAAAATCACCGTTGAGATCAATACCATGTCTTGACGCAGAATTTGTTGAAGAGATTCCTAAAAATATCAGATCTGCTCCACTTATAAAGACCATAGATGAGCAGATGCAAAAAAGGCTCTCCAAGGACCCGTCTTCCATGCTAAAAAGAGCGTCCACAATCGCGAAAACAGGGTCTCAAGAATCACAGCCAATCCCAGAAGAACTGTCGTTTGACGTAAGCGCTGCCAGCGTGAGCTCTATTGACGAGGTTGATGAAGTTGCATTAACTGACTTGATCAGCTCAATCAACGACAGTTACTTGAAAATCATGTTTTTCGAGGCACAGAGTATTGAACAGTATAAGCAAAACGTGAAGCCATTTATCACAGAATGGTTTAAGCAGTCGGTTGACAGCTCAAAGTTGCCTACTGACTGGTTGCTTGTCTTCTACATATCCAAAGGAGGTAAGGACGACTATACAACCGCTTTCAAGTACGGCCTTTTGGACAGAATAAAGATGGACTTCAGTAATCATAAAAATGCTTCTTTCCTAGACGATAGTGCATCAGCTTCTCTCAATAACAATGTGAATCATTTGAAAATTTTGAAGATCAAGCATGATTATGCCAGCACCAGTGAATCAAATCAAGCATGGAATTCTTTAATTATAAGTCTCAAGGCGGGCATTCTCAATACCTTCACCGAGAGGGTGAATTTTTTTGACTACAAAATTGGAAAATTCATCAGCTCTTTTATCCCTACCAATGAAGTAAAAATGAGCTCCAAAAATGGATCACTGGTTAGCAAAGTTGATAACGGACCAAACTTTCATGCAGAAATGAACATCGGTTTGTACTTTCTTTTAAATGAGAACTTGGGTATACTATATCATGATCTCAGTTTGTACGAAGACTCTCTCATACAATACGATAATCTCGAAAAAATTTTTAAGTTTTACTTAAGAAAGCATGCTGATAGTAATCTTGACATAAAGTTTATCAACAGCATTGGATTTCAGGATAATTTGGATGAAAATTTATTCTACTTCAACATTTACAAGTCGCTACAGGATAGCTCGTTCAATATTGGTCCCGAAAAGGCACCTGGGTTGACCGTCTCCGCCTATGAACAAATTGCGCCAAAAATTTTTGAGTCCTTGACCAGTTTCAACAACAGGATTTTCGAAGATCTCAGAAAAAAAATCTTGAGTAATGAAATATCATATTTTGAATTGAGAAATTATTTCTTTTTGAAAGGAGTGACGCTAATAAACTCAATAATTTTCAATAACTTTTCCCAACTATCCTCAACCCCTTCAGTAAACTCGGTCTACATTTACGATCTTTTGAAGAGATTAGAAAGCTTTATTGTTGAAATCAATTTTGAGATCCTCAACTTCAATAAGGGTACTGAATCTCCTGATTACTTCAAGCTCATTGAGTATTGTTTTACCATGATCGATAATTATCTTCTTTTCATAAACGAATACTTCTTCAAGCCTCCTCAAAAATCAGCAAGCAATGATTCAAAGTTACCTCCACTTGGAAATAAGTCGCATTTGGTGTACTCCAAAAGCAAAGAAATCAATGACACAATTGGTGAGCTCCGATTAATACAGAGGTTTTTCCTCGTTGTTCTTGGTAAATTTTATGGATACCAGCTTGACAGTGTATTCATTGACCGTCTTGTTGATCTCAAGTTCAGTCAATACATAGACGATAAAGTTGCCAAAAAAGAGGATCTTCAGTTTGACCATCCGTTACTTACAAGGGTTTTCAGCTCTTTCGACAGCTTCAATATCTTTTTTAAGTATCTCACGGAGTGCGCCATTGGTAACTTTAACATATCTGATAAACCTAGAAATGTGGATATCTTGTCCATAGATATTGCTCTCCTCAATTACCAGATTGGAAACTACAATGACAGTCTAACAGTTTTGCTCAACTGTCCAAACTTTTATAATGAGCAAGGGTGGGAATTTATCGGCTTTTATTTGTTGGAAGTCTTTATCAGCTGTCTAGAAAAAGTTTTAGATGAGCAAGAGAATCAGTTGTATGTTGTTGAAACAAAAGCGGAAGAAGACGACAAAGGCAACGAGGATGTTGAAAGGCTCAAAGAAACTATCAGACATAATAAAACGCTACTTTTTAGATCATATTTGGACTTGTTATCTACCTTGATTGACTCATCAACGCCTGCTGCAACCAGGATGACTGAAATTTCTTTGAACTCTTCTGATGCCAAAGTCAGTTCCAACTCTAACTTTATCAACAATAATCTAGAAAGTATTAATAAGTACTTGACAGACACAAAGCAGATTGATAAAGTGATTAGTCAAATAATCAAGCTAAAGGAAGAAGTTAGTCTTGAGTACGAGTTGGAAAAAATTTTTCAGTTTAAGGTTTGCCCTTTTGTTGTCAGCTATGAGGACAATCTGTACAGTGTTGAACTTGAAATTAATAATTTTTTGCTACTGTCGTCAGGCAACTCTCAAGGGTTCAATTTTGATACAATAGAGTTAATTTTACAAAACATGGTTAACAAAGACGAGCTTGTGACGTTCACGTTAGACAAGGAAAACAACGGTGCCGAGGGGCAGGAAAACAAATTTTTCTTACAAAAAGGCAAGAACAAAGTCTTCTTGAGCACCAGGCACATTATTTCTGGAAGATTCGTGGTGAAAGGGCTTAACATTAAATTTGGAGGAATCACTTTAATGAAAAACCACATCTATACCAAAAGAACACTTTTGGGAGAAGAAGAGCGCTATGGCAGCATATCCGATGAAGCAAACGCTATCACTGAAAATTATGATGAAGAATTAGTATACGAGTCAAAAGATATTTTGCTCATACATCCATATGTCAACAACTTATACTTTGTTTTGCAAAATCCTTTAGAGTTGAATTTGGATTACAAACAGTTCTTGGTGCAAATTAACGTTGGCGATTTTGAAATTGAGAATGGCATTTTGGAGTTTTCGTCTACCTCTGACGCATTCCAGCTAATAGGTAACGATTTAAAGGCAGTCCTGAAAAACAGAGTACCGAAAAATTCAAAAACTGGAGACTTTGACTACGATGATGACACCCTTTTTGATGAGAGCTCCGTTGCGCCTGTGGAAATTTCTAGTGAAAATAATGGCAAAGAAAGCAGTATAGCCAACAGCGTCGATAATAATGATACTAATAATCAAAAAATTATCTTCAAAATAGGAAAACTTGCCAAAAACTCGATTGTTGATGTGATCATTCCATATACTATGAATGACATCAAATTAAGCGGCACCAGCTCGGAAAACAGAAACTTTATCAACTTAAAAACTAAAATGACTTACGTTTCGAACAATAAAGAGCATTCTTTGGTATCTTACCAAGACCTCAATACCGCTTTGTCTATTGCAGTTTCCGTACAAGACACTTTCAAATCTCAAAACTTGTTTTCAAAGTTTTCAGTTGGTACTGCCAGCTTGGCACATCCTGTGAGAATTTTGTCTACTGACTTGTTGCCTAACGACAACTACAAAACCTCAACAGCTTTGCGTCCTTCACCATTAATAGCATTTGGCGAGCAGCCAGCGTCCTTTTTCTTCAAAATTGAACCAAGAAACAAGAACTATATCACTAAGTCAAATGACTCATTGAAGCTTATTGTCAAATACAGAAACTTGGGTGAAGAAATTTTTGAGAGTATATGGAAACATTTCAAGGAAACATATTTGTTGAACCAAGGCAATGAAACGCAGAAGAACCATATCAGAAAATACATCTTGTTGCTCAAGGATTACTTGTTCAAGTTGTTGAGATTTGATCTCAACGAGTACGCATTATTTAATAAAGTTAAGGTTAAACATTTCAATATATACGAATTTGCAGAACTCTTTACCCACTTTTTCCCGGAAGACCGTTCTAAATATCTCGATGTTTTCAAAAAATTCGTGAACTCATTAAAAAATAATCAATCAGGCTTGCCAATAGAATCGTTTACTTATGGCAATTCCATTGATCATTGCGATAGTAAAGAAGTTAAAGACAACGAACAAAAAATTTCAAAGTACTTTTCCAGTATCAACAGGGAGTTATTCATAAATGTTCCAATCCCTTTAGTCCATGTGGTTCACAACATCTCGCTTGAATTTGAGCAGAAGGGTCAATATGTCGTTGGTGAACCAATTGAGTCTAATTTCAAAATTCAATCTTTGATTAATTGGAAAGGCGCAGAGCCACCAAAAGGTTCAGACCTAACTGAAGGTGGAGCTAATGGTACTAAAGCTTTCAAAAAGAAAAGAGTGCTTTTTAAAGATCCGAATGAAGATCTAACATTGGAAAACTTTCAAGTCGATTTTGTTGGACCACAAGATAACTGGCTAATTAGTGGCAAGAAGAAATTTCAATTTTCAGTGGATAAGGAATGTGGCGAGAATGGTTCAACTATAATCAATCAGTCAGAAAAGGAGTTATTTTTGGTGCCTTTGAAAATCGGCAAATTGATATTGCCTAAAATTGAAATACATTCGCTTAACAACCACTTAAATGATGAGTTCACGATGGAAATTGACTATAAAAATAGTTCCCAAACTGTCTTGGTTGTGCCAAACCTTGATAGAGTTACTTTTGCCTTCTAATCGATGCAAAATGTATTTTTTGATTTTCCAAAAACAACTTTTGTAGTTTTGTTTCTATACATGATTAGTTTCTATTATTCATAATTTTGCATTGCCATCATGTGGTACTGTATTGGTTCTTTTTTTTTTTTTTACTTTTACTACCCTATTTTCCTGTATTATTCGATTCATAAATTATAAATTTATTCAGAAATTATAAATTTACTTTTCGTGCACGTCTCCTGCATGTTGAAAATAAGCTACAAAAATGAGACGGGCCGTGCCTTTGGACTATGCATGCTGCATAATTGCATTACCCTCCCGGTTTTGTACCAATTATTTTCTGTTTGTTTGAAATCAACACTAAAAAGAGAAAACCAAAAAAAGCCTGGGAAAAAGATTATGTAGGAGCTGTCTTTGAAAGGGAAACAGAGAAATACATATCATCATACATTTTTTGGTTTTTTGTTACTGCGCACTCTATTAGCTTGGATTTAGGGGAGCATAAGTAGCCTTCAACCGAAAAACGCCTGAGATTTTAGAAAGAAAACTAAATCATATAGCAATAACAAAAAGATTTCAAAATGTCAATAACTGAGTTCCCACCATTGCGTACGTATAGAATTTATGTTTGAAGAAGAGGCTTTTTTCATAGCTTGATATGAATACCTAAGTACATATGTATTTGAAAGCTCTAATCATCTGAAGGACTTTTAATCAGAGATCATTTCTTAGATCAAGAAAAGAGAAGCATGCGAATTGGAATTTGATAAGACCATGCTAAACTAACATCACATATAGTCTCGCATGAGGAAATGAAGAAGCACAAGATCCCATTGGCTTATCGCGACAGATGTGCTGCCTTGTTGGTCCCATTAAACAAGTGCCGTAAAGAAGGTAACTACATGCCTTGGAACTGTGTCCAACTACGTCACGATTACGAAGAATGTCAATATCTCGATTTCAAGAGACGAATGAAGGAACTTGATGACTTGAAGGCCCAAATTAAGAGCGAAAAGTCTGAAGAGTAGATAGTATAGTGAAAGTAGGTTGGAGAAAATAAGAAGGGAGGTCGTGTAAGGAAGGAAGCTTGGTGTTTTTTTGTCGTTAGTTCTCATTCCAGAAATGTACATGCATTATTAAATTTCATGAAAAACATATTGTAGCTTCAATTGTCTACTACGTTCTTGTAACAAGGTTGAGGCAGATAAATTGTACAAAAATTCAGCGACCTAATGAAAATAAAATTCGTTCAAATACACATATATACAAATTGCGACAGAGTCACAAATTCAGCTATTTACTTGGGGTATAATATATAGCGCTACTCTCATTACCAGCAACGATGACTTGCCTCAAAATTTGAGAATTCTTCTTGCCTTTGTTATCAACAAACTTAAAATGCTCATTCTTAATCAATTGTAGCCTGTTATTGAGTCTCTTCATAAATCTGGTAACGTTTACCACTTTGGCATCACCATAGTCAACTGAATTGTTTACGTCTCTATCCTTGACAGAAGCGAGTTTCACTGCGTCGGCCATTTCTTTTGTAATCTTCTTGACGGCATCCTTCTCCTCAATAATTTTCAACATACTTTGTGGAGTCGAATTGTTGATTAGTTTTCCGTTGCCCAACTGGCCGTGCTTATTGTTACCGAAACTCATGACATCCCTATTCAGCAAAGTCACAAAACAGTGGTTTTTACCAATAGCCCAATCTGACACCAATATGGGCTGCAACTTTTGAGCACTTTCGTTGTACTCTGTCAAATTGTGCAATGATTGCATTTTTTTTGGTATAGCGTTAGCATGAACATAGTAATCTATACCAAGTTGACCGTAGAGACCTTTTCCAAAGGCAAAGTAAATTTTAGGAATTTCTTCATCAACAGTAGTGGATGTATCAGCGTTAGAGCCTTTTTCTAAATAGTTCTTTTGAAATACTTCTTGGATATTCTTGGCGATCAATGTGACAAAACTGGTATTACTGTTGGCCTGGATATCGGTGACAATAGGATAGAAGTTAGACTTGTTGAAGTATTGCTGGAAAAATTCGACTTTTCTTGGTATTGGCACATTTTCAGTGTTATACGAAACTTGAAATCCGAGCTGACCAAAAGAGTTTTTGCCAAATGAATATACATTACCGATGGAATCTTTTGCTAATGTGTGGTAATTTCCCGTAGCTATTTGAGTAATTTTACGAGGGACAACTTTCAAAGACTCGGTGGCTGGGCGTCTAGAAGTTACACCAAGAGCATTCGCGGCTCCATTGTGTTTTGATATAATTTCATTGTTCAAAAGGAACACTTCATGTAACTTGTTAGGCTCAGGGGCGTTTTCAAACTGAGAGTATTCAAGTAACCCAAATTGCCCAAAATTTTTATCATTCTTAATAACGCCTTTCAAGCCAGTGGCAGAAACATATACTTTGTAGTCACTGCTAAGAATTACCAAGTGATTCACTCCAGTTTTGAAATCAACGATTTTTTCATTCTTGCCGAATAAGTTTGTGGTTTCCAACTTGCCGAGCCCAACTGAGGGTTTTGTCGACCATAACAGCCACAATGGAGACTTAACAACTGTTTCAGCTATTGAATCTGCTGCTAATTTTTGGTATCTGGAGTTTGTTGGAATATAGTATAGTTCATCTTTATCATTCATGAGGTAAATCATATTGTTACTAAATTCACCTCTCGTCAATTTATGGCCTCTCAAAGTGTATTGAGGTCTCGGGTCATTTTCATTGAAACCTTTTCCCCATTGTATTAAATCGCCATTAGCGTCAATTGCAAAGCCAGAAGAATAGTAACTATTATTCTGATTGAGTGGCAAATTCTTCTCTGCACTATTCAGCTTCTCGCTGTCCAATGACAAGTACACGTTCAAATCATCCTTTACATTTTCAAGCTTAGTATTAATTTTGAGATCTTTGAGAACAATACCGTCGAAAAAGCTTAAACGGGTAGGAAATTTATAGTTTTTCACTTTCAAATCAAAAGGATTTACCACTGCATCCAAATTGGAGCCCCACAAGTATACTCCGGGCATAGAGTTCGAATCTTTAAAATGATCGAACTTGATATACTCATTAGGCTTCTTGGATTTTTTGCCATCTGATTCCTTATCTTGAATGTGGTCAATCGGCAAGTCGCTAGTTCCGTTGATGAAATTGTTGAATCTGGTTCTATAGTACCCGTAATCGGAATATAATATGAACCCGCCAAAGACTAAAATCAAAAAACTCGTTCCCTGAAAAATACCTTTAATCACCTCAATCGTCTGAAGTTGCCTAAGTGCTTCTTTATCATTCTGGTAAGGGTTTGTAAAATCTGGATTCTCACCTTGTTTTTGGCTGTAGCTGCGCTTGAATGTAGTTCTGGATATATTTTTAACTGATGACTTCTTAGTGGTCGATTTGAGGTTAAATGCTGGGTATCGCTTGAACGTGCTCTGGGCAACAGTATTCCGCGAAAGCAGCCTGAAAATTGTTCCTAGCATTTGGGTAATGGTATCATTAGCTAAAAATGTGCTAAGTTGGAATTATTAGTAATAGTATCAAATGATTAACCTCTCGAGATGACGATGATTATAGAAAGGATAAAAATTTCGGGAAGAATCAGAAATTTTCGAACTCTCATCTGTGTACGCGTTTTGCTAAATGCACACCTCTGCTAAATATTTAATGGGAAGATAATAATAAGATAGAAAGCTTCGCTCAAAAATATTAGCAAAGCTTTCCATCTGACGGCATGCCTTCCCTCTTAATATTTAAATTCCTAATTAGGAAGCTAGTTGGTTATGTCTGCAATAACATTCAAAAAAAAAATCATAAGCCGAATTTGTACAACGCTTAAATGTTTCATCTGAATCCTACAAACTAATCAAAAACCACTTTTTATACTTTCAGTCGTTAAAGAAACAATGCGTAAATTTATTTCAGCATTTACAAAGGTTGATAACCATACAAGCACAAGCAAGAACAGCTAATAACGAAGCACCACAATTTACTCAGCCAAGTAATCCTTTCTGTTGGCAGTTCTGACGAATCTTCTCAATTTCCATTCAACGTCAGCATCCTTGTTCTCCAAAGTGCCCAATCTGAGCTCAAATAATTTCAACTCGAACCGTGGGCCAACCTCGGCAATTTCCACACCTTCCTTGGTCCGTACATAAACGTGTTGCCTCACACTGATAAAGTCGCCGTTATTCACAAAGGTGATGACCCTAGGACTATCCTTCTTAACGCCAGGCGGAAACATGTGTTTCAAGATCGTTACAACTCGCTGACCGAGCTTTGTGGTAAAATTCTCGAATATCAAGTGTGGATGAGCTTCGGACTGGTTGCCAGCGTTCAAAATATCGTGTCGGAGCACTGGGTTGTGGATTGTGAAGAAAGCGGTTGGACCATGTGGGAAATGCGATATCGTCAAGGATGTTGGCACACCACGGTGTTCGTGTACCACCACCAAGTCGGTGGTTCCGCTAGCTTTGCAGGCATTCACCAAGGAAGGCATGATGTAATTACCTCTGTTGAGTTTAACAGATGTAGGAAACAAAAGCTTGATCTCTTTGGAAAACTGAAGTAATCTGGAACTTGGGTCTCTGGATGATGTCACAACAACTTTTGGTTCTTGAATGCCACTTAATGCGGCATATTCGTCATCAACAGTTTCTTGAATCGATTCATCGTAAAGGTAGTCTTTCTGGAGCTTGTCATCCTCGGCAATTTCTTTTGGCAATGGTTTACCGCTGGCAAGAGCAGCTTTGATCTGCTGTCTCTTTTGCTGGAGAGAGGATTCCTGGAGCTCAAGAGCTTTACGATACAAATATTCTCTTCTTTCACGGGCTTGTCTTCTGATCATTTTGGTTAAAAATTAATCTTCGGTAATGAAATGTGAGCAACTGTTAATTCCAGTTGATGTGTATAAATAATCGCAAGTAACCTGTTTTGATACGGAGACCCGATTTGCAAAATTCTATAGGCAAAAAAGATTCCTGTTATAAGCTTGTAAGTACAATCAGTGTAATATTGCTTTTAGATGAAAATGATGGCAATGATCCAGACCGTTAATGTCAATGCTGCCTCTTCATCCGATAGAAAAATGCATATTTAGAAAAAATTTGTTTTTCTAAAATTTTTTTCTACTTTCTTTTCAATCGATGAGGTCACACTCCTCTTGCGCTTTTTTGCATTTCTATGCGTACCCTCACAGTACACTATAATTCTTAAAAAGATTTCCAATTTCGACGGATGATGTTTTAAAGAAAGCAAGCAAAAGAAGAACTAGCGAGCCACATGGGTCGTTTTGGCCTCATAAAAGTTTAACTTTCTAATAAAGATAAAAACATTAAACATGTCAATTTGTATCAACCATGTCAATTCGTTGATACTACGTGCCTAGAATCTCAAGAATAAAATGACCCTTTAGATATAAATACTGTAATCTGAACTAGATAAACAGGCAATAAAAAGCATAAAAGTGAATGAATAAGTAGTAGAATAATAATGATAATCATAATAATAATAATATAAATAATCGCATATTTCGCAGTAACGGAACAATCCGGTATTCAAAAAATGGAAGGAAAAAGAAATAACTCGTAACAGACGCCATCACCCGAAAGTATTTAGAAGACAGAAAATAATAGAGTCAAGAGATCAAACTCAAAGACAGAAGAAATAGAAAAGCATAAATACCAAAACTAAAAATCAAAAACATAATCTAAGTAAAATATAAACAAAACCAAAACAAAAAAAAACTGAAAATAATACACATTCATCTTTTCAAATGATTAATAAATAGATTGTATAGTAGAACCTGGTTTTAAATTCGTTGTTCAAACAAGCATTCAAATGAGCAAAAGCATTCAACTAATCAATACTCTTCTTTTTCGTTTTTCTTCATTCTTGCGTACTTGACTAATGGCGCCAACGACGAGCATTCATCTGCTTGCAAAATAAATTCGTCATTCAATAGTTCCAAAGCAGTAGCTCTTTCATCAGGAACCACTTTCAAAGACCATTGCAAAAATTGCTTGAGAACATCGCTTAAAGACTCTGGCTCTTTAACTTCAGGAGTGCCCAATGTAGTAATCAAGTATAGTGCTCTAAGTGGAGTCTCATTCAAGTATGGAGGCTCGCCATCGATCATCTCAATGGTCATGATACCAAGTGACCAAATATCAATCTTAGGACCATATTCTTTACGACTAATCACCTCAGGAGCCATCCAGTATGGTGTACCGACCATGGTTGTTCTCTTTAAATTGCTCTCATTAATTTGAGCACAAAATCCGAAATCCGTCAACTTAATATCACCGTTCATAGAAAGTAAAATATTGTCAGACTTGATGTCTCTGTGAATCACGCCCTTAGCATGCAAAAATTGCAAACCTTCCAATGTTTCTCTGCACACAGCGCCAATTTGGCCTTCAGTCATGACACTATGTGTAACGACCTCAGTCAAAGAACCGCCTTCCATGTACTCCATAATGACCCATAAAGTTCCTTCACACAAGTAAGAGTCTATAAAATTGACAATATTTTTGTGTTTACTGCCTTTCATAACCAATATCTCATTGACAATTAATTCTTTCTTTGGCTGCTGAACCAAATTCATCTGCTTAATAGCCACGCTCTTATTAGTCCCATTTTCATAAGCAGTATAAACACCACCAGAAGCACCTTGGCCAATCTTAGTTAATTTGCTGTAATATTCCCTAGGGTCTTCTTGTGAGCAGATCTTGAGTAATTTGGCGTACACAAAAGCATTCTTTTTCATTTTTTCTTCGCGCTTACGTCTAGCAATAATTGCGGCTTGCTTAGGGTCTCTCGTTGGGTGCGATTTCTTGATTTGAGCTTTACCGGCCGCGGCGGAGGCAGCGGCAGAAGAGCCACTTGCAGCGCTAGCATGCGCAGAAGCTGATCCTGAGCCACCACTTGTATTGCTGCTATTACTTTTAATTCTACCTTCATCTTGTTCCCTTTCAAGAGCTTCTCTTTCTTGCAACATCCTCAACCTCTCCTTAGCCTCTTCTTGTCTTTTTTCTGCGTCAATTTGTTGCTGCTTGAGTTTTTCTTGTTGTAATCTTAACTTTTGCTGTTTCTGCTGTTGCTGGTAGAACAAATGTTGAGACTGAACATCATGCTTGCTGCTCTTTGAGTAGTCAGCTGCGTTCTGTGCCATTCTTTGCAAAGACTTGTTGGTGGCTTTCAACAATTCAGGGCTCTTAGAAGGAACAGGTGGTGGAATTGAAGTTGGTGGAGGTGTCGATGGCGGCTTAGAGCCCAAGAAGGAGTTCTTTGGTTTCTGAGATGATGATTTCATTAAAGCTAATGAGGCGATAGCCTTTGATTTTCCAGCTAGCAACAAAGCAGGAGGCTTTGGAGCAGGACGGTTTGGAATGTATTGTTTATCACTAGTAGACTCTCCAGTGCCGAGTGGAGGAGACGCAGAAGAACTGTTCGAGCTAGAATTATTGATAAAGTTCAGAGGCAATGAGTTAATCGTAGCAGTTCCTGAAGCGGTGGTAATTGTAGTTCCATTATTCGTACGAGTAATGTTTACTTTCCCGCCAGGCAATACAATGTTAGTGGCCTTGGTAACATTAGTTGGCCCCGAAATATTGAGCACCGCGCCAGCATTGCCGTCATCTTTTTTGTTTTCGCTACTAGCAGTAGCAGACGCTATAGACGATATTATGCCGTTAACCTTGGCAGCCTTGAGATCTGCATTAATAGTACCATCTTTTTGAGCCTGTAACGAAGTCAAATGCACAATGTGATGACCACCAGTGTAGTCAGTGCCGCTAGTACTATTTACTGGACCACTCAAACTATTAGATTCCATAGACGAGGTCTTCAGGTTTTTGTTGCTCTCCATAGTGACATCCTCCAAACCAGTAGAAGCGCGAGAAATGTTGTTTAAGCTATCGCTATCAGTGCTAGTGGTACTGTTTTCTCTTTTACTAGTTTTGGAGTCTTTGCTTTCATTTGTATTATTGAACTTGTTAAACATGTTGTCTTCTGGATCCTGATACACCTGGTTTTGATAAAACTCCACAATTTCATAAATCTCCTGGGGATGCTGCTCTTGCTCCGTTTTAGAAATGCCGCTTGCTGATAATAGCTTTTGCCATTCTTCTGGCAAGCCAGTGTACTCACCAGTTTCAGAATCAAATCCAACATGAGCCACATGCTGAGTATTATACGGAGTAGAAATAGAAATCGAGGAGGCGTGATTTGAAGACGGCGTGCTCAAAAAAGGATCTTCATCACCATCGACCATTGGACTACTTGCAGCAGAACTTTTCAACTTATTATAAGACTTTTGTCTTGACAATTCTCTTGAAATACCATTCTCACTATCCAATCCCTTGTTTTTTGCTATGGATATGAAACTTGAGAACACACTAGTTAAAGCACTTTTCTTCTTACTTAACGGCGGTCTATGGCTTCCATTTGCGGCACAGTTCGCAGAGTTTGCCACACTTGATACTGATGCTTTTCTGCTGGACAAAAGTTTAGGTGTGCCAAAGCCGGAATTGCTATTCGATTGAGGGGAGAAGATCATGCTGTTAGACTTGTGTGTGATGCCAGAATTTCTTGGTGATGACAAAGAGCCGTTCCTACTTCTCAAATTAAAAGAATGTTTTGAGCTTCGATACTCATTTCCGCTATCGCCAGCGCTGTTCTTAGTGGGCGAGCTAATATTACTGCTTCTTCGCGAACCCTCTTTAGCCAAAGAAGAAGATGATATACTATTCGCTACTGAAGCATTTCTGCCCTGTGCAATAGAATTGCTACCACTTCCAACAGCAGAAACCTTAAACTGGCTGCTTGGGGTTTTAACATCGGAAGGCACCGAAATGCCAGAAAGCATCGGTGGTACTTTGTCTTCATCAAAATCGCGATATAACGTAGACTCATTTATATCTTCGTACGTGTTTGTAAGCTTCACTGAACTTGGGTTATTGTAAATATTTATGAATGAGTCCTCTCCGTTCGTGTGAGAGGAACTTTGCGTTGAAACTATGCTGCTAGCTCTTTGCTTTCCCTCGATACTGGATTCATAATCAACAACCTTTTTTATATCGCCCAACGATTTCTCGCGTTTCAACTGACGTAAAGAACCGTTGCCGTTCGACGTAGCAAGTTCATTTTGTCCCGCTTCATCTTCAATATCAGAGTTAGATGCCTCCAAAAATGACTTTCTGACTCTGGTAACCAAATTTGATGGATTAAGTTTTTCTTTGAGCGGTTCAATGTCATGGTGTGCATATTGTTTTTCAAAATCTAATGACAACTTCTTCTGGTCAATATCTAGATCAATCTTTTTGAACGATGCGCAGTTTTGCTGATTCAACGCGGAGTTATTATCAGTTGTGTTTTCTTTAGGATCCTGCTGGAATGGCTGTTGAGTGCTCTTTTTGTAGTCTATCAGAATATTACCAAGGCCTTTATCTATGCTTTTGCCTTCCTCTTTGTTTCCAGCTATCTGTTCAGCAGAGGTATTGATGTTAGCAGTGTTTTCGTCCTCGTCATAAAGGAGATCACTTGATTCGCTCACTTTCTGTTCATGGCTGTCTTCGTTCATATCACTTATGCTAGTCATTTTGTGAAGCGAAGATTTGGTTTTCACAACCTGCTGCAGCTGCTGAGGGCGGTTATTCAAAGGGGAACTCGGCAACGACTCGACGGAGTCGTACTCTGAGCTAGAATTTGACACTCTTTTAAAACTAATAGGCGCATCCAAAGAGTTGCTAGAATTATTGGCGGAATGTATATCTGGGAGTTTTGGTGTCGCAGCAGTAAGCGTTACGTTGCTCTTCTTGTTTAATACTTTGGGGTCCATGGTGTGATGCTGCTGGAGGGAATTATTGGAAAGTTTTGAATTTATGGATTCCATGCTTATGGCGCTCGTCAAAATCTTGACAGTGACTGAGTCTCCTGGAGAGCTGGTTACTCTGAGACTTTGATTTGATAGTTTTTGGGTAAGCGAGAGATTGCAGTGGTTGGTGGAGGGAGCCCTTTTAAATTCTTGATTGTGTGACATGAAAAAGATGAGGAAGAATCTGGTACTACGAATTTAATCGTGCTGTTCTTATTTATTCTTCTTGTTAGTTTTCCCCTGAATTTCCATATGTTTCACTATTACTAGCCTTTAACAAACTTAAATATGACGAAAATTAAGCAGGCTGCCGAGTTTAGATACCACTGTATTTATTGTTATGTAATTTTCTTGCTCAACTGAATCGATATAGTGAGAATCGATCACGACAGGGCGCGCAGTCCAACTTTCACGGTGATAGTTTTGTGCACTGACGACAAAATAGAGTCAGAAAGAGTTGAATGGCCGCAGAACACTGGTATCAACAGTTGACAAAAATGCCTCGACAGTAATAATGGCAAACGGGTTGCAGTTCAGCGTCGAAAGTAAATGTGTTAGTGTGAGATGTGTCGGCCGTTAATTGGAAGATGAGGCCATTAATGGGGAGAAGACAATAGCGGTAAGTGCAACTGGAAGTTAACAGTGTACAACAACAGAAAAAGAGCGATCTATGGTACAGTGCGACGTAAGCAGGGGCTGCGAAGCTGAGTGCGGTAGTGTTGGTGGTATTATAACGGCGTGTGTAGGTGACGGCGTTAGTATCAAGTGTTTCCACCTTTTTTTTTCTTTTTTCTTTCCTGCTCCCTATGTGGTCTGGCGGCTATTCAAAGAGACAGGAAAAACTAACAGATATGCCACTACGCCGTTGCCTACCCGCTGCCCACTGCTCTTTTCCTCTGTCTTTTCCTCGTCTTTTTTCGGCCGCCATGGCTAGCGGGCAGTGCTCCTAATTATTTATTCTAAAAATGATACTGCGAGCAGGGGGTAATCCCACTAAAAGGGCAGTCAAGATAAAACTACGAATAGGGCGCCTCAAGAGCACGTTATTGTCTCTGTTATTGGGAATTTGCACTTAGCGATCAGCCGTCCGCTATTCACCTTTGCGGGCGGCCCCTAACCTAATCTTACGATTTTCCTCGCCATATAAACAGAGATCTCCCGGCACACTGCCACATAAGCTTGGTAGCAATCAGCGCGGCAGATCTCAGAGAACAGGAGAAATGCTCACGCCGGGAAGGCTCGGTAAGGTGTCGAAAATAATTTTAGACATCTGTCCTTTCCAGCGTGAATATCTGCCCTATTGTGTAGTATTATGCTTCTGAGCAAGTTTACCATAGAATGCCCTGTCGTAACCGCTGTGTGCCATGTTTCCTAACTAGTTCGGGGTGTGTGGGCGTTGCGCCATGGGGCCAATGGGAGGCGGCGTAGTCCGCAACATGTGCGACTTAAAAGTAAACTGGAAAAACACGGCCATTGGTGTCTGACGGGTATCCCCACGAACCCAGCTGTGCGCGCAGCCCTCCTCCCCCTCCACCAAATACTCTCTCTTGTTTAAACCAATCGTTGCAACAGGACCATACACTGCCCCTTTTGACTTGATAAATAGTGAAGTGCTCAAAGTAAGTGCTTGCTGTCAATCAGGCTGTTAATTGCCACAGCGCGCAAAGGCTAAGACCCAATTAGGGATAACTGATTTCTCCACTAAGCTAGGCTTTAATTAGCGGCGATCCTGTGCGCCTTGCCTCGTAGTTGTCGAAATAGGATTTTGCGCACTAAGGAAAAGAATTGAAGGAAGTTTCCACCAACATCCTTTTTCAATTTGAAACATCCTTCTGTGTTTTTCTTTTGACCGCTGTACTGCCTCGACCTATGAACGTATCTTGAACGTATCTTGAATGTAGCTTGAACGTATCTTTGATCTTTGGAAGCAGTTTTACAGACCCGGACAGTTGGAGCAATAGTGAAAAACATACATCTGGATGCATTGTGAGGCTTTATTGCACATGGCATTAATTAATAAGATGCTCGACGTTCCGGCATGGATAAGGCGCAAAAATGAGAAAAACCATAAGCTTTTCACTGGAGCTTCAATTTTGATTTAATTTGTGAAAGCAGCTTACATGAATGTCTGGCTCTATTATGAAATCAACGTGATATATTAGCAAGTAAGCAATTTGTCACCGGACTACTTATCTCTATTGACAGATGCATGATTTTCGTATCACAAAGGTTCTAATAGTATCATAATAGCATGTCATGGCAAAGTTTGGCAATAAGTCCAATGTATATATTTATTATCTGAATAAAGTATATACGCATATAGTTTTCATTTGACTTTGTATGTTGTGCTGTCAAGCAATGCCTGCCATGGCAGGCATTGCTTGACTAGTTTCTAAGCTCGTAGCTTAACGGCTCTTGGCCAACACCTTAGCGTCAATTCCATAGAATAGCACATACAACAAAGTATCGGCACCTATGGTCAAAGAGCCGCTAATTATAAACCCGACCCACAAGAGCCCATGGTTGGCGAGCTTTCCAGTCACACTTGGACCAATGCATCTGGCAAAAGTCTTGCCAATGTTGACAATACCCATAGCTTTGGTGAGCTCATTCGGCTTTATCAATCCTGTCAAGAGCACTTGGCGAGGTACCACGTCCATAGCCATGGTGCCATAGTAGAGCAGCAACGCAATAATAGCCCCGACTAAATGTGGGTACATCAAGGGCGTCAATATCAAGAACACAGCACTTGGAACTTGAACTGCTAATGTAGCTTTTACTGGGCCAAGAGCCTTGGCTAAAGCGGAGGACGGGATTGAGGATATGGAGTTGATAATTGAGGTAGAGAAAAATAGGGCGCCAAGATTGGATGGACTGACTAAGTAAATTGTCTTGAAGTAGTAAATAATCCAGGCTGCCGGCATGAACCCATATGCAAATGAATCTAACATGAAGACACATAGCAATCTGCTCAAAACATAGACTGTCTCCTTTGATAATGCCCGACTGCTTGAGCTACCTTGGGAATCTGGTTCTGACGCATTGACGTATGATTGGCTTTCGCTCTCAGTTTCGGACGTTGTTGAGGACAATAATCCGGCAGTCTCACCAGTTTCACTGTTGGTCACGTCAATATGTTCTGAATGGTTGGATTCACAGTTCTCTGACAAGCAAAGCATGATAAGGAACTTCAACATAGACACGGCGGCATAAGCATAGAATACAGCTCTGTAGGACTCTAGCGAAGACCAGCTCTTGTTCTGCAAATACTGGACCAAGAAGCCACCAAACAAGGTGCCTACCGCGGACCCAGCACAACTGATAAGCCAATGCAAAGCGTAAACGTCAGGGCGTTTTGCCAAAGACGTCAAATGAGCCATGGTGGACTCTTCGATCGACTTGAATGGACCTACTTCGTCACCCGACGGAGAGATCACACCTACAATAGCTGCCACCAAAAGAACGCTGAAGCGGTTACTGGTAGCAAAGAGAATGCCCGATACTGCCATCAAAAGCGACCCCAACACCATGATGCGGCGTCTTCCCAAGAAATCAGCGTACCATGTCAAAAAATAAGAGATCAAGGTGTCACCGACAAGAGTGCAGGTCATAAAGATCCCAATTTCAGTCTCGGAGATACCAAGCTCTTTCAAGAAGATGGTAAGCACAATGTTCGAGGCGCCAAAGGCCGAGAGCCTCAAGAAAACAGAAAGCCATAATAGCTTTATGTCCCTCGAAACCTCAAAAAAAGTACGAAAAATATGCATTCCAAATGGACAAGGTCAAAACTATGTTTGAGTAATAATATAAAGCAAATAGAACAAGTTAGGCGTTCGCCAAGAGAAAATTCAAGAAACGAAACTGTTCGAAAAATTAAAGCAAATAAAAAACAAAGCCTGTGTTGCTGCTGCTATATATAGATTGCTGGAATGTGCCGACAAATGTGTAACTGAGGAGAATTTTTTTTCAGGCAGCTGATTGGCAACAACCCGCATCAGACCATGGATTTTGATTACTTATCATTGCTTATTATTCATGCAGCAAAGCGTCGGGTGCGTTTGTGTTTTTCTTTTTAAAAGTAAACTAGGATGACTATTTCGAAAATACTAGTAATATTAGCGCTCGTTTTGAGTAATAGCACCGGCACACAAAAGTGGTTAGAAGCGACAGCTCAGCTCATCGCTTGTTCACTTAGTCGTGGTTGCTTACCCCGGAAAACATGCGATCTCACAGAAGTACGGCCAGAAGGCTACTTTAGGGAGATTCGTCTTGTGGAGCGTTAGCTCAGATTAGCTCAAAACGATACAAAAACAAAAATGAAACCGATGTTATATAGGCAACTTCATCATATTAAAGCTTAATTAAAAAATTGATTCGGAAACGGTTATTTTAACCAAGAATCGAAAAAATAAATAATAGTGATAAAATGCGAACTCTGTGGATCGAACACAGGACCTTCAGATCTTCAGTCTGACGCTCTCCCAACTGAGCTAAGTCCGCTTTATTGATTTTTTGCTAGGAAAATTCTGGAAAACCTTCTTTACTATAAAAAGGAAAACAACTATGATCAGTCTATTAAACCGAACAAATACTGTAAATGAACATAAGTTGGCCTTCCTCCATCCCTTTATATTCAGATACTTGTGAATGGGTAATGGCCTCTATATATATACTATTTAAGTATAGTGTACAAGCTTAATAGTCCTAATCAATGGGTCCTAATCTATGGATCATAATCTAAAGGATGTCCCTAGGAGGTAATATTACACCTTTAATGGTATAACATACTTTATGGAATCAATAGGCTGAGTTTATACATCATGTAGATAGGGTTATACAAACTGGTCAATGTGCAGTAGAACTTTTGGGATTTGAGTACGAGGAGAGGGTTAATTTAGTATAGAATGAATCAATATTTATTAGGAAAATTCCCAGGACTAAAAATGCTGGTTTAGAAAAGGAGATAAAACAAGAATAAAATAGAGAGGTTGAACTTCTAGCAATATATAATGCATAGTAAGAAGTAACAGAGGACATGTCAAATTATTGTTGTGTATATTCGGATGTAAGCCGGCCGAATTTCTAAATTGAGTAAGGTGTTTGAGACTTGGTTTCATATCTGACCAATAACCGATTAGTTATCTAGTTGGTTATAGCCTGATACTAAAACAGCTTTCACAATAGCCCAATAGGATTGTATTTCTTGATGTTAAAGGGTGAAATCTTCTGGTATTGCTGGTCAATGAGCAGTTTGGTTCAGAGACCCAAACCATAGGTGCATCGACCAGAGCACGACGTACGAGGGGAATACCATGTTAAGTAAGTACTTGAGTATGTCAAGTAGAAACCTCTCAACAATCTATCACGCAATGGCCGTGTGGTCTAGTGGTATGATTCTCGCTTTGGGTTAAGCGAGCCTGAGAAAATCGGGCTTACCAAATATGTGAGAGGTCCAGGGTTCAATTCCCTGCCCGGCCCTTGTTTTTTTAATATCTATATTAGATAATTTTTTGGGTTCATATCAGAAGGCTTCCTCCTGCCGTAATATCCGACACATCAACGTAGAGAGCGCTTATGAGCTCCACCAAGCGTGGGACTGTACTTGAAAAGTAGCTAACATTATCTGTGATAAGCGATTCTCTGATTTATGGACCAACGGCTTGGGTTCCTGAATCAAGCTATTTATTACTCGGATTACATTGGTATATGCACATCAATAATTTTACATGTCCTCTGTTAATTCTTACGGCGCATTATATATTGCTAGGGCCTCTATTTTTTATTCTTATTTTACCTTTTATTGTAAACTAGCGATTTTAGTCCTAGGAGATTTCTGTAATAAGCATTGCCTTATATTATATCAACTCAACTCATCAGTGCTCGAACTAATTCAGCAAACTTGACTTTATCTAACAAGCTTTGCATTCCATTGACAGGACTAGGAGCCTTAGTACTTCTAAATGAATAAACACTTCTGATAGCTTGCTATGTATCGCCCTGCATGTCAGTAAGACCCTCAGCTAACATCCCCTTTCTCATTTTAAGTTAAGTATAATATTTGACTTGCCCAGACCCACAGCGCATTGGCCCAAGCCGGATCCTGATATGATCCTATATCCGAACCTCTAGTCACTCACAATAGCAACATGGTGTCAAAACAACCAGGTACCTTACCTTTTCTACACCAAGATAAACTATAATTATAACAAGTAAAAAATAATGGTCCCTAGCAGGATCGAACTGCTGATCTTGGCGTAACATTGCTCAAATGTGAGCTGTATATTAGCACCACGCCTTAACCAACTGGGCCAAGGGACCTGTTACAATATTATTCAGATATTGCGATATTATGTGATTTCACTTTAAGGTTTTGGAATCGATATGCTAGGTTGGGCTTTGGTCGCTGATTCCCTTGAAGAGCCCAGTCGAGCCGACTTAGTTACTGTGTCATCGCCATATATGCCGTTTCCGTGAATATATGGTGCTATATTTGTACGCTGACAAAGGTACTAAAGCTTTGGACCTTTGAAGTAACCCTGTCATTGCCTGGAAATGCAATGAAGATACTATGCAACCCAACGGCGGAGTCCCATCCATAAGCATCAAGCAATGCAATCCTAATATTATAATAATCAGCTAAATAACTGATTGATTACTGATCAGTTATAAAAAATAAGCCACAAAAATATTTAATAATTTAGAATCCGGGATTCACATCGATGCATACACACTAACAACTCAATATGTTCACGGCCAGTTCTTATTATACAGTATAAATAGTTAAAAGTTCAATCTCTATTTTGTATTCTTATTTTAACTTTTATTCTAACCTATGGTTTTTAGTCTTGGGAATTTACCTAATAAACTTTGCTTTATTTTACCTTAAATCTACTTTATACTCGAACTCATACTATAAAGTTCGACTTGTGTAACGGTTTCTTAGATATGACACAGTCGAGCCACGTTAAAAACATCAGGAAAGAATGGCATGGCCATGGTCTGAATTGTTATTAAAAAGGAGTTTTTGTATTGAGCTATTTAAATATGATTTTTTTCCTTTTTAACCTTTATTATTTGTTAATTTGTAGTTTTATTTTTTATTTGTAGTTTTATTTTTTATTTGTTTTATTTATTTATTTATGTTCTTTATTTCTTATTTTTTTATTTATTTTTATTCTTTATTTTCTATCTTTACATCAGTTTCTTCTACCAAAATTTTAGAGCTTATCACTTGCCGGGTGGGATTGATACTGTTCTCGCTTCTTCTTGAGCCTTTCTATCAAAATCCAAAGGGCTTTAATGACAGGAAAATCACCTAATAGTGCTCTACCGGAATAAAGGAGATGACGAAAGGTTGCTATAGCCTGGAAGTACTACACTACAGAGTATAAACTTGTAAAGGTAAAGAGCTGCCTTTTTATATTAGACCACGGTTACCTTATAGTAGCCTAGAACATACTAATATTGCATTTCCTGATTTCCGTTAATATATGAATTTATCCATTTCTTTATGAGCTGAAACATAAAGTTTATAAAAAACCATGCAAAAAAGAGAAACAAAAATAGCTTCAAAGATACTTCTTTCCATTGCTATAAAGGAGAAGGCTATGGGGTTTTGTGCTTAATGTATTGAATCCCAAAAAATGGAAGCAAGTTTCATAAATAAAGGATTAATTAAGAGAATGACTGACAAACCCATGTTAAAACTCTATAGAAAATACACTATAGCAAAGAATTCTCACCAAATTTATATACTTTTACACTACAAAAACAGAAAACAATTCTACAAAATAACAAAGATAAAAATCAGTCATCACATGGGCCTAATAAATAGAGAAACAGTTGCCAGTCCGGTAATTTACTGGCTAAAGTTATAGAATTAATGCTCAAATCGGACTCGTTTTTTGAGATTCTCAAATATATAATAATTATTCTTGAAAAAGAAATTACTTCTAACAGCTAAAAGCAATTTACCATAATTCACATCAAGAAACCCAAAAAAAGAAGATATAATTTGGCTAAAAATTTATTACGATTATTAGTATCTTTGGTAAGTTGCTCGAGACCATCTTGAACATTTTGTTTCAAAAAGCTATTTCGAATACTAAATTGCCACATTTGCCAACCAACAACAACTTGCATTGATGCTTTGTGTATACCATTGGTCTTATCCGCAACCACAACAAAAATATTTCTACGATAGCCACATTAGACATCATAGTAGCGTATGGACAATGTTGATACTAATTTATCAGTGAAAAAACTAAAAAGATATCAAATCCTACTATACATCAAGCAATGGATTGAAGACTTTACAAGAAAAACAACAACAAGAAAAAAGGTTCCAAAACAACAAACCGCATGTATGAAGTATAAATGAGTGCGCTGCGAAGAAGCCTCATCTTTTCTCAAACCTAACGCCACTTGCTACTACCCCCTCACAACCGACCTTAATATTTCTACTATTTTTATCTGGAAACTTGAAACTATCACTTGCCTAATGGAGTTGCTCCAACAAGTTGCTTGCTAAAGAAGATTAAAGGGCCCATTAGCTTCCCATACCTTTACTTTATGGCCCTAAGGGTTCTAAGGACGAGTTCACCTGGAAATAATTTACGGGGATGAGGATGATGGTAAAATATTGTTACAATTCCCAAAGTCCAGACTTGAGAGACTACATTACTATTAAAAGGAATTTTTTCCTATGTGTATAGGGGATTACAGTGGCCGAAAGGGCATCTGAAACCCATAATATAGTACTCCCTGAGCTTCGTCGATACAGAAACTTCTTCTGCTAAACTGGAAATAGTAATTGTATAGTACGAACTCAATTGCTAGAAGGTTTTACGAAAGCTTTTTTGTGACTGAGAGCTAAGAAGCTTAGTGGCTCATAATCACAGCAGCTTTCTATCAAGTTGTGCTATGCTGTGAGGCGGATCGTCTTTTCAGTTTGTGGCTATCGCGAATCTCACAAAGCAAGAATTCGACCAAATTATTCAGCATTGTGTCATTTTATCCATTAAAGTGAACTGTTTGTTTCTCAGAACGGCGGACGCACATTACGCTTCAACATTCAAATGCAATCAAAACCCCTCAGATTCTTCGAAGCTGATCACATCAAATTTCATGTTTAGGCGCTCATTAAAGTCCTTAAGTTTTCTTTGAGCGTGTATGTTTCAAATTGATCGTTTGTTTTTCTTCGAGTGAGCTGCGAAAATTAAGGGTTTCCTCTGAATGCAAACGAAAAGTCTATTTGAGGTCCTTATTTGAAAAAAGATAGGCCCACACTCCTTCTAACACCCGAATTGAGAGAACTGCAGTGTGTAGAATTCCACTTATGGCCTTCCTAGGGCTAGATGATAGGTAAGAAAACGGCTACTGAAAAAAGTACCTTGTAGTATTTTGTAACTATTGGATTCCTGTACACCAGGCATATTCTTGCCATCTAACTGGAAAGAAAAGGTTAATGGACACCAAAAAGACAGAGTAATATGTAAATTAGCACAGAACGCCTCAACAGCAGCCATTTTTTTCCAAAAAGGAGGTCTCAGGGCAAAACACATAGTAGCTGAGAAAGAGTGTCAGTGCCATAGTATGTATATGGCATGTTGAGCTCCGGAGACACCCAACAGGGAGGCTAGGCTGCTCTCCGCCCAAGCGCTCTTCAAGGATTCTGGATCTACGCTAAAGGGCCCCTGCCGCTCAGCCGAGCTAATTACTTGCCTGGATGGTATCCAGGCCAGGATAGGCTGCGTCCTTCGCTTATTCTGAGCACTCCTGAGACTCGTCCATCGCCTTGCGCTTGATGATTCTGTGATCAGTATGCAGGAAACGCGACGCATCGGGCTCCAGAGAATCACGCCGCCAGCATAACCACCAAAGCTGGAGTTGGAGCTCGGAGCATCCGAGAGGCTGTATACGGAGCGCCTGCAGAGGCACAGGATATCAATGGAATCCGGAAAAGCGTGGGTGCAAGGCAGGGATCCGAATGGCCGCTCGTTGATGTTATTGATCTTGAAAAATGCCACGTAGAGTTGAAACCATAAATTTAGTTTCTCGTTCCCTGCTATTTTTGAATAGCCATCCCGGAGTACCCCAGACGGTGAAAAATTTTTCGGAGCGAGTGTAGATTTAGTACTTATTTGGGAAATTGGGCTGTCCCAAAGGGTCGTGAGGAGAGACACGGCATGGACCACAGAAACAGCAGCGCTGTTGGAGCGAAAATTTTTCACGAACACGTTTACAAAACAAAAGCGAGCGAGCTCGAAGGAAAAAAAGAGGAGGAGGGGAGCAGACGGGGAAGACAGAAGGGATTGTGGATGTTGTTGGGACGGTGTGTCCGTAGCTGGAGGGCGGCATTAAGGGCATGAAACTGCCTCGCTACTGTGCACTGCTCATTAGCTGGGTGACTGCGATGGACTTCTAATTAATGCACTTCAAAAAGCTTTTCCTGGGCTAGCAGCACCTGACAAGGTTTGGCCGGTGCCTCCCTTGCTGCCCATGTCAACGAAGGTTTGCGAGGCCATTCTGGCCTATCGCGGGCGCTGTTTTCTGTTCTGTTTCTGTGGGAGAGAAATCAGGAGAGATATACGATGGCTGCGTAGTGTAGATATCTGGCAGAGTATTTAACTATCTTAGCCAGCCTGACTTTTGCCCAGCACCCTATGGGCCGTGAGCCAGCATCGCTTATTGTGGGATCTTAAACACGCCTGCTGGCACCCTTAAGGACATTAGCGAGCCGCGCCTGGATAGCCTCTACAGGCAATTAACGCACACTTGGCTAATTGGCATGCTGGAAGAGGATGAAGGTAGCCCTAACAGAGCCCCAGGGGTGCTTTTGGTAACCACTCGCGGCAGCCGGAGGGCGGAAGAGGAGCAGTTGGTCGGTAAATTGCACCGCGCATTGACATAAAACGGTGAAAAACCCAAAGTGTAACAGTAAAAAAAACAATGTCTAACGAACCGCATTCTCTGGACTTCACCCCCAGCACTGCCCTGTTTCCTGTTTCCTACCGATTAAGCTTTCTCTGGAGCGCTCTTTGCCCGCCTAGGTGTCTCAGACCGTCCTTCCGCTACATGGAGAACAGAGTGAAACGTAAAACACCGAACAGAAACAACTGCATGGCAAGCTGTTGTTGACAATCGACGTATGCTATTCGGTTAAGCGTCCGTCCTCCAAGTCCAGGATTCACTATATATTGGCCTTCCCTTCCGCCCTGAAGAAACTACCCCAGCAATTTTTCACATTCTTTTTTCCCTTGCAATACACACAGTGCCCCTTTTCACTCACCCTCTCAACTCTGACCAGTCCCAATCTGCCAGTTCTTCCCGCTGTGAAAGTGAGAAATTTATCAGCACCCTCAACGCTTAATTCCAAATCACAAATTACAAGAACCGCCAACCATACCAAACAAAGCCATCAACACTTACTATTAGCACCCTCAACAATGGCACAAGAACGTTTGAGATGTGCTTACTGCCCCTATACCACGCTCCACCACGACTTCATCGTCCACCATGCTCTCGAGGCCCACTCGTGCCCAGTGATGTGCTATGGCTGTCTTGCCAAAAGCTTCGCCGTCCTCGACGACTTGAAAAGCCACTTGCGCCATTCGCACCCCAAGGACCAGAGGGCTTGGGGTACCTACAACTACTATAACGATAAGCAGAGAAGAACGTTTTTGTACTTTGGCAGGGACGTCTGTTCCGGCAAAAGCAGACAGTATACCTTTGTGTCCGAAAACGCGGTCAACGAGTGCTATTAGGTGGGACCAGATTTTGATGAAATGTCAGCTTGCCTTAGTGCTAACTTGCATGTTGTGATAAATGGCCATTGGAGCTTACTGACGGTGATAACTATGATCCAATTATGTGCTTGTTTCAGAAGCTGATCAGTCGAGTGAATATTAGACATGGAGCGTAAAATATTCATGTCAAATGTCTGATATTCGCTCAACAACAACAACGACAACAACAACAACAAACTTATAGACACCAAGCATAAATCTCAGACTTAAAGCGACGTTTTGTCTTTTCTCATGTCCGCAAACGTTTACTTTATTTTAGCTACTTGCCACGGTTTGATTTTTTTTCTGCGTCCATAAATTTTCCTTTATCTTCGCATTGTATCATCATTTTTTTTAAATGCTTTATGTCGTGGCTATTACCATACAGCAAACTTTTCTTTTTGTCTGTCTGAGGACCACGCCTGTCATCGTTGCAAGGCGAACGCCTGCAATTGTTCAAAGTATACACACAGGCGTCCGCTTACCACGAAATGCAGCCCATTATACCAGAAAACGCAAGAAGTGAGAAGCCCAAACCAAAAACTCAAGCACCCAAAAGTTAAAGAAAAAACAAGGGAGCTGACCAACCACTTTAGATCGTCTAGTTCCCATTATATTATAAATGCTGTACTATATGTCGCATGGCTTCAACGCCATCTCTTCTAGCGTGCAACGACTCGCATCCAATACCTCGTTGCTTTTGCTGCACATTATTGTACTATACTATACTATACACGTCTTTATACTATACAGCCTTTTCTTTCTTATTATCTTCAATCTTGATGTTTGCCCTCTTATAATCTTAGAGTTGTGTACACTCTCAATCCAGCATTGTATTATGCGCCCTCATAAAGTCGTAAACCTGGCTATTTTGGACTTCAAGACGGTAGTTTGCCGTATTACTTTTATAGGCAGACCATATGTTTTCTCTCTGAAAATGCTACCCACCTCAGCAGACATAGCAGTTTCCTTGCAGTTCCCGCCCAGACAATGCTAGTAAGTAACCACCATAGTAGTGACCGGGGCTCCACAGACAAATGAGAAACGCCTTGTTTGGAAAGCGACGGCGTTTTTTTGCTCCATTTAGCAAAGGTTGAGACACCCAGCGTCCGCCTTCACGCATATTTAGGTAAAAGTTTCCACCTTTCTTTTGCCTCACCCTTCCTTCCCAGTCTGTCAAGACCGACTTTCCATTCAAAGTCAGCAAGACCGTCGTCAATGCACTTGTGCATTGGTACACACCTGCAAGATCTAGACATCGTAGCGGATCTGGCATGGCTTTTCTTTTGCGCAGCACCACCATCATCACGACCATTATCACCACGGGAGAGTCTTAGCTCAGTACTTGTGTCACTGTTATTGTAGCACACGCAAGCTAACAGCCTTCAATACGGTGGTGCAATGTTAAAGGAACAGGCAAAACGAGGCCTGTCTTTGGTCGTCCTTTGCGAGCATATGCCTACAACAGAGAGTTTCGATGGTAAGCTCGAAAAAGAAGCCGTGGGATGTACATGGAGTTTGAGACAGTACGGAAAACGAGAGCTTTCCGGCAGTTTTTGAGACATGCCTGAGCGAAAAAGCATCATAGTTGATGCTCAAGCTGTGACCATATAGAGCAGCCTGCTTGTTGTCTTATGCCGCTGGTCTCTTCTTGTGGCCATATGTCTTGTCGAGATGTGACTATTGAGTTGGTACAGAGCTTTAGCCGGTGCTGGTAACTCACTGCTATACCTTTGCTTTGCATGCCAGTAGCGCCAAATACTCAGCAAAGGTAATTCAAGAGGGTACGCCACTATGTTGTCTAAATTGTCTCTATGAAACAAAGCCGGTAATGGGAAAAGGTTCAAGGTAACCTTAAAGAACTCATAATATGTTGTTAAGTTACCATATTAAAGCTGTGGAGCAAGCTATCAAGAAGAAAATACAAACAGGTCTTTTTATACATATTGGCAACATAATTCATCAAACAACATAGCTTTCTAAGAATAAGTCAAGCATAAATTAGCTAACATTATATCACCAAAAGTCCCAATTTGTAATTACAAGGTCTTCTTGAAATACTCTTACTCTTGATTTCGTGTTTCTCTGTGTCCCTCACATATCCCAAAGCCGTCATTTTAGCGCCCACATTCACCAACAGTAAGTCAAAATTTTTCTGGTTAGTATTTTACAACATCTTTTTGTTCTCCCCCTCCTCCTTTTGACCCAAGTTAACTGGTAAACATGTTTGGTCTTTCGGAAACAAACGACGGAACACGATGGATCCACGGTATTGGAACAAACGCTCTTTCGGAAATCGCAAAATTCATTTGTTTTGATTTGGAAAGCAACGAATGAGAAGTTGAAGAACACACACCAGCACATCCACCTTCGCTTAAAGGCCCGCTAAACAGAGTAGATTCTTCCCACTTGTGATTGCCAGAGCACTTCCCCAAAGGGCATTCTTGCGACGTGTCAATCTTAAGTCTTATTGCCAATACACTTAAGCCGCCCATATCAGTTGGCCATGTCGATTCTTCTTGTCGACTCCTATGATTCGTTCACATACAACCTCAAGAACCTCATCCAGACAGCGATACCCAGCTGCAAGATCTACACCATTCATAACGACTCCCTCTTGCTTAAGTGGCCGCCTTCGTCCTCCTCTCAATCGTCTAAGCGCTCCAGCATAAAAGATTACTCACAGTACATCAATGAAAAGTTTGACTGTATAATCATTGGCCCCGGTCCCGGGAACCCAAACACAGATCCCGCCATCATCAACGGTGTCATCAACGATTTGTACTGCCTGCGGTTGTTTGACGATGTGCCGATTTTGGGTATCTGCCTTGGCTTCCAGATGCTTGGGCTGGCGCTAGGCTACAAGGTTGCCAAGTTGGATAACGTCAAACACGGCCAGATTGCCAAAGTTTTCTTATCCAATGGCAAAGGACAGTCAACCATGGGGGAAGAGCCAAGCATCACAGAAAACAAAAGCAATGGAAATTCTCCTCCGACAGCACACAAGCAGCCTGGTTTGTTTGAGGATTTTCCGGAAGACGGCTTTGACAGCGTGCGATACCATTCGTTGCACGTTATTCTAGACGAACTCAAAGCTGACTTAAAGAAGGAGCATTCACTTGTTCCATTAGCATACACCCACGACTCTGAAAAGCTAAACGCGTCCTTTTACGATACTAGCTCCAATGACCGCACTAGCGGCAAAAAAATACTTATGGCGGGCAAACACTCCCACTTTCCCTTCTACGGCGTCCAATACCATCCGGAATCCATATGTTCTCAGTTTGGGTTACAGTTGGTCAAGAACTTTTGGGAAATTGTGACCAACTGGAATGAAAAACATAGTAGAGGCTCTCAAGTTGGTGAGGGAGAACTTGGTGCAGAATATAAAGACCAGGAACAGGAATTTCAAAAGTACTTTGTCAATAGCAGCGTGAGATTAGAAGAGGATCTTCAGCCGGGTAGTAATTCAGATCAAATTGGCGAAACTCACAATGTGGCTCAAGCTGTCACTCTTGGAAATAAAGAATTTGAACATTTTTTCAAAGGCCATAAAAAGAGCTATACGCGGCAGGACATCAAGTTCAAAAAGCTTTCTCTTCAAGGCAACAAGTTTGACAAGTCTGTTACCACGGACGCAGGAAGGCAACACAACAGAGTAGTCCAAATCGTAGACTTGCTCAAGCAAAGAGATAGCAACCATGAGGACTATTTCATTTTGGATTCCTCTTCGGGCCCAGGAAAAGCCAATGCTAGCGTCCAGTCCAACAGCAATTCGGCCTGCCACTCCATAATTGGGTGCGCTGTGCGTGGCCAATCCATCGAGATTACATGGTCATTAAATGACAAGAATGTTGTCAAGTTAAATAAATGGAAGTCGCAGAACCAAGTACTTATTCCTTTGGGCATTACATCCTCAAAGTACAAGTCAATTTGGGACTTTTTGCAGAGTTTTATGTCTGAAAAATTTATACAAAGAACTGCTGGTAATGCACTAGATAAACCAAATGATGCCAGTTTTGATGCGCCATTCATTGGAGGGTTGATTGGGTACATGTCGTACGAGAGCGGACAATTTATTGACACAAAGATGGCAACTGAGAACAATTTAAAGAGACAAAAGAAGGCTGGCTGCGTCAGTCAGCCGGATATAAAGATGATTTTTGTTGAGAAGTCGATAATATACAATAGCGATACCGATGAAATTACGCTCATATCTTTGGAAGATGACAAAGACGACGGAAAGAGTATCTCAGCTGTCTGGTTGGCTGAAACTTTTGAGTACTTGAAGTACAAGTATCATTGCAGCGGATTCGACATAGATAAACCAAAGAGTTCCATTTCTGAGTTATTTTTAGAAGAAGAAAGAGGTCCCGTTGCGGATCTAGATGAAAATATTAGAATTACAAAAAATAACATCAAAATAACCAAACCCGACAAAACATCGTACTTCGAGAAGTTCGCCCAATGTCAGGAGTATCTCAAGGACGGCGATTCGTACGAACTTTGTTTCTGTTGCTCTACAGACATTGAATTCCCAGAGAAGAGCGCGACTAGTCACATCGACCCATGGGACATGTACAAAGTGTTATCCCAGCGGAACCCTGCACCTTTCGCCGGCTTTTTGCAATTTGATAAGGACTCCGTGTTGATCTCATCGTCCCCTGAACGTTTCCTCTCCTGGAAGAATGCCTGCGATTCTCCACGACTAAGCAAGGTGGTCCAGTTGCGTCCCATCAAGGGCACAGTCAAGAAGAAGCCTGGGCTCACAAAGGATCAGGTTGAGGAGATCTTGTACTCTCCCAAGGAGATGGGTGAAAACTTGATGATTGTCGACCTCATCAGACACGACTTGTACTCCCACTGCGAACAGGGCGGTGCCGTGAGCGACGTGAAGGTATCCAAGTTGATGCAGATCGAGGAGTACAAGACAGTGTTCCAGCTTGTCTCCGTCATTGAGTGCACCATCAACGAAACCGCTAAAGAAAGAAGAGACGCCCCTCGAGATTCTACTGGCTTCAACATACTTTCGACATCACTCCCGCCCGGGTCCATGACGGGCGCGCCGAAGAAGAACTCAGTCCAGTTATTGCAGTCGTCGATAGAGGCAACTGTGAACCGTGGTGTCTATAGCGGGGTGTTTGGATACTGGTCCCTCGAGGACCAGGCCGACTGGAGCGTCATCATCCGGTCTATGTTCAGCTACCGGAATCAAAAAGAGAGTGAAGAAGAGGAAGAGAAAAAGGGGAAAAAAGGAGCATTCACGAAATGGCGGATTGGTGCCGGGGGAGCGATAACAGTGCTTAGCGACGCCGAGGGGGAGTGGCAGGAGATGAATACGAAACTAGACAGCATCTTGCAAATGTTTGATTAAAAAAGCATTTTCAGTTCCTATCAGCTGTGGTGGGATGTTCATGTTACGTATACAAAAATATTCATACCTTACATACGGCGCTCTGGCCCTCAGAAGAGAAGAAGAGCCAGAAAGAAGATATACGTTGCTTGTTAGATACAAAAAGAAGTTTTGAACTTAGTTATAGAAGCACACATTCTGAAAAATTATTTACTCTTTTACATCAAGAACGCTTATCGTAAATTAAATAACAACATTTTATAGCTCCGCGTTATTTGATGAGACACTCTCATGACTAAATGGTAATAATGGATATGCGGTTTCAGACAGCTCTAACGCAAAGAGAGCTTCCCTACAAAGAGTACATAGAGATAATAAATGAAATACACATTGAGCTATATCTGAAAAGCAAACGCGATGAATGGAGCATTAGTCTATATCAGGATTCATTGAGACAAGCGATCGAAAATCATGCTATGGAAGTTATGAAGACTATAGAAACTTGGCAATAAAAAAATGTTACCAGCCTTTGGAAATTTGGAAGATAGATGAGAAGGAGACGAAAGACAGTAGCGGCTCGTTGAGACGAGAGCTACAGAATGCATAGACAAGCAAGCCGCCGAACATAGACACAAACCAAAATTGGCGTGTTTATTATAAGGAACCAGTAGAAACATGTCTATAGCAATAAATGAGTAAAGGCAAGCGGTTTTTGTATTGTTCTTCTTTTTATTTTGTGTGGCAAAAAAAAGATAATTCTATCAACAGGAAGATGCGTATGCTTTGTGGGAGTAAATAGTGCCAGACTTGTTTTTATTAGCAGTAAGTTTTTTCTTCCAATTATAAGAAAAAAGGCGATAGGTATTGATTATAATATAAAATACACGTTATGGTACAACAACGAAAAAGACAGCGCTTTAAGGAGACTGTAGGAGTCTTGCAGCTGAGAATTTTTGAAGCGCAGAAACTCCGCTACCTTTGAGCATTCAAACCTCTTTGGGATGATTAAACTTTCTAAGAATTGCGAACTCTAATGTTAGGAGACTTGAAAAGCTTTTTAGGCTCTCCAATTTGCCTGAGCTCGTTGACCTTTCTGAACTTTTCAGTTTTCTGAGCTTTTCAGCTTCCTAAGTTCCAAAACCTTGTTAAACCCCTCGAGCTCATCAAGGTTTTGGACTCACAAGAAATACTCCACATAATTATTACCGGAATAATTGTTCATAATCTCGATCTCCTTCCGATTCTCGGGGCTCTCCTCAAACACATTGAAAAAACTCTCTTGGGTACTGTAGATCTCCAAGATACTGGCCTTGTTGCCACACCGGTAACAGTAATTCGGTGCAGACCAGACCGTAGTCACGAGACCGCCAAAGTAGATCTGGTAACCCTCGTTACAGAGCTGGTGGGCCCTGAGGATCTTCTTCATGTCGTTCAAGATCAAGAACTTCTTGACGACGTCCTGGCCAAATGTGTAGCCTGCGCCGCGGGGCGAGAGCTGGAAGTCGTTCTCCTCGTCGTCAGGATCAGACCACACGAGGTCAGCCATGGGGCCCTCGTGTGGAATCTCGCGGAAGCGGTCGACGAGCTTGATCTGATCAATGTGGTGGACGTTGGGCGAGAGACCACCGTGAACGCAGAAGATCTCGTTGTTAATGACGACACTAAGGATCAAGTAGTCAAACATGTCAGTGAAGTAGGTCCAGACGCTGCTGGCGCCCCCGTACTTCCTCTGGCACTCAGTGTAGAAGCCATAGTTCTGTGTGATCTGACGGGACTCGTGGTTGCCGCGCACAAGGTTGATGCGGCTCGGGTAGCGGAGCTTCAAGCAGATGAGGAGGGTGATGGTCTCGACGGAGAACATGCCGCGGTCGACATAGTCACCGAGGAAGAGGTAGTTGGTGTCGGGGGCAAAGCCGCCGATCTTGAAGATCTCAATAAGGTCGTGGAACTGCCCGTGGATGTCGCCGATGACGGTTACGGGGGTGCTAATGTACACGACGTTGGACTCCCTGATGAGGAGCTCTTTGAGCTTGTTACAGAGCGCCTGGATCGCCACCTCGGGGAGAAGCTGGCGGTTATAGAGCATCTCGATACACTTGTCGAGATCGTAGGGGGCTTTTACAGGTTAGTAAACGTGGTCATGGGAGGGACTTAGCATTTGATGTGGAAAAGGTGTAGAGCGGTTTCCAATGGCGTTGTCCAATGTTAATGATTGATACGTACTGCAATTCAGCATTCTTCGAGTGTTGTGGCTATAGTGTAGGGTAAAGCTAGAACATATGGATAGGCGCAGGGCGGGAAGACCTCTATATGGGCTTATCAGACCGGCTGGATGGCAATGGAGGGCAGCGTGTTGTGCAGAGGGGTCTTTTCTGACGTGGAGGCCTTTGGAGCTGCGAAATCGCCAACAAAGAGTCGTGGTCAGCGCCTCCAAATTTGGAGGAGTAGCAGCATACGGGGTGAGCGCACCCCGCGAAAGACCATTAGAAGCACAATACAAGAAGAGTAAGAGCACATCGTAACGTCGTTATAGATTTAAAAAGGAGATAGTATGTTTGAATAGAGGTTGGAGGAGAAAATGAATGAACAATGAACGAAAACTAAATACAGGTACTAGATATGCGACCGCAAAGAACACACAAAAGACAGAAAAACACTTGGACATGAAATATATACACCAGTTTCCTTTTTTTCTATAAATCAACATCCCAAAAGTGTACTTCAAATCAAACTCTAGACCTCTTGAATTTGATAAAGAACTTACTTTCCGAGGCAAATACTTTCCAAAGCATCCCTTTGCTAGCTCATTTCTTTGAATGCACAGACTCTTTTCTGCTGCCTTCTACCTTCCTGCTGTTATCCCCCTTTTTGAAGCTCTTTCCCCCAAACACCAGCTGGAACAATTCCGCAAATTCCTCATTCGTGCAGAAGCTTACGTTGCTAATCCACTGCGTCGCCATCACCTTCTTTATGGGGGCTCTATGGGCCACGTCGATGCTCAACATGCGGAGCACTGCACAGCGCGCCTCAAAGGACAACTGCTTCACAAAGGCGAGGCACTCATTGTGGCCCACCAAGGTCGTGAGCTTGCCATTGAGATCGTTATCATTGTCCAAAGGGAGCAGGCGGAGGAGCTCGGACTGCGCCGCGAGGGTGGCGTAGTGAGCAAAGTCCGGGTCCTCAAGGCGGTAGGCGTGGTCCCAGGGCCTGTGGAGCAGAAGAGCAAGGTAAAGGTACGAGATGCCGAGGGCCCACATGTCGATGTGCTTGAGGTGAGCAAAGAGGATATTGTAAAAGTTGGCGCAGAGGGTTCGATCCTGAGGGGAGAGCTCTTCATTGGAGTTTTCATTGGATTTATTGCTTTCACAGGCAGCATTGCCGTTTTTGTTGGTGGTATCATGAATGGAGTTTCCATCGGCTGCTTTGCCTCGATCTACCTTGGGAGTATTATTATTATTTGTATTTTTGTTGCAAGTGTTACTGTTATTATTATCACCGCTCTGGTTTGTGCTTGTTGGCCCCTCCTTGAACCCTTTCTTGACGTTCTCATTATTACTACTTTCATCCCTCCTGAGGCTCCTCGTGAACCTGGCTAAGAGGTCCAACTTCTTCTGCGGAAGAAACAATTCTGGCGGGCGGTAGCTCCGGGTGCCAATCTTGGAGACATCCTGCATTTGCAAGGCGGCAATCTTATCAGCAAGGGTGTGCTTGCCGTTCAAGTCGACGCTCATACCAAAGTCGGTCAACTTGATGATGTAGTTGTCATCAATAAGAAAATTATCTAACTTGACGTCCAAATGCACAATGTCTCTGCTATGGAGAAAGGAGACAGCACTCGCCATTTGCTTGAAGAAGTTGTCCTTGATTTTGGCGGTGCTCTGTGTCGGGATGCCGTTCTTCTCGCAGAGCACGAGGAACGAGAACAAGTCGCCGTACTTGTAGTAAGGAATCAAGAGGGACCAGTAGTAGGGGTATTCGCTGGAAGACCCCTGGGAGGAAGCGTCCCGACAGAGGTTATAGACAGACGCCACGTTGCGGTTCTTGAGACGTGCCATGATGTGGTGCTCATTGGCGGAGATGCGGTCGTAGTCGGCACGGCTGAGGTTGGAGCTGCGGGCCGGGTGCTTGAAGGTCTTGACAATAACGAGCTGATTATGGAACTTGAGCCTCTTTTTGGCGATCCAGCCCCCGAATCCGCTGAAGATGACGTTGGGGGCGAGGAACAGCGGTGGGTCTTCGTCTTCGTCTTCATTGTCGTAATCCTTGTCATTCCTACTAGGGTCCGTATCACTGATCTCCTTATCATTCAGACTTTTGGCATTCACCTGATTCTTCCCATTAATCTCGTTCTCGAGAGGGTCGGAAGGAGCATCGACAGCAATCCGAGGCCCCTTGTCCTCTTCGGAAATGTCCTCCACGAGCTCTGTCACGCCCATACCGTAGCAGAACATGCTGTAATCGACGGCGGGAGCGGAAACACCGGCCGGGGCGCTGGCAACAGCGGCTCCTGTGGAGCCCACGGAGCTCACGTAAGTGTTTTTCGTTGGCGACGCAATAGGATCTACCTTGGGGAGTGGCTTTGGTTTAGCTCTGGGCACTGGGGCTGGTGCTGCTGTCGTGGCATTGCTGGAGGCCGTCCCGAGGAAGAATGTGCGGGAGCGCCGCTCGAACTTGGTTTCCTTCGATGGCAGCCTAATGGGCTCTTTAGTGTCTCGGGGGCTAGGCAGAAAGGTCTTCAGCTTGCGCAACAAGAACTTCATGGCGTGGGGTGGCCAGCTGCTGGGCGTGTAGGGGTTGTCTAGCGTGGCTATAGGCCATTTCGGGTGTGTTTGGTCTTCCATTAGGAACTTTGGAGGAGCCTTTGGAGAAAAGCGAGGTGACGTGTATGAAGGTGTGAAGAAGCAGGTATCAAGCGGTAATGCACCCTTGCTCTTGGTGCAGAGTCCAAGAGCTCTCAACCATATCCTCCTCTTTTTGACAGCTTTGCCATCACCACATCTGGATGTCTACACATCCACACGTCCCCAGGTCTCCACGAGGTCTCCAAGGCTGCAATCAAGCACACCCTTAGAACAGGACACATTATAGGCCCTCGAAAATTGCTCCTATGTGGCTCTCGCTCCTTCTCGCCTTGACTGCCAGCGCGGTGCTTGCAGCGCTTGCCGCGAACCGCTTCTCAAGCATTCTCAACAGCCCGCCGCTCCTCTCGCTCATCCTCACCCTCGCACTCTACATCCCCTTCTCCGTGGTCTTCCTCCTCCCCATCGACCTCGTGTCCTCCGCGGAGACACCCCCCTCCGCATTTCTCTACGTCCACTCCAAAACGGCCATCCTCGTCTTGTGGCGCGTCAACTACTGGCTCGGCTTTCTCCTCACATGGCTCGTGTTGCCCCTCGTGCAGTGCTTCTACTCCTCCAACAACTTCGTCTTCCCAAAGCGCCTCCGCGACAGCGCGCTCTATAATCTCAAGTTCTATCTCGTGTACTGCGCCGCGGGGCTCGCAGGACTCGTCTACGTCTACTTCAGCGTCGGTCTCTCGCTTGCCTCGGCCAAGGCGCTCGCCATCATTCTCTCGCACAGCTACTCGCTCATCCTTGCCATCTGGTTCATGGGCTACGGCGTGGTCAACTTGCCAAAGGCGCTCTTCTGGGACTCCCTCACCGCACGTCTCCGCGACAGCCATGTCGCGAGCCACTACTTTGTGCGGCTCTTCCATGCGAACGACGACTACCATACGTCCAGGAACAATTTCAAGCAGATGGTGGCTCTTATCAACAATCTATACTCTATCAGGGACCTCCAGCACAATGAGTACCACCGCGCGTGGATACAATACCTCCACGATTCGGTCGTCAACTCCTTCAAGTACAACCAGAACATCACCAACACTGTTGAGACGGACCACAGCAACACAGCCAGCACTGCTTCCCTCCAGAGCAACATCACCAACTACAACAACCGCTTCAACCAGGATTTGGTAATCGCGAACAACCAGCTCTCGGACGAGTACCTCCAGAACATTACGAAAAACTTTAAGGACTCGTACTATAGTCTTCTTATCCACGAGTCTGGGTACTACGCGCTCCTCAAGAAGGTGATCAAGATCCAGGACATCCGGAACTCCAGGGCGACCAAGTCGCTCAGCTTCCGCGCCCCCAACAAGACGCACTCCAAGGTTTCGGTAAACTATCTTATCAACAATGTTCTCTTCAAGTCGTCGCGCTCGAAATACTGGTACTACTACTATGTAAACCCGTTCGCGCTCCGTGTTGCTGCTGCCGTCTTCAGCTTTCTTTCAATATTGATCATTCTCTCAGAGCTCTTCCACAACTCAAAATTCTCCCTCATCAATGTCATTATTTTCAACCTATTCATCAAGCACGGCTGGCTCACGACGCTCTCCATCATGGTGATTCTCTCCTACATGTGTTTTGCGGCGTTGATCTCACTCTCCAAGACCAAGATCTTTCTCGTGTACAAACTCATTCTTAAGAACTCGAATCCGTCTTCATGCGTGTGGTACAGTTCCTACGCGATCAGATTGACGGTGCCGTTGGCGTACAACTTCTTGACCATCCTCAACAAACAGATCTTGTCGGGAGAAGTGGAGAATAACGGTGTTCTAAGTAACAAGGACAAGGTCTCCGCGCAATTCCAGAAGACACAGTTCGCACAGTTTCTCGGAAACTCCATCAATCTTCTTCCTCTCGGCCGTGCTGTCAATAACATACTCCCATACTTTATCCTCGTTCCCGTGGCAATCCAAGTACTACAAACTACGAACAAGGCGCACAGGAGTCAGTGGGTGGAGAAACTCAAAAGACAGTTCTACCTCGATGAGTTGGATTTCCTAATTTGGGAGGGCGACAGTGACGAGGAAGATGATGAGAACTTTGCCTATGGAAGCGGAAACGGAAATGGAAATGGAGTGTTCACTGGAAGAGGCACGCCGTACCAAGACGACGAGGCCCAGGGGATTCTCTTTGGGTCTGAGCGCAGCGACCGCGGCAGCACGCGGCGACTCGACTATATCAAAGGCCGCGTCGACACGATCATCAAGCACGAGCTCAGCAACCCGAAGTCGCTTCTCAACACGTACGACGACAACTACAGCATTTTCGACTCGTTATCGTTCCGGCACTATCTCAGTGTTTTGAAGGAGAAGATTGGTAGAAAGAGAGAGGTCAGATTTTCGAGAGGCTTGTTCGAGAATCGACAAAGGGAACGCTTTGCGGATGCGCGAGCAGGAGACGATGACTTTGAGGTGTTGGACGATGTGGATGACGTGGACGACGCAAGGTACTTTGACGAGGAGTTCAGGGGAAGTTTAGACGAGGACGCGCGGCTGTTGGACTTGCGCGACCACGAGGTGATATAGAGTGGTGGAACCTGGTGTTTGACCCTTGAGTGTACTCGAATAGAACGTCATAAAAATTAACAGAATATCATGGCAAATTTTAACATTCGGATAAAAACCTTGTATCGGAAAATTTCGGTGTAAAGGACCTGTAGCATCAGTGGCTGCTAAAGTGTGCAGCTAATACTGTGACATGTACCTAGCATTGTGTAGCTAGTACTGCGTAATTAACTGGATATGTTTGGCCTTTTGCTGAGGGCTCTTCCCGAGGGTTCTCCAGTGTCCTTTCTAAGCCCAACCTTAGCTCAGCAGTCTCCTACTTAGACTTTCACACCAGTGTCGCATTCCACATAGCGCACAGCCATTAAAATATCACCAGCAGAGACAATGTACTCTGAATAGAGCTCTCCCTGGTGCACCAATACCATCCTCAAAGTTTCTGCTCCCTTGTACAGCTTCCTTTCTCTTGATAAGTTTTGCGATGCTCCGCCACGGCCTGACCAAAGCGGCCGATGGCCGACACACCGCAAAGCAGACTGACGGCATAGGCACTCTTCAACCTAGATATAAAAACTTCTCCCAGACGCCTCTAAGAAGTTGTCAGGGGCAGCAAGGGTCGCCAAGCATACAGCCTCAGGACACTGCCCTGCGAAGGACGACCCTCGCAAAAGTCAGAGCTGCCGCAATATCCAGCAGGCCAGACGAGGCTGTGTGAGGCACAGGCGATAGGTATATTACAAGGCTGTCGCCATGAGGACCAACACCAGGATAAAGGTCTTGGCTGCTTTCTGAATCATACCTTGGCCAGTACTGTCAAGAACCCTCTATCCCGAACCGCACAACCTAACCATGTCAGTAACCTCTGCGATTGAACCATCAGAATCTAATTGGAACAGCTGAAACAGTCAATAGTTAACAGCAACAGATACAGCCGATATGGCAGACGACGGTATCCACGGTTCCCACGAGGCGTCCATGTTCTTCATGGTCGTCTTCATCGTCGCCACTATTGTACATGGCTTCCTAGTGCTCTGGCGGCCCTCCTGGTACATGCTCTGGTTCTTTATTGGTGGCATCCTCGAGATCACCGCCTACGCCGGCGATGACGTCGGCAAAGGCGCGCAGACCGTCCAGGCCATCATCGCCCCCATCTTCCTTGCGGCCTCCGTCTATATTTCGCTCGGCAAATTGATAGCCAGCCTCCATGCCCGGGAGTTGTCGCCCGTGAACCCTGATGCCGCCATGGCGTTGTTCGTGGTCGGCGATGTCGCGTCCTTTGCGCTTCAGGTTGCCGGCATCGTGTTGCAATCGGTCAATGGCACCCCGAAGTTGGGGACGGCGTTGGTGGTTGTCGGTTTCATCATCCAGTTGACCTCGTTCGTCTTGTTCTTCTCGATGGTCGTGGTGTTCAAGCGGAGAATATACAGATACCCACAGCTCCATGGAAAACAGAGAACTTTAGTGGACAACCTTGAAAGGGGAGACAACGACTACTACAATAATAACGGTAACGACACTACCAACGGTACGTTCCAGGTACACATTCCGAGCGAGACTGGCAGCTACTACAGCAACAGCAACAGCAACAGCAACGGCCCATTCAGCGCCAGCGCGGACTATCGCAGAGGAGCTATGCCACAGGAATGCAGTCCCGAGGGCCAGAAGGAGGTTATACAGTCCAAGTACCCCTGGCAGTACTACTTCCAAGTGCTCTACTTTATTGCGCTTCTCTTTTTCATCCGTAACATTTTCCGTCTCGTGGAATACGCTCTGGGCTTTAACGGATACATTTTCACGCACACTGTGTTCGCGAATATCTTTGATAGTGCCACCATGACACTTTTGATGTTCGTGTTGGTGTTCTTCCACCCGTCCTTCTGCATCAGCAGGGAAAAGAAGATGAAGAAGACGCGCAAGGAAAAGAAGCTCGAGAAGAAGCATCGGAAGCAGGAAGTGAAGCAGGAGAAGAGAGATAGAAAGATGAACAAGAAGGCAGGCAGGGGCACCGCACATGGAGCAAGAGAAGGATACGTGGAGAGCTACAACCTTAGGGCCTGTGACGTCTAAGATGGTGTCTGAAACGACCTTATTTAGAAGAATCTTTTTATTTGTATTTTTTAATTTTCTGGCTCCGTTTAATATACATTTGAGACACTTTTTGTTTCTGTTGTTATCAGCAGAACGTAGAATTAAATCAACTGACTAAAAAGGAAAATTCTGGCTCATTTTCGCCTGAGATCTCAATACTTGCTCTGGCGCAGCATTCTCAGGAAGAAAGCAAAGGTGATTCAGTGTATACCATCGCTGGTAAGCCATCGCAGAGCCGAAAGCAACTATCCTGCCATCCAACTACTCTATCCGCTCTGAAATCATGGTGTCTCAATTCCGAGGTAAACTGAGGGCCACACTTCAGGCACGAGCGTCTTTGGCATTTGACTGCCCGCCTTTCATAACTTCTTAGAAAGAAGCATACACAGCTTCTTGCACGGATAATTGGGACTTAGTCTTCGAGAAAGTGTTGAGAGTGCCTGTCGTCGTCTTTGCCGATGGCCTTGTGCTTTCCGACTATGCTTGTTTTGTCGCCTGTAGAAGAAGGTGCCGGAAGAGATGCTTTGTAATACCGCGTAACCCCAATTTCTGCTGGTTTCCAGCACTAGTATTTGGAGATTCTTTCTCTACCAAAATGTGTTGTTATTCGTATCCTCTGGCCATAACAAAGGACACGAGATCCACAGAAAAGACCCACGCACGCTCTTTTTTGGAGCCACCTGCCATGCAAAACAAGGTAGAAATGGACCGCGTGTGACTACTTTCAGCCTACGGCTGCCTCGCTCTGACATTTCCGAGCTTCGATTTAGTCGTCAATAGTTATAATTTAAAAAGCAAGGTAAAATGATTACCGTTGAAATTCACCGACACAAACGATCATCACTACAATGGACAATTAAAAACAAAAGCTCAACATCACTCGTTAGAAACCCTGGTACTATATACAAAGCACAGATATATACAGAACAAACTGAATCCCCATTTCTTCAGTTATCTCTCCATCTCAAGCAACCGCAAGTACTGCCCCTCGATCACCTTGAAGCGGCCCACATCTTCCTCGTTCCAAAACTTGGTGTTGCGGGCGCCTGTCTCCGGCAGCAAGAACTCTGCGTTCAACATGCTGTCCAATCGTGCCTGGTCCGTATCGCTCTGTTGAGCTGGGTCTTCGTTCAACAACTGACGGGCCTCGCGATACACTGTGTCAAGCACCGCTGCCGTCTCTGCGTCTGCCAGCACGCCGTTCACCTTCATATCAAGGAGGAGCCGCTGCGTGCGGTACAAGTCGCGGTGCTGAGCCCACGTCTGGGCGAGAAGCACGTTGTATACCGCTGTGTCGAGCCCCGCAACGACTTTCTCGGGCTGTGGGGAGCTTTTCACGATATCAAAGAGGGTGAGGATGTCGTCGAGCGCCGAGGGCGAACCAAAGACACCGTACAAGGTCTCGAAGCCGGCACGGAGAAGCGCCGCGAAGGTGTAGTCGTTGACAAGGGGCTCCCCAGGGGACTCTCTGCTCTGCTTGGCAATAGCCGCAATCTGTTCCTCTACGACCTTGTGACGGGATTCCTCGGCGGTCGCGAGGCTCTCAAACTGGTCAATCACTCTGCGTTGCAAGAATTCCACAAGGTCATAGTCTGTCTGGAAGCCGTTCTTGATGTGGTTTAATGTAGGCTCGAGAGCACTTTGAATCTTTGCGGCAATTGTCTTTCCGTCCTCTGCTCCTTTCTTAGCACGCGGTTTCCTTCCAACGTCCTCAAGTAAAAAGTTTTCGGATGCTCCCCTGGCAACACTACTGCGGAAACTGTTCACATAGTCTGCAAAAGGTGATGCCTTGGGCTTTCTCGAGACCAAGTCCTTGAAGATCCCCGTCATGACCTGCCTGTCCTGATGCACCATCTCTGATAGGTCTTCCAGCAGCGTTGGCGCCATTTCGCCGGCAGCACTGCTTTGCCTAAGCAACGTGCGGTCCACCTCCTGCTGGAAGATATCGTGGATGGAGCTAGTAATGTTCTCTTGGTGTGGATCTAGTTTAGCGTTGCTGGTGTTGGCGATTCCCGACTTGGTGGCCTCCAAATACGCCTCGAGAGAGAAGTCGTCTTCGTTGTCATCCTTGCTGATCTCATCGAGGATGCTGCCATTGCTGTCGTGCTGCTCAGTGCTGAGCAACTTCTCGAGCTTCTTGTCGAAGATGTCGTCTTCGTCCTCAAGAAAAGAGCGGGCACTTCGGGGAGATAAAAGGGAAGCATGTGAGTGGAACAATCTAAAGAGTGTATGATTGGTGACGGGCAAGAAACGGAGCCTCTGCGAGGAACCGCTCTTCAAGAGTCGTATACTTCTTGAGAGCATTATGGTAATGTTATTTGGAAAAGTCTTAGTGAGTCTGGTAAAGAATGTGATGCGAAAAGGACGAGCACAGAGACCGTTCAAACCCGCGATGAGCTCTTTGCAAAATATTTTTGAATTTTTTTCAGAAATGTCAAAGCGGCCATTTTTACCCGTCACCGTAGAAGTCCTCAGCAGAAAACATTTGCAAATTACAACACCGAGACTACCGCACATATACAACAAATTAACGGTGACCTTCGGAAACTGTTACAATGTGGATAGCATTGTGTAATCATGAAATAATAACAGAAAAAGCAGGCGTTACCCGCATGTATTTGTATATGCCTATGTACAGACAGACGAAACCAAACTTGAACCACAGCGGGACAAAACTTGAAGGATCGTAAATGAAAACAGGATAATGGGAAATTATGAAACAAAGAGAGAATAAAGGTAGCGTAAGATGTGGTGCTGCTATCTTTGAGGAGGGTAAAGAGATTGTGAAAAGTGGGAGCAAAAGAAGTTGATATGGGCCAATAAGGATCCCCCTTTCTTGCTTCGTTATGAAGCAGTTCTTTTATATTTTTTTGGTTTTGTTGTTGAAGGACCAGCATAATTTTTAAAGCAGAACAGCCATGATGCAAATATGGTCTTGTGGCCTAGTACTTGACGATTTACAATGATGGTAATAACCTGACTGTAAAGTTCTGGAACGCAAACGCTCCAAACATGTTTCAGCGCACTTAGTCCTTCTTCTTGCCGGATATTCTAGGATATAATCTCGAGGCATGGTAGTTGATGGAGGACAAGACTTCCTTCTCCGGTTTCTATATAGCCAGTTAGTAACGCTGTTCTTTGCACAGTTATTTCAAAGTCTCAAATTTTCACAGCTCCGTAGTTTCGATGCATCGCTTCAGTTCTTCATTACATACCTTTAGACTCATGCACTTCTTCAAGTCCTTTTCCAAGGCAGAACAGGTCGCGCTGCCCTCGCCGTAAGAGGCCCAGCAGTTCAACAAGCTGCTCATGATGACGACGCACGAGTTGGACTGCTGCTGGAGCACAGGCTCCTTAACTCTGAGTTTGGGGAGCGGAGGCAATCTGACTGGTCTGGAGCTCATATTGATGGTCTGTTAGTGTGACTATTAGCTTGTTGTCGTTGGATCTTCCAGTCTTTTTCTCGTCTCTTCTTCGTCTTCCCTTCTCTTCGTTCTGCGAATTTTGAAAATTTAAAGAACGGAATGCGGGTAACCGGGCTGGCGGCACCGAAAACAAGTTGAAGACAAACGCCAACATAACATGAAGCCATCAAAGAGGCATTATCACAACCATATATAAGCCCATATACACCACTACCCAGACGAGCACCGCCTCCTCGCTGGCCACAGAGAAGCACCAGTGACCACTAGACAACCCAACAACAGGTTACGTGCTACCGCCGATACCTCGTTACACTCCGCTCTCCCCCGTTTCGCAACTTGCCGTTGGCTGAAACAGACCATTATTCTATACCATACCGTCAGAAACAACCCCTAATAGAACATATATCCAATAATATCTCTTTAAAATGAGTTCTCGTGCGGCAAATGAGGAGCTTTCCGGTCCCCCTCACAAGTCTAGAAAGCTTGAGAACGGCGTTAACGCACCCGTGGACAAGGATAAGCACAGCCCAAAGGACGCCCCTACGCACCACCAGAATCATCGTCACAGCCACGAGAGTTTCAACGAAGGCGAGGCCTTCTCGGACTCTTCCGACAGCAGCGATCTTCAGGAAATACCCTCCGAGGACATACTACGGGACGAGTACTCTGCGCGGAAGTTCGACCTCATCAGTGACAAGGAGAATGACGACAGCAACGTGAAGGTCGAGCAGGAGCTTGACGAGGACAAGCTCGATAACCCTGTGGATGGAGATACGAAAAATGGCAAAAGCAAGGGCTCCAAAAAGGACAGGTTGCTCCCTTTTACCATGGCCGACATCCAGGAGGTGAGAACCTTTTTGAAGGTGGAGGGCAGTATGGCGTTCTTGGACAAATACTTGCCGGCCACCGCATCGGGCGAGGACATTGTGAAGCTCACCATGCTTCTAGGGTACTACCCTGTGGATGTGGCCGACTATAATGACGAGAAGAACCTTGTGCGGGTGGTGAAAAACTTGCAAAAGGCCATGAACAAAGTGCTCAGCATGAGAAACAGGTTGAAAGACTTTAACACCTTGGAGAAAGCCGTAGACAAGATCGAAAAGAGCTCTCGGATTCTTGTATTGACTGGGGCCGGTATATCCACCTCGCTCGGCATTCCTGACTTCCGTTCCTCCAAGGGTTTCTACTCGCAGTTACAGCACTTGGGTCTCTCTGACCCACAGGAGGTATTTGACTTGGAGTTTTTCCGCGAAGATCCCTCCATCTTCTACTCCATTGCCGATATGATCTTGCCCCCAGAGAACAAGTTCTCCCCGCTCCACGGCTTCATCAAGCTCTTACAGGATAAGGGAAAGTTGCTCAGAAACTACACTCAGAACATTGACAACTTGGAGGCCGCTGCGGGCATATCCCCCGAGCGACTCATTCAGTGTCATGGCAGTTTTGCCAACGCCAGCTGTCAGACTTGCCGCTATAAGGTCCCCGGTAATGTCATCTTCCCGCAAATAAGAAACCACGAGCTCCCAATTTGCCCGCGCTGCGCCGCCAAGCGCGAGCAGCTCGAGGATGCTGGCCGTCTCGACAATGCCGCTTATGGGGTCATGAAGCCTGACATCACCTTTTTCGGCGAGTCCTTGCCCTCGGTATTCCACGACACCATTAAAAAGGACATTAAGAATTGCGATCTCTTGATCTGCATTGGTACCTCCCTCAAGGTCGCGCCCGTCAGTGAGATTGTCAACAAAATCCCGGAGAACATCCCACAGATCCTCATCAACAAGGATCCGGTCACGCACTGCGAGTTCGACGTGACATTGCTTGGATTCTGCGACCAGGTCGCGTCCTACTTATGTTCCGAGTTGCACTGGAAACTTGACCACGCGCAGATGCCAGCCATCTTGGACAGCGGTCTCAAGTGCATCGGTATTGACCAAGGCAGCGGCGTTTACGAGATCACGGACGCCAAGCAGCGCAAGGCGAAGCAGCACCAGGAAGAACAAGAAAGACAAGAGGAGGCCAAGAGGACTGCCTCAGAAAGTTGCAGTGATTTTCAGTAACTACTTGCTCCATTGTGGCATATCTTTCCACCATTCCTCCTCAATACTATTTCTTTATCTTGCACTTTCTGATCACATACATTTTCCAGAGCTTCAAAAAACATACGTCAGCGACACTTCAACGAGACAGCAACTTTTTATTCTCTCTTTCTTTTTTCCTATTTCTTTTCATTTTTTTTTCAGTTCGTAGCTTTCCCTCTGCATTGCATTATTTCACTTTGGTTTCGTATACTTTTTACATTTACCATGCTTCGTTTTGTCTTAGTTATCTATTGCGGCTTTTTCATCCTATTCCTTTTTCTCCCTTTTCCTCCCAATGCCATTCTTCCTTTTTTAGTTTTCCTATGATTCATATTCTATGTAATGTTACTAATTTTATGCTCATTTGTGTTTAATTTTTGATACAAGGAAACTTTATTAAAACCTACTAATAGTATACTCTTTGTAAAGACAGGCTGTATAAACACTATTGACTATATTGAAATGATATTATAAAATTAAACTAAAAACTAAATGGAGGTGGTGAATGAAAAAGCTATGGTATTGTTAAAAAATAAAAAAATAAAGGCCCAGGCACAGGCCAATACTAATGATTCGATAAAATTATAAAGATAAAAATGTGAAAAATAGGGATAGTTAAAATTAACAAGTTTTTTAAGAAAAGAAAAAAAGATTACATTTTAGATGCATTAAAACAGAACAATATTTCGAACTAATATTCATCTTCTTCAACAGCATCCAAGGTGTCCGCACCGACTTCAATGTAATCTCTTTCCAAGGCAGCCAAGTCTTCTCTGGCTTCACTGAATTCACCTTCTTCCATACCTTCACCAACGTACCAGTGAACAAAAGCTCTCTTAGCAAACATTAAGTCGAATTTCTTGTCAATTCTGTTCCAAGCCTCACTGATAGCAGTAGTGTTGGACAAGACACAAACAGCTCTCTTAGCCTGGGCCAATTCAGAAGAAGCTGGCACAGAAGGTGGCTCAAAGCAGATACCAACCTTGAAACCAGTTGGGCACCAGTCAACCAATTGGACACCCTTTCTGGCTCTGACTTGATCAATGGCGTTTTGCACATCTCTAGTGACAGCATCGCCTCTGTACAACAAACAGACAGCCATGTATTTACCCAAGGTTGGATCACACTTGACCATCTTGTTGCCAGACTCAAAACAAGCATTGGTGATTTCGGCAATGGAGTTAGATTCGTGCAAGGATTTGGCCTTGGAATGGATTGGAGCATAAGAAACCAATGGGAAATGGATTCTTGGATATGGAACCAAGTTAGTTTGGAACTCGTTCAAATCAACGTTCAAAGAACCATTAAATCTCAAAGAAGCAGTCACGGAAGAGACGGCTTGGGCAATAAGAGAGTTCAAAGCCCCCAAACCTGGCCTGGTAATGTCCAAGTTACGGCGGCACATGTCATAGATGGCTTCGTTGTCAACCATAAAAGTAACGTCAGAGTGCTCCAAAGTGGAGTGGGTAGTCAACACGGTATTGTATGGTTCAACAACAGAGGTGGAGACTTGTGGGGCTGGGTAGACAGCGAATTCTAACTTGGCCTTCTTACCATAATCGGCAGACAATTGTTCCAATAACAAGGAGCCCAAACCGGAACCGGTACCACCACCCAAAGAGTGGTTGAAAATGAAACCTTGCAAACCATCACACTGGTCAGCCATTTTCCTCAATCTGTCTAAGATTGGTTCCAACAATTCCTTACCAACGGTGAAGTGGCCTCTAGCATAGTTATTGGCAGCATCTTCTTTACCACTGATTAATTGTTCTGGGTGGAAAAAGGATTTGTATTCAGAAGTCTTGATCTCATCAATGACGTTTGGTTCCAAATCAACGTACAAGGTTCTTGGAACATATTTACCTGAGCCAGTCTCATTAAAGAAGGTAGAGAAACCGGCTTCACTACCTTTTGGCTTATCCAAGCCTTCAGACAAATAACCGTCTGGGGAAATTCCGTGTTCCAAGGAATACAATTCCCAACAGGCGTTACCAATTTGACAACCGGCCTGACCAACTAAATTAACAAGGCGTTAGTATTTGTGTTTTGGAAACGGTAAGATATGCAAAAGTATTTTGAATCTGTTCATATCCTGATTCCACAATCTCGCCAGATCACCAAGATTTGACATTGTGTAAGAATGACCTAGAAAATGGCCTCTGAACGAAAACGTTGCAAAATTCTTTGATCTGGAGTCAAGCAGTAGCAAAGCCAGTCAGAAGTCTTATATAAAAACAGATTTAATTGCACTTTCTCTAATAGCGCTTAAAGAGTGCTATACGTACCGTTAACGCTGATAACTTCTCTCATTGAGCACAGTTAGGGGATATGGTATGATAATAAGCAAAAAGAAGAGCGTAAAATAAGGCACAAATAGAGAAAACAGAAATAATACGGTGAGACGTTATTCTATCCAGGCTACTGTGCTCTACTTGGATCCACCGGACGTCGTTTGAGTGATGCTCTAAGCAGCCAGAAAACAGGCAAACAGGCGAATTCTAGTTTTGTTTGGCGCTTTTTTCTTTTTACCTTTGTTGACTTTGTTGACTTTTTTTCTTCCTTTTGTTTTGTTTTTGTTTACGCTTTACATGCGCACCAGAGCAGGAGCGTGCGAGTGTAACGGGACTGAGGCAGTTAGACACGTAATCCCGCATTAAATTGACTTTATTAGTGATCAGAGCAGGCACATGCTTTTATATACATTATTGCGCGCTTAAATCACAAAATGCGCAAGGCCGATGAGTATCAAAATAATAAGTGGAGTAATGGTAACTGAAGAAAGTCAGGGAAATACACTTCCAAGGGCGTCTATTTTATTACATGGAATCCATTATCACGTTACAAATGTTTTGGGCTTAATACTCTCATCCACAACTGAAGTATTGCGTATTAATGGTGGGTTGTTCTACACTATTAGCGGTCAGATCATGAACCTGGCAACTGTCTCGAGTTTACAACGGACCTGATATCAACTTCAACTGCCTTGATATCATTGTAAAGTATTCTATTAAGCAGTTTTTTTAAAAAATAATGTATTTAAAGAGGAGCAAAAAAGGGAGTTTCAGAAAGATTTTTTCTATTTCTTAGAATTAATTGCATTTGTTTTCAGTAGATAACGCAATGTCCTTCCAGGTCTTAAGTCTGTCTGAAGTTTCTTTAAAAAATTGCAAAACTGCTTGATAAGTGCCTTCTCCGAAGCTGACAATTTGTGGGATCTCGTTTTCGAAATCGCCTTCGCGGTAAGTCGAGGAGACAACCTGCTGGCCTAAAAGGGTTGCATTGTCGTTGATGAGATTTTGAGACTGTGTGGGCCCTTCCGTAGATCCATTTCTTAAAGTGCCTTAGTCTGAAATGCTACTCTTGAAGAGACCAAAAAAGTTAATTTAGAATTGTTGTTTGGCTTCGGGGATGCAAAGCTTCAGTTTGGCTAATGGCTCCAGGAAGGGCAAGGCAAAATACAATATTTCCTTAGGAGAAAGGTTTCCGGGAGATAAGTGGCGTGAAAAGGGAGATAAACCTAGAGATACGCTGCATAGTATATTGAAGGTATTTGCCAGCATGCAATGGAGATCAATAAAAAAGTTTAAAATAAATATAGAACAAAGGGGAAATGAGTATGGCGATAAAATCGGCACCGATCAATATTATTACAATCCACTCTGCTCATTGAGGGCTTTTGCAGGAGTCCCAGCTTGATAACCATACCTGGATTATTCTGTCCCGCAGCAATTACTTTCTCTGATTTCATCACTTTTTGGTTTGCCAAGTATAGCTATGGTCTCTTGCAGGCTTCGCGCTACAATTGAGGACACTGAATATAGTTTACTCTACGTGCCAACTTTTAGTAGTAGAGAAACTTCCTGACCATTTACTAACTATTCGACCTTTCAATTCTGAAAAAAGAGTCTTTATATTGTACTTGTCTGTTCCCTGATATTAGTTCTTTGTAAGACCTAGATGCCACTTTTGTAATGTTTAAATCTCTTTTTGCTATCCAAATTTACCGCAAGTTCTAGTATACTGTGTTTTTACGTGATATCAAGAACCAGTGACCTATGTTTCTGTTGGGAAATTTTACAGTATGCCTTTTTATGTGTTTAAAAATAAGACAAAACCGTTGTTTTGGTTTTCAAAAATCTGCTTTCAGTACCGATATACAGTTGGTACAGCATGAAAACCTCACAAGAAGTCTGGAAATTAACAAAAAGGGGGAAATCAAATTAACATTGAAATAGAAGCAAATATATAACCCAAGGTACCACGAAACTATCGTTGTTTCGAAATACTACTTCACACGTCTACATTGACAGGTGGACCATATGTAGGTTGCTCTGATTCTTTTGTGCGATGGAGTAGATCTGTGATTGACTCATTACACGCAGACAAAGGCAACCGCCACACAAAGATCTACAAGCTACCATTGTCTCCGACACTTGCCGCGACTACCATGACTGGTTCCAGCAGCGAAGGCTAAAGTGCGCTTTCAACGCTTCGTCTGCGTTTACGCATCCACACATACCTTGCGGCCGCTAAAAAAAAACGTTCTGGTTTTCTGCAATGCAAACGAAAAAAGATGCCATCTTAATGACAGACTCTTTCAGAGAAATCGTCTTCACCACGTTCCGCCAGGAACACCTTGGTGAATATCTCGTAAATACCGCCGTATTCTGCTCTGCCGAGTGTTTGGCGGCTACTTTCTGGCCATATAGCTTCATCAAGCGACCATAAAATATCGTGCTTTGCATGCTGTTCTTTCACCGCGCATTGCCCGAATTTGAAAATATCAATGTCTTGCGGAAGCACGCCCTCGGCAAAGCGCAAGAAGAAATCCTTCGTGACCTCCAAGTTAGGCTGCGACAACTGTAAGAAGCTCTCGCAGCGGAAGTGTGACGAGCAGTTAGTGAGTGTACTGCCTGCCAAAAGAAACAGGTGTGTTAATATTGTAGATTCTCATCTCTTATTCCGCTCTTTTCTCCAGCATGTCACGGCTTGTTTCACGAAATTGACCTGTCCCTTAGATACGATGCTCATATCTTGATGCCTCCCGGGAGTTCTTGGACAGAAAGGAAAGAGCACAATTGATCATTGCAGACCACAACAGACTCCAGACCCAGACACAGCAAGTTCCACACGCTAACTATAGTATGTTTAAACTTGCTTCAAACATTGGAACCACAAAGCCGAAAACAGCTCGTCTCAAAGACAAGGCTGCCAATAATGCCGTCGGCGGATTCATCAATTTCCAAGTGAGGCCTATCAGGGAACTGGTTAGATAGTGTCGTCACTATAGAAAGTTAATAACATTAAACGTCCTGACGCCGAAGACAAGTTTTTAGTGATAAAAGTCCATTCAACTCAGTATACCGATGATACCAAATTCCAGCTGCTTCTCAACTCAGAGAAGGGCCCTTTCAAATTTAACGTAAACCGATACACTTTTACACTCAAAGTTCCTAGACTCAACAAAAAAAATTATCTTCCCGTCTACGAGATATTCAATGACTCGCTTGAGCTCGCTCAAAAACGTATAAGCATTATATTTGCTTTACATACCCAAATTGCAAATGCGGCAAAGTCGTTATCTTTATTTCTGAACATCACATGTTTTGCTATATGCACGCTTCAAAGAAGAAACTCACTATCATCGCAGAATACTGGCGAGTTTACGGAGCTTACTCCGATATTACACAAGCACTATTCGTTTGCTGCCACCAGTATCAACAATCAGTTTAGCCACATCTTCCTGTTAGCTGCCAAGAAGAGTTTCAGTCTCTAGGAAACTAAGTTACTATCCCAGTTGGTGTACTCAATTGCCATCAGCTTTGTGACTCAGTTTGGTGTTGGCACCTGCTTTAGGAGCTTCAACTACTTGGTTGCCATCAATTTCTTTGTTCACTATGAAGAAGTCATCTTATTGTTCGTCAAAATCACCAAAAGTTTTGAAACAAAATGGGGAGCTTTAGGTGACAGGTTTGCGTTTTTGAAGTCCCTGGGCCACGCTAACATGAAAGAAGTTTTCATTCCTTCGTACCTGTCAAAGTTTCTCGGCGATTTTTATGAAGATCTCTTGCTTTTTAGGAAGTTCATTATTCACGACGTCATTATGACTTCGCAGTTTGCGGATTTGGAACGCTATGTCCATTTTCTCCATGCGGAGGTTCTTCCTCTCAGGAACCCAGATTTTGTGGTCACGTATCCTCCCGATGTGTTGTACAAAGCGCACAACTATTGGCGCAAAATTGTGCCTTCTGAGTTTCTACTTATTAATAAGAATCATTGCTTGACTGTGGTCCAGAGGATATTTTATGCGTACTGGTCAGCGTTGACTATATACTTGAACAGTGTCTTGAACCATGTGTCGTATCTCTATAGAGGAGGTTTTCCCGGGTGGGCACACTTACCAACGCCATTTGAGAGCACAGAATTCACTTCTCTCAAAGATGATCGCAGCGTGGAAGGCGCGCAATTGAAAGGCCACATTAACTACTTAATGAGGATGATATTCTTTTTCATAAGAAGATCAGTCATTTACCATGACAATATTCACTTTCGTGAACCGTGTCTGGAGTTTTTGGACAAAGACATCAACAGGTTTCGCAGCAGAGTGTTGCCTTTTATCGAGGAAGAGCCAATACACTCTTTCAAAAACGTCTACTTTAAAAGAGAGCATTCCCGTTCTTATCATACAAGGAGCTGATGAGCGACCAAAAAAATGAGATATTTGCCCAGTACGAGATCCGCTTCAAAGAGTCGCACCCGCCGTTGAATACTAGAATATAGCCCATCGTACATTCTGCTCCCGAACTGACGTACGAGGTTCCTATACCTTTCCACAAGCTCAAAGTGTCAAAGAATAGGTTGCTGCCGTACGATTTCAATCCACAACTAGACACCATCTCATGGGCGGTGAGCTTGAACAGAAGCTCTTTGACTCAAACGCGTACTTGTACTCTCTCTTCTCGGGCCTTGCAAAGGACAGAGCGGCCATCTTAGGCATCATCCACTACAAGTAGTCCGGAAGCAGAGACTCGTCGACGTACCTGGAAATATCAGAGCGTGTCAGGACTGAGTGAATTTCAGAGGTGTTTGGTATCGGTCAGGCGAATGCTTTCGGGTAACTGTCTTTCCCAGGATCTGGCAACTTGGAGAGCGGAGTGGACAACCAGGATCTCGTTGTGCCGGACCGCACGTTGTCTAGCGACAAGAACTCGATCTTCGTGTTTGGCTTTGATGACGTCTATTTGCTCGCCAACTCTGAGGCAATGTTCAGACAGGAGAACTTTGACACGTTGAGCAAGCTCGGTGACGATCTAAGCTATTATCTACGAAATGAGTGGGGCAATGACTTGTGCGATACTTTCCTATAGCGGAGCTCGACATGCATTGCTACGCTGCTTCCTTTTTGAAATATATATTTGACGAACAAGTTACTCAAAGTTTAGTATTTGTTTTGCCACTGCTTATTTAAGTTTTTTCTTCTTCTTTTGATAGTGCACCACGGGCCCTTTTTCTATATACTACATCACACCGCGTCAGCAAAGTGAAACGCACCTGCCATTCGTCTTGGTATCATTTTTACGTTCTCACTGTTATTACAGCTGTAGAAATCGCTAGCCACGGTATTCGAAGAGCATTATGAATGCTATTATTTCCCACCCTTTTGGTTACATCTCAGTTCCAACACTTTCGGGAGTCTTACTGCCCTGATGACGGTTGCCTGGAGTTAGCATTTAACGGAATTAAACCAAGTATCGGGTTTTGTAGCAACTGTGATTAACTATTTTGAGCAGAAGCAGAACTTTCCTCCTAGAGTAAGTAAGGCTCGAAGTGGTGACATACTAGTGTGCAGCTTCGTGGATTCTCGGCGATCATTGGCGATTTTAGCGACTAAAGAGACTTAAAACCGCATTAAACCTCCGACTTCGGATTTAACGGGTTTATCGAGAACCGCCAAAGAAGTACCAGCAACGCGCTGAGGAGTAGCCATTCTGGCACATCTGGATTAATAATATCCTTTATCAAGCTCATTTATTTATATTTAAGGGCCATGGCATGAGCCTGTTCAGAATGTAAGCCCAAAAGCTTCTTTATTCCTTCAACTGCTCTGTAAACACCAAACTGCCTTGACTGAGAAAATCTTCGTTCAAACTAGCAATAAACCAACATGTCCACCTACGAGTACCAGACCTGGGTCTTCAACAAGAAACCTACCGGAATAAACATCACCCACGATTGCTCCAATGAAGCAGTTGTCAAGTACGAGAAGCGCACCCTTAACGACGACTTGAAGCCAGGCCAGATCCTCTTCAAGACTGTTTACTTGTCCAACGATCCTCTTCAGTTGGTCTGGTTTGATCATCCTGAGGGCTTTGACTTTGGAGACCAGATGGTCCAGGGCGAGGAGGTCAGGGCCTACATCCACGGCAAGGTCGTTGCTTCTGCCAACGACAGCATCAAGCCGGGCGCCTATATTTTCGGCCTCGGCAGCTGGTCCGAGTACATGATCTTGGACGGCAATAGCCTCGCTGCTTTTGGCGGCTTCGTCATCGACACCGAGCATTTCCCTGTCGCGGAGGTCCCCTTGCTCCTCCACGCCACGTTACTCAGCCTTTCAAGCCTTACAGCAGCCGCAGGGCTCTGGTCAAACCTCAAATTTGACGAGACGGATGAAAAGTACCGCAACAAGGTCCACCTTGTTACCACCGCCGCGGGCGGTGTTGGTTCTTTCTTCGTACAGGCCACCTCCAAAGTCTTTAAGGCCAAGACGGTCTATGCCGTCACCGGCAGCGACGAGAAGGTCAAGTACGTCGAGTCGCTCGGCCCTAATATTATTGGTCTCAACTACAAGGAGCCAGACTTTGCGCAAAAGTTAGCCAGTGCTGTCGAGCAGAATGGCAAAATCGACTACTTTTATGACCAGGCCGGCGGGCAGATTTTCAACACGGTGCTTCCTCATGTAAACCACTTCGGCACAGTGCTCCACACCGGGTCCATGTCCTCCAAGCGGTTACAGGACAGCCTCACAGGCAACGAAGAGAAGTTTTACACCTTTCACGATATTCTCCATAAAAATTTGACTGTAAAGGGCAATCTTCTTAATGATTTCCTTGGCGATTCCCCTAACATCCAGGAGAAGATTATCAAGTACTACAAGGAGGGCTTGCTTGAGGTCAGAGCTGATTTGACAGATGGCAAAGGCGATAAGTTTAAGCTTATTCCTGGGACGTTCGAGGGATTGCTTCGTGGCAAGAACATTGGTAAGTCTTTAGTCCAAGTGGGCGATGAGTGAGGAGACAAAGAAAGAAGGAGTTAGAAAAAGATGGAGTACACAAACTGGTGACACAGGCTAGCAATAGGAGTGCCAGGAGTAGTATTATTTAGATCCAATAATTAAATAGTTTAAATTTTTGATTAAAATAATAAACAATTTTTTTGACAAAAATTTTTGTAGGCCTTTTTTATAAGAGATGATAAAATTTAAAAGTAAGTATTAAAATTGTACGAACAAAACAAAGAAATAAACAACAGGGAGCAAAAACAAAAGGATAATAATCAACAAATAATGGTAAACCAAAACAAATAGCATTAGGGTAAATTAAAGGCTAAAAAAGCATAACAAACAAAAAAATCAAAAAAAGACAAAAATAAAAGGGCAAAAAAATTAACTTCAAAGAAGCAAAGTAAACGAAACTAGAACAATAAAACGTAAATTATAGCTCAAAGTCAGGTAGCAGCTAGTCTACTCTGATGTAGGCATTGGCCTTGTCAAAGAAAAACTTCACAAGCACCTCGTTGGCTGGAGACGTGGCAAGTCTGATGTTTTCCTTACGATCGTACGCGCCTTGACTGAAAAAGCCAGTTTTCTTGATACCGCCAATACGGTATTTCTCAAGCAATGCATCATAGCGTTCTTGCAATTTCTCAGGATGTTCAAACTCCGGATGCAAACTAGCATGCTCAATAAACTGGTAAGTAGCCTGCAAGATGTCAATAGAACCAGTGGTTTCAATTTCCCTCACCAAAGCGTCCTTGACAAGCAAGTAAGCGTAGAATACCAAGTCCGGAGTAGAGTCATTCAATGCATTGACTAATAAGATGAAACGTAACTTGGAAATGATATCTGTGTTTTCGTGACAAAAGTAAAGCGAAGCTTGGTACAATGCCAAGACCGCACTGTCTGAGCCTGACTTGAAGAAGCCAAGCAAAATTTCTGGAATTTCTGTGTCATTGACAATCAACAATCTGGAAAAGTCTAAACCGCAGTCATGCAAGAGCTGTTTGTGGTCTTCGCCGTGAACACCACTCAAAAATAATAATAACAAATACGAGATACCATCAGAATGGAACTTGCTCTCATCAAACTCCGTGCCCTCAGGTAACGCCTTCTTGTGATTTCTGAGATCATGACCAACTCTAATCTTGAAAATAAGGTCCAAGAATCCAAAACTTTGCTTCTTCATGTATGGTAATTGCAAAGCTTTGATGGCAAAATGGATCAAGACCTGGTCAACAGCTCCGGTACCTAAACTGAGCTCAAAAAAATTCTCCATGTACTCAAAGTATTCATGATACTCTTGTCTGAATCCCTCAATTAAGCTTAGAATATCAATGTCGTCATTCAAAAAGCCGTTTCTCAACATTCCCAAGATGGAATTTTTCAACACTTTGCATGCTGTCTGAAAGAAAATAGCGTTGTCAACTGCACAATGCGCGAATCCTACAGCAAACAAGAAGCCAGTGTATTGTGAAATCTTGGTGAGTGCTTCGGCAAAGTTGGCGAATGCAAGATTAAAACACACCGCAGTCATGGCATCAGAGGTGTAGAGATCGCCAGTACACCACTCGGTATACTTTCTCATGAATTCTATAATCACCGAGTCAGAAATTCCGCTTTTGCAAAGAATACCGGCAACTAATATACCTCTTCCTTGCAATGGCCCGTTTTGCCTGAAAGCGGCACTGAGCACGTAACTGGACCATCTGCCTTTCCAAATGCTTCTCAAGTCGACAGGTTGCAACTCAATGAATTCCATAAGCGCTGTGCAAAAGTTTTCCAAGTGAGTGAAAGCACCAAATAATTGGTCCGGTCGATTGGAAAGCACAGCATAGGATTCCTGTTTTGTCTTAATAAGCCCAAAAGTGATCTTTGATCCTGGACCAGAAAAGTCTTCAATGATTTTCAAAATGTGCTGTCTAGACTTTTCTGACAATTCAGGTTTGCCAAGAAACGAGTGTAACACGTTGATGATCAAGTTGCGTACCGACACTCTCAAGTCGTAAGGGCCAATATTTACCAACATGGAAACAATAAAACATATTTCTGCTAAATAGGTTTCGGCAACAAACAATGCGTCAAAGGCCAAGGATTCACAAATTTTGACTAAAATCTTGATCTTGATCCAACTAATATTCACTGACACTTGCCTATCACACTTGAAATTTGGAATGTCAACAATCTGCCTCAACTGTTTGATGAGCAAACCACAAACGTCGATAGTTGGGAAGTAGGAGATCACAGAATTAATATTTTCCCAGTTTTCACCTTTGATCTCTTTACTGAGAGCTTCACGAACAATATCAGAAACAGCAAATTCGACTAAGTTGACATCACTAACAATACTCTTCCAAATGAAAGTCTTGAAAGTCAAAAGCAAATCGTTACCAGCAGGTGGGATTCGGCTGATAAACTTGTGGATGATTTCTTCAACTTTTTGGGTGCCCAAAACACCAGCTTTTTCATAATACTCATTATGAATGTTTTTGATCCATAAGGAAAGCAACATTAAACAAGCATACTTGCTCTCAGCGTTTTCATATGCCTCAGTCAAAGCACTAATGAAATCACTGGTCAATTCTGGATGGTTAGTGGATAAGGCATCGCCGATATCCAAAACATAAGGAATGAAATCTTTAGGGAAAGTAGAACCCTCAGAAATAATGTTTCTACCTATTTTCAATTTGTAAAAGCTGACAAGCAAGACCAAGGAATCAAAGGCGGTGTTGCGCACCTCTTCAGACTTTGATACCATATTCAAAAGCACAGAGGCCAAAATTGAGCCTAAAAATGATTCGCTCAGTTTACTATTGTCGAAGAACGTCGGTTGGTATTCTGCAAAACTATCACTTTGATGGTTTAATCTAGCCAAGAACAAACTCTTCAAAATTTCGGGCTTTTTGGAAGAAGAAAGGCGCAATACGCCATGACCCTTGACGGTGACTTGGAACTCATTACCGTCATTGTTGATAAAATTACAATCAAAAGCATCTACCCAGTCATTAACTCTGGAACACTCAGTAACTCTCATTTGCTTCTTCATGCCCCCAATATCAAACCTGTGAACATAACTACTCCAATAAATGTAAATTCTACCAATCTTAATGACAACAGGAACATACTTTTTGCGTTCTTCGGAGTATATCAAACAGTCAAGAGTAAGCTGAGTGTCTTTAACAGCATCAAGAGACCACTTTGGCACAGGAATACCTTCAAGAATACTGACGCTGTCAAACGGAGAGTAGAACGCATGCATAAACTTAGGATTAAGGCCCATATTACCAAAAAAATGTCCTTCAGCGGTTTTCGCTAATACCTTTGCATAAGTTGGGTTGACGTTATAGTATGACATGTTCAAACAGTCTAACCAAACAGATTTAGCAATAACATTCAAAGCAGTGAAAAACTTGACAAATAATTCCACGTTTTTTTCTTCAAAGAACGAACAATCCAAAAGCACCTTGAAGGGCTCTTCCCATTTACGCTGGATTCTTTGAACAGCTCTGTAGACGAGCAAGTCCATTGGATAATGCGAAACTTTCGCAAAATATTGGTGAGAGAAAATAATTATCAACGTACCATCTCTAGCATAAGATTGAACAATGAATGGGCAGTCAATCAAAAATGGATCGTAATAATCCTTGTATTTTTTAAACACATCGTAAAGTTCCGGATAAGAGTCTTTAGTTACAAAGTTAGGAACAGACGGAGTGAACATTAAGTATTTTTCACCAATGTTAACAGAAACGTCTTGCAAAGTGTGAACATCAGCAATGGATTTCTTGAGATCAACTTTTCTGTTAGTGACCGGATGGACCAAGTGAAGGCACATTTCATCGTTTCGATGAATCAAAAAAGAGTAAAGTGTGGCAAACACGTTAGAGTTCACAGTGTAAGTAGCCTTCTTAGGAACCGGGATAGACGTGTCATTCGAGATGGCATCAATAAAAGCAAAGAGTTTAACTTTGAGACTGTTTAATTCGTCTTTTCTACCGGCAAGTGAGCTGAACTTGATTGAGGAAATAGAGTCATTAGCAAGAATTTGGAAAACTTTCGCCAACTGCATGTGGTTTCTTTTCTCTACTGCAGAAGGGAAGAAAGTGATGACATTTTCAGTTTTTGGACTGACAATAGCAGGGCAGATGAATCTCAAAAACAAGAAAGAGCTGAGCACCAATAACGCTGTGGAATCTTTTTCACTCTTACGTTTAACTAATTGTCTGATATTGGCACATAATATTTTAAGTTCGATTGGAACCCTTTCGACGGAATTGCAAATGTTGTTGACTATTTGTCTCAAGTAGTAGAGAAATTTCTCTACGTTTTCCTCAATTACCAACTTATTGTCAGTTTTGAATTTCTCCACTTCAAAAGAGTCTTCTTTCGTGGTCATTTCTTCGAAGACAGGTTGTAACACAGAGATCAAGTAAGTGGCACCAATTTGCTTAGCATACAATGATAACACCTTTGCCGGGATAGAATTCTTTCTCAAAGTATCGATACACTTTTGCGAAACGTCTAACTCATACTCAACCAAATCAGTAATCTTCGGAATTTCAGTGTTGTAAGCAAGCAAACCTTGCAAGACATTGTACGAGAAAGTGTCGTAGTCTGACAGTACCATTGAACGGGTCATAGCGATTAACGTATCAGTATTACCACAAATAACTTTGATCAAACTGTTAAATGCCTCTTTTTCGAATTCTTCAGACTCTCTGATTTTGGATTGTTGAATGGTGTCAATGATGTTCTTGAACACGACCAAAAAAGCATGCTTAACTTTGAGACCAGTATGGAAGGATAATGGCAATGCATGTTGAATACCAATGTCGTAGTTGTACTCTAACATGTTACTGATAGCGACAATGGCTTGATCCTTGATTAGTTCAATTTGTCTATCAATAGCAGATTTGCTAGAGAAGCGAGGGGTTTTAGATAAACTGCTCTCTAAAATTCTGGAATAAAGATTGAAGTAATTCACAAATGTCACGGTCTGGATAAATCTCACTTCACTTTGGTATTGGGCACCAATTGGGTAAATTGAAGTCTTTTTGAAGAGATAGGAAATTGCTTTCAAACATTCGAGTGCAAGTTCGTAATGTATAAAACTATCCATCTCTTTTCTAGAGCTACTTTGAAGAGTATCATTTAAAGTAAATAGGTTGTAGTCTTCTGAAACAGTGTCACCAAAACAAATAAGGTCTAACCAACTGGTAATGGCATGGATCAACAGATTTTTCCATTTGTTAGAACATCCCCTCAACACCAAAGAATCTGGATTTTCAGCAAATTTTTGCAAAAATTTACAGGCCTTGACCTTTAGTTGGAGCAAAGACTCCTCATCGACACCAAATGGTCTCTTAAGTAACGAGGTTAATTTCAAGCCAATGTCTCTCAAATCAACGCTATGAGCGAAATTCATATCGGTATCACCATAGTTTAGGAAACCAGTCATTATTCTCAAATATAACTGCAAAGAAAGGATCTCTTCGGAAGTTAAGCTGAATATTTCAGTTGGGATGTAGTCTTTCTCGAAACCAGTCAACTTTTTGTACTGAGCTTCAACTGTTTCTTTTCTATTGACAATCACCTGAACGTCTCTTTGAATGTTTCTAATAATATAATGATGTGAAAACGGATGTAACTCATTGGCTAGCAACTCAGCAGCAGTTTCGCGATATTGAACTTCGTCAGACTTTAGATGTGAGTACTTTTTGGCCACAAAGTATTCAAAATTCTTTATTCTGGCACTAGAAGAAGCGACATTAGAATTTATAGTCATGGTACCACCCAAGACAACAGCAAGAAAGCCGGCGTAATTACGGTGTTCAGTTTCTTCCAAACTGGATGGATCACGTCTAGAACGGAACTCCTTCCATCTTTCGAAAATGATGTCCACAGCCTGTAAAAGGCCATTCGAGTAAACATGTATGTTAGCATATAGCTTTTTGCGAATTCTTTTTTGTAGAGCCACAGGACCAGAAACAAAATAATCTTCTTCAGCAATTGACTTGTAGTAGTCAGCGTTAACAGATTTCCTGAGCAGAGCAGCGAGAAAGCTATCGGTTTCCAAGTCTTTGGTAAAAAGAGCACAATTCAATTTTAAAATTCTGTAAAATTCTGACCCTGGGGTACATGACATAATAAGGATCAACTTTTCAGTGTCTAAACAACATTTTTGCACCAACTCCAAACCTTCGGCGCCAATATTCTCTACTAGCTCATCCATTTCGATTTTTTGCATGATTTCGCTTCTCTTGGACCAGAATAAGGTGCTAAAAGACATGATTTCCTGGAATTTTATGTCGTACAATGGATATGTCAAGCTCATTTCGATGAATCCAGATTGCAAGTAACATGAACTGAAGAAGGCAATATAATTTTCAGTCAAAGTACCATCTTCATTGTCCAAAATTTTAATAACTAATCTTCTGGCAACTTCAACCAACTTGATATCGTTGTCGGCTAATGAAATAAGCAATGGATCCAAAATGCGTTTCAATTCAAACAAAATAGTTTTAACTTGTCTTGCTGCTTCTATAAAAGCATTGTTTGGCTTTTCTCCTAATGGACCGGCATTATAGATTGAAGGTAATTTGAAAAAGAATGATGGATAACTTCTAAAAATCTGAAACACCAACTTCAAAATTTCTCTAGACAAAAATGCGTTGTTCTCGACTCTTTTCATATACTCAACATTTAAAATACCAATCGGTTTACTGTGACTAGAGGCATGAGAAGCGCTAATGGAATGCATGCTTATACGATCACTGTTGCTAATATTGATATTTGATGACGACAATGCGGCAGTGCCCACATTAGGATTTGATACCTGGTTGGAAAGAGACCTTGTACTGGCAGAAGCGATTTTGACGGCATTAGATCTTTTATCTCTGGACAAGGAAGCGAAGAATGACACTGCAGATTCTTTTTTAGCTCTAGTTTTTTCTTTCATTGACCTGCCCAAATGTCTTTCAAAAGTAGTGCTAGTTGGGCTAGAAAAATAGCCATCCTTATCGCTTGACGTATTACTAGTCGGCGTTGCAACGGCACTTGGCGTTTGTAATGGAGATACCAGCGAGCCGAAATGGGTAACACCACCAGGAGGATTCAAATGTGATGGTTCAGGGGAAATAGAGTTGTAACTATTGGTGACTGCTGTAGACTCATTGGCCAAAGTGCCTGGTAAATGCGTTGCCGATAAAGTCGTAGAGGAGTATTTGGAAGATAATAGCGTTTTGCTGTCTGAAGTGTGTGCACTTGAATTATATTTGAATGAATGGGAACTGGAACTAGTATCACTCAACAAATTGTCATAGTCCGCAACGGTTTCATGTACAATTTTAGCCAACTTACCGCAGTGGTCACGTAATGTAATAGCAATAGTGTCTATCAACTTGTAAGCGAATTCTTTGTGATATGGTTTTCTTATCAAATTTCTCAAAGCATGAATAATAATATAATAGAACTGCAAGGAGGTATCAGGATTAGCAATAATGTTAATGACCTTCGGCTTGATCAATTCTGGCGTCAAAACTATTGCCAAGGAGTAAAATTCAATTCTCATCTTGTCGATTGCGGAAATGTCGGTATCTAGCATGAGAGTTCTGTTGTTGGCAGGATTAAGAATGTTATACACTTGAAGTACATATTCTCTGGCAATACGCACAATAGGATGCTTTGGGTCATATTGAATCACAACAGAGGCGACATTAAAAATCACCATAAAAAAGCATAATGTTGGAATTTTATCACCGCCTTCAAATATATTTCTGGCTATCTGTTGCCATAATTTTTGCTTTTTAGACCCAGAGGTTTTCAAAAGCTTCTTATTATGAAAATCGGCAGCCTCCTGGCAAGTAGGGAAGTTCTCTAACTGCTTTGGCATGATGATGGACGCTGCCGCCAAAGCGTTGTAGTAAAACTTTTTTTCGTTATCCATGGAAAATTTGTACTTCAGATAAATTTTCTCAAAATAAACGTCGCCAATTTTGTTCACTTCAGGCTTGCTAATGGTGTCCAAAAACTCTCTAGTGTAACAGACTGAATAATTTATAACAGAGTCAATAAAAAACGATGAATGTATGTGCTGAATATAGGCGTTCTTAAACATTTCTGTAAAGTTTGCAAGTAGCTGAAACTCTCTTTCAAACGTAGATGGACTCAAGTTTAGGAAAGCGAGGTACTCAAGATATCCCAAAATATCAGAGTTTGATATGTCGGCATTGTTGGCCACTGCCATTTCGGTGGTTTTACTATAACCTTGGGGGCTTGCGGAACTGAGGTAACGGACTATGGCATCGATATTGTAATCTATCTCAGCAATAGTTTGGTTTGAAGATGCAAGCTCAAAGTAGGCAGAGCCACCATCTAGCTGCCTTATTATGGATCTAGCCTTTTTGAAAGATTTGAACTTGACAAGAATTTGCAAAGATTTCATTACCAAGTTGCTCTCCAAAGGATCAGCTGGAATTCTGTGAGGGAACTCTTTGTCAGAATCTTCAGTTGAGCGCGACGATATCGAAGATAGCTCTGACCGCTCTTTTAATCTCCAGTTTGTCTCTGTGAAGTCAGAGAGCAACAAGGTGAGCATATAGATCTGGTTAAGGGATGCTTCTGGGCGCTTCTTGATGTATGCATAGTTATCCTTTTTGTTCAACTCTTCGAGAATGTTGATGAAAGAGGTGATGGTGTAAGGCACAATAGAGGTCACAGGTGCCAACTGAAGAAGGGTCTTTTTGGTGGTTATGAAAGTTGGATCAGACTCAATGGCAGAGACATTGCTGAGAGTCTCGCTGGCAATGTCCTGGTTGAGGAAACGAACCCGGGAGATCAAAGAGTCGATGATGCTTGCATGCTTATCCAGGGAGGTCTTGACGTTGAGAAAGCCTAAGGGAGCGCTCTTCTTCCACTCTACCGTCATTTTGGGTAGAAATGACGAGGACTGGAGGAAAATGACGAGGACTGGAGGAAAATGGCAGAACTCAGTCGAACAGAAACAAGGACAACAGAGGAGAAAAAAATTTAGCCAGAAATGGCAGGGCAAAAAGGAAGGAAAAAAGAGACAAAGCCGGAGGCTTAAGCAAGGACAAGGAGCTTAAGAAGGCCTGTGGTACCAGAAGAGACCCTGCGGCTGGGGAACGAGTTAGCGCTATGGTGGAAAAGGGAGAGGAGGGCGCATTATAGGAAACAGAAGGTATATAAAGTGACGTGTGTGTTTGGGAAGCTGAAAAAGAGCGTTGAGGCTTCCAGAGGATACAGACCGCGGAGGAGCGTTGCCCGGTCCTGGGCGATCGACACTAGGAGCGCCGCAACGGTACTATTGGCTCGGCGGGGCCACCTACGAGCTGTTGTGCCAAGTGCTGTGGATGTTCTGTTTATTATCTCTGGTATATACACACTACTAGCTACTGGAGCTGGAGCTGGAGCTGGGAGCGCCCACGGTGCTCTTGTAGCATTGCCTGTATTCGCAGTAACGCTCGCCCCTGGCGCTCAGCGCAAGACGCAACGTTCTCAGCAATTTAGCGCTAGTATCGCACATATATTTTTATATACAATGTATCACTCTGTCTGCGCAATAATAGGCAGCGTTTTGTCGTCCTCAAACAAGAAACGAGGCGCCTAGTGCCCCTATAGACACCGCAAAGCAGCCTACTCCAACAAACATAACAGAGCCAAGTATAGCCGAGTCCACGAGCTTGCCCACCAACCGAAGCCTTTGCATTTGTCTTGACGAGCTGAAACCGTTTTTGGCCTTCTCAGGCTCGGATGTAGCAAGGGGCTCTGTTTGCTGTGGTTCTTGCTGCCCCTGTCCCGGATTTTCCTGTGGTGTGTTCCGGCTTTCTGGTTGTTTTCGCTGCCTTCTTTGACTTCTATACTCTCGCAAGTCCTTCCAGGCCTTGTCACAAACCTCGGATAATAAGGCACTGACTTCTAGTAAACTATAAATGCATGTTAGCACAGATACTGGGTCGCGGCGCCTGTATAGAACAGTGCCCAAGTGTTCCTCAGAGGTCAAACCCTACCCATCGCATAGAAAAATTAGCTTCAAGGACATGAGGCTGCTAGGGCTCCACGCGGAGAAGACAATCTTCGGTCCAACAGAGTATGATGTTCTTTTATTGCACCTTCTAGGGTTGCCTGTATTTTGTAAAATGTGTGACTAGTTCCACACTTTCCACCCACCACATTAGTAAACATCCTACCTCTTACTAAGTGCTATCTATGCTTTTCTCCTAGCCAGGTCTGCCCTGTTTGCCCTGCTCACACCCCAGCTCTGCGTTTGTGTACAGCGCAGAGAAAAACCGTTGGCCTTAATTAGCCACTTGCTGCATCGTGCCTTGCTGTCCTTCTGTGTTTGGTAAATGGTCCTAGACAGGCTGAGACAGGATCGTTGTACCCTCTAGGTCCAACAAATATTCAGCTGCCTCGCTAGCGTCGCTGCACGCCACCCTAAAAAACAGCTACAAGCCAGTATTTCACCAAACAGTCTTTTCCAGGTGACCAGACCCAAAGTTCGCGAAATGCATCCAGTCGTATCGCCGACCAAGCAGCGGAAAGTGGGGCAGAAAGGCTGGTACGATTACGTTTTTAGTCGAACGCAACAGTTGCTGAAAGCCGCAATTCATTTCTCAAACACGCGAGAAACATACAATATTCATACCCACGTTGGGCTTTGATATAAACTTTTTTGGCAACCCGGGGATTACAGTTTGCTTTTTCGAGGACTAGGCAACACGTCTTCATTCTGTAGCTCCTCAGGTTTCGTAACAGGCAATTCTCGCGGGCTGCTAGCACGTAGCACAATGCGCACGTTTCAAATTGTCGATCGCATCATGGTCTGGAGAGAATGCCGATAGGAAATTTGTTGTCTCAGTGGGATCATCCCGTAATCATGCTACTGATACTAATGTCCGCGAAATAGGCTTCGTGCCAGTTGGCAGAATAATTCCGATATAGATTCTCTTTAGCCCCTGCTGCCATTTTTATTATTTTATCTTGAGGAGTCCTCTCCTTAAACGTGAGACACAGTTGCAGCTTGTCAAACAAGTGCCTGTTTGGTGCAGCTGTGCTGTTCAATCTGTAGTACAAAGCGCTTTCTCAACTATAATACATAAACATTCATTACTTTTTGAAAAAAGTCCTTATCAGAGAAACTCTCTGGTTCGTCTGAACAGGCTTAGTAGGTTTCTTTGTCTCTTTGATAATGGCTGCGGTGTTCACTTTTTCCAGTCTTTTGATTATATATCCATGGTAGTTGTGCCCAAATTCTATATCGCCGCGCCTTCTTAGCGACCACAACTCATCTACTTCGTTTAACCTTTCAATATCGCTTTCGTTGTTCATTTCATCTGCACTTGCCCCCTTAATTTGGACATTTTTGTCAACAAACTGAAAATCGAGTAGTATCGCTGTTTTGCTAACATACAACTTTTCGTAGATTTCCTGCATTTGCTTGTTGAATTTGAAAAACTTGGCGAGCAAGTTGTGGAACTTTTCCAGGTACCTCAGATTTAAAAACTTTCTTCCGACCTTAAGAAACTTCAAATTTACCTTTTTTCCTGTTTGTCCATTATGAACGCTTAAGTTTGACTCGCTGTCATAGATTTGTTGCAAGTCTTCGTCGGTCTCAATGTACATGATGTTAGAAGTCTCGATTAAATCAATCAAGTACTTTTTTCGCCTAACTTGGGCTCCCCGTAGACTCAACATGACTAGGTTCGACAACTTGCCACTTTTTATCGATAAAATCATATTCATTAGTAAATTGTCGTTGATTAGCCCATCAGCCAAGTAGCTTAGATTTAAGCTAACCAACTTTCTAGCATTGAACAACTGCATCAAAGACGCACTGGTCAAGTTCAAATTTGAATCATTTTTTAGTCCCGCAAAGCTCAACATCAAGTACTTGTTAGCCGTTTCTAAATACTGTTTCTCTTCCGAGCTGTCAATATAAAAGATCTCGTTATCATTGGTCTTCCGCAAAATCTCAGCGGTAATAAAGTTTGATATCAAAATATTGGCTCCAATCGTTTCTATTCGGTGCTTAATACCCCTGATAACCTGCTCTGCTACCACGATATCGCGTACCAGAAGAGGCTGACCTTCCTCTCTGCTGTTTCTCTCATTCCCACTGTTCTGAATCCAGTGGCACGGAAAATCTCTCTGTTCTTTCGCAAAGAAATTAGCAAATATTTCAAACTTCTCAAACGTGTCCACTCGTGCCTTTAGCATTTTGTACCAAGTTTCTTCCCAGAATCCGCTCCACTTAGGAACCGCGCTAATATGAGAAATCGTAATAAAATTGCAGTACCTCACTATCTGATCTATTGCAAGCGTCTTTAAACTGGGCACCATGGAGCCACTACTCCTCTGTTCTCTACTTTCCATCACTTTTTGCTTTTCTTTTTGCCATTCCATATTCACCCTCGTATGGTTTCTCATGCTGCTATTTCCACTATCTCCTCCACCACTAGTCTGGTTAAGTAGAGATTCCAAGAAGTATTGCGTATTGTATCGCGTTCGGGAAGTCCGCATCGTTTGTACGATCTCGGGGGCTCTGTAGCTAACAGACTGCCAGTGATAAGTGCTTAACGACAGCATTTCGTAATCCTGGAACTGCAAGTAACTTCCAATCCTACCATTTTCGGTACTGAAATTTTCAAGAGTCTGAGGTTTGGCCATGCCGTATTTAGCATTATCACCATCAGTTTTTGTACCTTTCTTAGACGCAGAGAACTTGAGGGACCGTTTTCTTCTGCGAGACCATCTTTTCTTACACTGCTTTTTCTTCTTGGGCCCTCCTCTGTATGTGCTTGTGTTTGATCTCATGGTCTGCTGGGGTTTCGTAATAGATCCTATGCTAGTTATTCTAGTGCTGGGTTCTTTACATCGCTGCGAAATGAATATCACAGAATCGTCATTTTCAAGGCTTTTAAACTTCATATTTGCTTTAAATCTATGATTTCAACTTCAATGTGGGCTAATGCAATCAATAGCTTTTGAAAAGCTCTCCGCTGTCTTGCGCTTTGCACTAGATTTCAGGACTTATCCGTTATTATATAAACTTGAAATGTAGAGATGCTCAATAGTACTTGAACGTACTATTGACTCGTCCATAAATATCCAAAAATGTCTAGTTTTTCAAAGTTGATTTTTTAAAACGCCATACCTTTAAAATATTTCCAGAAGCGTTAATCCTCAAAGTGCCCGTATATTTCTGGCAATTTGTATGGCTTAACAAGCTGTCTCATTGATCCCAGCTTATGACGCGTCGTCCTCAAATACTTTATGGCACAAGTATGCGAGTACCAGCCCGATGGGAACACCGATAGTCTGCGCTCATAACTTACAAAGAAAGTTATTTTTTCCTACATGGCAGTATTCCTTTCTCTCAACATGTGAAGCAAGCGAAGCAAATTCGCTTCTTTCCTTTGCCTTCAGAGGCCAAAAAATGATATATCAACAGAAACCATTGGAAAACACGCCTAATAAGAAAAGTGGAAATGATACGTCTTTGGCCAGGGTCGCAGAGCGGAAAAAATGGCACTGGTAGAGATAGCGTATCCGGCGCACAGGTGCATGTTAGTAGGTCAAGTAGGTCTTAATTTGGAAGCTTGAGATGTGAAGAAAAAACCGAACATACCCAATGGATAAATCAGAGACTGGCGTGACGACCTGTCATACAGAATATACCCTTTTTTATACAGCATTATAGTGCCGCTTTCTTTTGACATGATGCTCAGATACAATTGGTGGTTTTTCGTGTCGGTAGAAAAGTTTTCACCTATGTTTTTTCGAGTAGGTATTTTTCATGAGCTTGATTTTCCTAACACACTTCACAAGACCTTTTGATGCACTCTATATTACTCGCTTTTTCCTCTTTAAACAGAGGAATACTTTGCTTTTGGCCCAGCTGAAGAAAAGCAATAACATTTTAACATAGAAAAGGTGAAGACAGTGCTCTTTTCCAAGTTAGATCTTAGCTCAATTGATAGACTAAGTACAGCTACCAATACGTTTCATCGCTTTTCAGTAACTACCAGGTAGATACAGCAGTATTTTTCCAAAGACAGATTTCATGCCTCTGTGCTATTCTTAAAAGAATTCACCTCTTTGATATCTCTAATTGATAGGAAGAGACAAAAGCTGTTTTCCTCTGTGCTCCGCTGCTTAAAACATTATAACTATAGGTCGCTGCCCTCAAACTTTACCTCAAGCTTTCCGTCTCTTCTTTTTTTCGGTGTGCCATATTTGTCAAGCCTGTCACCGCTATTTTATGCTTACTAAACTATACTCTGATGCTAAAGATCATTAGCTGGTTACCTTAACTTACAGACAGTCAACTACATGTTACTACCTCTGAAATCTTTGATATCTGCTCTTTGACACCTTTCTCGTAAAGGTTTTCGGTAGCGCCATCAACGCTTCCAGTCTCATGGAAATCTCTTATCCTTTCATTGAAAGTGCCGACATTAGCAACGGCGCCTGGGCATCTAAAGAAGCTGCTGTCGAAAACAAGAGGGTTAGAGCTGAGAGCATCAAGGAAGTTGAACATTTAATTCTCAAAATTGATAAGCATGGACTCGTTAATGAAAACAGTTCAGAAGAGTTTTGCGAAGACAGCGTTACAAAGGTCCTCACCTTTGGCAACAAGATGTTTTCCTTGAGACAGAAGCTCGGGGAATGCGGTTTTGGTACCCACATTTTTGCCATGTCCAGTCATGGCGAAAAGTTTGCTGCTAAAGTCATTCCCAAAGGAAGAAGTGATGAAGTCATAGAGTTTCTTAGCGCTGAAATAGACGCCAGATACAATTTCAGCCACAGCAATATTTGCAAACTGAAGTGCGATTTCGAAGATTCCGAAAACTACTACTTGTTTTTGAGCACTGCCAAAATATTGGCCCAGCCGAGCACATTTTCCGTAAAAAGGGCCTCAAGGAGTCTGTGGCCAGATATTATGCTACCCAAATTCTTTTTTGGTGTGAAGCACATCCACGAAAACAACTTTCTTCACAGAGACATCAAGCCGGTAAATATTTTCCTTGATGAAAATCATCGCCTAGAGCTTGGTGACATTGGATTTTCCAGGTGAATCCACTCAAACTGCCCATACCCTTACCGAAACATGGGAACCTGCAACTTCATGGGACCAAAAATTCACTGCTGTCGGCAAATACGTATTCTCTGCAAATTTCTGGCCCCTTGGTGTGTTACTCTACGTTACTGTGTGCGCTAGAACTTTATTTGCCGTCAACAAAAAAATAAAAGCTATCTTCAAGACTCCTTCGTTTGATTATGATTTTTTAAAAGGCATTCCTGCTTCTGAAGAGTTCAAGGACTTGGTCAGCTGATCTTTTGCAAGGATTCGGAAGACCGCCCTGCTGTTGATGTGATCTTGGGCCATGATTAGTTTCTCGGTGAATTCCGCCAGTGATGATAAAACCTTATTCCTTGTTTCATTTTTTTGTTCTCCTTATTTTTCTTGCATTATTTTTATCGGCTTGATGGCTTTTCGGGAATCTTTTGTTTGGTTTTAAACATTTGTTTTTATAGTTTCTATATGTACGGCCTTTGGTATTTTGTCGTTTTATTTTATTGTTTTTCATTATATGCTAGTCATATTGCCTTAAGTAATTTTTATGATTTTTATGTGGCATTTATACTATACTTGTTCCTGTGTCATTTCTTGTGTTTTTTTATGCTTAATTTTATGTCGCACTGATTTGTGCATTTTTATCCAGAAAAAAATATTAAATATACTTCTGTACAAAAGTTATTTGATGACCCATAGTAAAAACATGAATAATCCTTTTTGGGTGAGAAAAGAGCGAATTAAAACTTAAAAACATGAAGGTATGCCATTCTCTTTTCAAGAGTGAATTATGGTCTGCTCAAATGAAAATAAACGAGCCAATAGTTGCGCTTACCGGATTGCTGCATGGCAGCAATAGATATATAGATGAATTAAGATATTAATATAATAGCTATGAAATTATTGTGACCAGACTACCTTGATCAAGTGTTCAAAGTTAAGTTTGTAACTTAATACAACGCCAATGCCACTGAAACCTTCAACAAACTAATCAAGTTTTATTTTAACCCTCTGCGAAGTAATTTTGCCTATACCTAGAAAGGCAAAAACTTTACTGCGAGTGAGTGTCAGCCGAGAAGCTTTGACTAAGGACTTAAAAAATCCAAAAAGGGTTTCTGAGGCTGAGCGGCAGACTCCGTTATATAGACAAAATATGCCTTTAAAGCAGTGTTTGAGTGAAAACTGGGTAGACAAAAATACCTATGGTAAATGTTGGACCCTCTTTTGTCCGGCCTTAACTTCGCTTACGGCAAATATATGGCTGTTTACGAAGCTGCAAGCAAGTAAGGCTTCGCTTGCGAAGCGTTGCCGGTAACTAGAGCATATTCATGGCAGAGATTTTGCTGTTGCTAATGAACGTTTCATAGTTTTTCTTTCGCGGGCGAGCCTTTCCAAGCCATGATCCATCTTTCGCGGGAGGCTAAACATGCCCGTCATGCAATGGTTTTTAGTGAGCGATAGTTTTATGCATGCGGGCAGGTGACGCTGGTTATCCAATGCTGTTTATATAGGTATTAAACTTGTATATAACAATTACATGGGCTATTAGTCCTAAATATGCCAACGCATGTGCATGGTGAGGTGTAGAGTAACAGCTCAAACCTGCTACAATGCCACAAACCAGTCGCTATCCTGAACATTGCAGATTCAACTGATACCTTCAATTGATACATTGGCACCGCTCTTCTGTTCATTTCAATAATCCCAGGACATAGTATAGTGATCGCCAGCCTCCAGTCCGTCCTGCTGCTAATGCTAGCCTATTCACAAAATAGTCTTATACCAAATAGTGCTGGATTATCACAAGGCTCTACCTTTGCGCTTGTACTTTTCATATGATGGCCACCTGAGAATCGTATAGTGGGCCTCATGCACCTCTTGCGATCCGTGACTACCTTCACACATTATCTTTCCATGGCCATTAGACGTCATGCCAAAGGCCAAAAAAAAATACATATATTTACAATGATGCTGTTGTACTAAAAAAGGCTCCAGGCCTGTTACTTAGCAGCTTGTTATTTTTATCCTTTCCGCTCATTAAGAGCCTTGTTTATATATTCCTTTTATTTTACATTCGTTTATTCCTCAGCTAGATTTTGAAATTACAACAATATAAAAACAATAAAAAAACACAAAAACAACATTTTGCGATCACGAAATGACACTCAATCAACCGGACCAGCCACAAAATTCAAAGAAACGTGTATCTTTTAATCAGTTCACCACCATCAGAGAATTTAACAAGGACATGCCTCCATCCATAGTACAACAAATTGAAACTAGCACTAGAGAAATAAAGTATCCAAAAAGTCCAGCTTTTAGAACTTTCCAACCTTCAAATAAAGCATACTATAGAAATAGCGACCAATCAACAGTACCAGCTAATTCAATGTACTATTCCAACCAGTATTACCAGTACTTGATACAACAACAGCAACAACAAGCTGCCTTGTATAGGTCTAATAATCAAGAGTACCCATTTCCTATGCTTTACAGCAATAACTATGCTAATGTAACTGCCGCATCAATGAGCCCTGCTTTAAACCCATTTTTAAACCCTTTTAGCTACTACAACTACTGGAACACTTATAATCAGTATATGCAGCAGCATAGAATAGCCATTAAATCCTCAGAGAACCAACAGCCAAAATCTCCAGTTGAGCCAGCTCCGGAAGTCCAAGAAGTACCAACTAATCCGTTCGCTGAACACTCGCTTATGGGTGACTCGGATAGCGATGTCGAATCTTCAGATAATGATTCCGAGACAGAGGAAGAGCAGAAAGAAGAGATGCAGGACAACATTGACCAGAATGTATGTTCCAAAATCGAGGAACAGCCTATTACATTTAGTTCTGGTAAAGAAAAAGTTGGTGTCTCTGAAAGTGAGGATTCATTAAAAAAAAGTAGCCTTCAGTTCGAACATGAGAGCGAGGAAAAAAAGCTATCTTCAGTTGTGTCCCCACTATCACCACCAAGCTTATTGGATCAAGATAGACCGCTGATTATGACTGCTTCCTCTTACGTTTCGATTTCATCTTCGTCTTTATCCTCAAGTAACGAAAGCTTTTCTTCTGATGATAGTGCGCAATATGTTGACGACTCTGTGCCAAGACCATTTTACAACCGTAGTGCTTTTAGAAGGCATATGGTTGATATCTCAAGACACCAAGGTCTCTATGAATATAGTTTCGCCAAGGATGAACAGCCGCCATTGAGAAAAAAGAGAAAACTCTCTTACTAAAGCGCTCGAAGGAGCTTCTTTCATCTGGCTTGAAACTATGTTAGCTGGCCCATGCTTTGACGTCCCTTTCCAATTCCAGAATATTCACAATAATATTTCGACATTCGTCTCCTACAAAAACATAATGCTTTTGAAGCTCAATCCGAGCATTTTCTTCCAGCTGCTTCCTTAATTATTAATATCTTCCTTTTTGATCTCCAAAGCTTTTGCTTTCTATCCCTTTTAACTTTTAGCCTGCAGCCTCCGTTTTGATCCCTTTTATTCGCATTTTTACATTCCGCTTTTCTTAGACTTACTTCCACAGTATTATCCTCGCTTTCCCTCACTCTGCTTTACCTTTAATACGACAGATTACCATACTCGCTTTGCACAAAAAAAGCAGCAACCGATTGCTATTCCCTCTGTAATTCGCGGTGACGCCCTTTAGTTCAAAGTGGCAGACCAGTCCATGTTGAAGAATTCTCATGCGATTTCAGATAGCCGCACTAACACATATGGCCGCAGCCATGACCCGCCCCTAGACGTCTATAAGGGACAGAACCATCCACTAGCATGCCGCTATTAGACGTCATCTGGTGTGAATTGCTGTCGGAGTTCTGCCCAAAAGAGCAGCGCAAGTGACTATACGATAAAATTACACTAGTCTCGGCCGGGTAAAAGCATGTCATGCCATGCCTTGCAGCCCATTGCTTAAAGGGCAGCAGTATGCAGCGAAGGGTTGCCTTCGACAATAAAGGCCTTAGTATATAAGACTTACTTCCCAGATATTTCCAAGAGACTGGAGATACCAGTTAGCCGATAGCATTTGACAGGATTTGTGTTACATCTGACATATTTTATCCTTTTGGCTGATACACGTTTTAGCCACAAAGCAATTTTACCAATATCATCGTTCCCTCATGTTGCGCAAATTTCTAGTGGCGCTTTTGTTGCTCTTTTCCGTAACTTCCTGCTACTTGGTGCCTCATAATTTCAATCCTGAAATTGATGACTCCATGAAGGAGATCCCGGAAGGGTTATCAGAGAACCAGTTCCAGCAGTTGGTAGATGACACCTTCGAGCTTATTAGGGAGCGTGACAGACAACAAGAAGAAGGCAAGAAATACGTTTTGGGGAACGAGAATGATGGCAAGAAAATTCCAAGATTAAGAGACTACACGAACGAATACGAATTTAATTTACACAAGGATGCTTACCACGTTGTTAATGACATTGACGGCGGAATTCATGCCGCTGACTCCGCTCCTGGTATGACTAATGGCATGTTCGTTGTTGTACCTGACGAGAAGAGTGGAGACTTTGACGTTTTTTATAAGAAAAATAACAACCACAATGCGGAAGGATCCAGCAGCAGTTCCAATAATAATAGTACCCGTAACCATGACAACATCCAAAGAGATACTTTCAACGTCGAAAACGATTTTGAAGATGAACAGGCTAGACTTGAAGAATTCAATAGATTGAAAGACGACTCTAACATTAAGGTCGAAAATGACACGTTTAACATCAAGAATGATTTGGATGAGGATAAAAATAGCGAAAGCAAAGGTAGGGACGAATTCTGAAAGCCATGCTGGTATTGTATCCATCGGCTATGCTACCAAGCTGCTGTAGCTCCTCACATGTCAAAATTAGGATTTACTTTGATTAGTTTTGTTTTATCAAATAGTTTCCATTGTGATGTCCTTTTTCCACTATATAAAAACTTTTCTTGTTTTCCAGAATATACACTTTACGATTTATAATTTTTGTTATTTATACGATTCATTAATGTAGACGTAGACCAGGTTCTCGAAAAGTATCGATTTCTAACAATGCTGCGACAGGAGTGGAGCGTCGAATATGACAACGCCCCACCTTTTGCGCACATGCACCATTTTGTGTGGCGGTTCGCAACCAGCGACTCCTTAGTAAACTAGGTCATCGCGGAGGAGAACTTGTGTGCCTTGTTGTCCGTCGTTTTCGAATCCCACTATTAAATTGGCAAGGTTTTTCGCATGATTACTTTCTTTATCCACATATTGTGCCTACAAAAGAACATAACTTTTTCCTTTTTTGCCTTTTATAACAAGACCATCCTTTTCAACCACTCATAATAGCTACAGGTGATGATATCCCAAGTTTTGAAAGCATTCTATGCCATTACCAACAAGTCTGCAATGTCAAGAAACGAAAATCTCCAAACTCAAATACCACAAAAGCCTGTCCGAAACAACACTGTAGCGGGCAGTTCAGAAAAAGCCAAACCCTTAAATGTCAGACTATATACCCACAACATTAGATACGATAATGGTGCTTTGTGGGAGGGGGAGCGTCCTTGGTCCGAGAGAAAGTTCCATGTAGCATCCAGTATTAAGTTCAATGGCAACCAGACAAATGTTGTGGTGACATTGCAGGAGGCTCTAAATAATCAGGTCAAAGATTTGCTTAACTTGCTAGGAGAAGATGAGTGGGCATACTATGGTATCGGCAGAGAGGACGGCAAGGCTCGTGGTGAGTACAGCCCAATTTTCTGGAAGAAAACCGAGTATAACTTGATTGAATCTAGAACTTTCTGGCTTAGTGAGACCCCTGATCGCCCTTCAAAGGGCTGGGACGCGAATTTGGAGAGAATTGTCACTTGGGTCCATTTGGAGCACATTGCAAGCAGACAAAAGATCAATGTTTTTAGTACTCACTTTGATGACCAGGGTGTTGTCGCTAGACGTGAGTCTACCAAATTGATCATTTCCAAAACCCAAAATGTCAATGACGATCCAAGTTTCTTTGGCGGTGACTTCAATACCGAGCCATCAGACGAGCCATATCATATCGCCAGTCAACATTTGCTTGATGTCAGTAAGCAAGTACAAAACCCCGTGGACAAGTATGGCCACTACGATGGCTTTACATATACTGGCTTTGATGGTGGTATCAAAGAAAGAGCCAAGATTATTGACTACTTGTGGGTGGAAAAGCCTGAAGTGCAACAAGCAAAGGGGTACATCTTGTCAGTCAAGAGTTTTGGTATTTTGCATTCTGAGTTCAATGGTATGTATATAAGCGACCACAGGCCAGTAGTCTCTGACGTTAACATCAAGTTGCTCGAACAAAATGAAAAAGACTTGAATAATGACAAAGACTATGTCTTTTTGTTCAAGCCGAAAGAAGAGGAAAAGAACAAAGTTCTTCTGATTTGATTAGCTCCTAGCTCATATAGCGCTTTAATGTGTCCCTGGTTACTCTAAAAACTGAGTTATTGGGGTATGTTTTCTGGCAAAAAATAGTTTTGTTTTGCTTGCTTTATTGCTCTTATTCATCTTTAAGTATTTCAACAAAATTCTTTATTTATAGGCCATTTGAAATAATTGCTTTGTGATGTTGTATTTACTAATTCGGGGCACCTTGTAAGACTTGTTTAGCAAGTAAAATTATTAGAATAATATTTGGTAAAAGGCCTTTGATATTGGATAGGAGAAACCATTTTTAGGGAAACTAGTATTGGTATAAAAGAGACCAATACGGCCAAACCGAGCCATTCAAAATTATTAGGCATTTTTGCCACGTGCTCGAGCAGTAAATTTGATTTCCTCCAACCCAATTACAACTCAATTTGCTGTCTTTTTCAGAAATCTTCCATTATTCGCCGAGGTTAAGCCCATGCCTACATTCTTCACTTGCATTGATGATGAGGACCAAAGCACTCAAGATGAAGGAAATGAACCAACGTCACATTATGTAAAGATACGCGCGATCGACATGAGACTAACACCAGAAAGCCTGAAAAATAAAATAAATCTTCTTTTTTTCTTTTATTTTTTATCCGTATTTTTTATCCGTTTTATTTTTACTTTTTGTGATCTTACCGGCCTGCTAATCATCATACCGCGATACTGTGATTTCTTGATAAGATCAGGTATCTCATATTACATGATTAGCATTTTGCTTTTCCGAGCCACAAACAATCGAGATAAAGCTCTACTGAAGATCTTGTGAGAAACGATTTCTAGAGGTTCAACTGCGTTTGTGATAGTATTGAGAGTCGCTTCTATTTTCTGCGTGTAATAAGAAAGGAGTTTTTTGGGACGCAAAAAAAATAAAGCAAGAAAAAAAAGTAAAATAAAGAGAGAGAAAAAAGTAAAAATTTTCTAAAAAATACAAAAAATAAAAACCAAAATTTAAAAAGTAAAAAAAATAAAAAAATAAAAAAAAAATAAGAAGAGTTTATCTCTTTGTCTAGCACTCTACTGCAGATTTGAGAGACAACACTCAAGAGAACATAGGAAACACCCAGGCGGTTTATCGCAATAACGAAGGAGGGGTGGTCTTAATCAGCCAACTCGCGGAATTACAAAAGCAAATCAAGTTTACAACATTTTTTATAAAATTACGGGGCGTGAAACAGAATTAACCGCTCGAGTCTGCGCTCAATTGATACATAAACTGTTCAGATACGATGGATGAGCAGTCGAAAATGATCTACCAGCTCCAGAACCAGCTACGGGCCAAGGAACCGCCAAATATCGGTGGCGGTTATTCTGGGTACAATGGAGGCAACAGCAATGGTGTCAGTGTTAACGCCAACCGCGGCCAACGGCCCTACTATGGTCAAATGCCAGCCAATTTCAATACGAACAACAGCACAAACAATACCAACAGTAGCAATAACAGCAACGCGAATACCAACCAGTACTCGAAGAATGATAATGGGGGGATTTTGCCAAACTCGTCGCAGTTCCGCATGGCGTCCATAATGGGCGACAGAATGCCGATCAATTCCAGCAACGATTCGTTGATGGGTTCCGGCAACAGCACTCCTAATCCTCAAATGTATCCAAGCTACCCTATGAATGCCGATGTCGTGAGTCGCCAAGCCAACAGTCAGAGCACAGGCAACGCTATGAACATAAGCACCCTGAATAGTACCGCAAGATACTATAATGGCGCCGACAGCCACAGTGGGCCTGGGTACATCAGTCCAAATGTTCCATATAACGGGGACACAACCAATAGATCGAGGTCCACTATTTCGAACATTGTGATCCCACCGTTAATGTCACCGGGATCATTTCAGAACAACAGTGCCAGCAACCAGAACAATAATCACAGTAATGGCACTGCTATTAATAGTATCAATAATGGCAATACAAATACCGGCGCTAGTGACAACAACAATAGCCATAACAACAATTATTACTATCCGATGAATTACAATAATCAAGCCAATGAAAATAAGAGTATTGAGACTTTTAAGCTCGCCAGAAACGGTAACGCGAATGCTGGTAACAATACAAACAGTGGCAATAATAGTGCCAACTATGGCGTTAACGGCTATTACTATACCAATACCAATGCCAGCGGTCCTCCACTGTTCTTGAGAAATGACAGCACAAGCTCGTTCAGCAACCCAATGATAAAGATGAACAACCAGCAGTACCAGCAGTCGCCACAAGCTCAGCAGTCTCAGTCACAGCAAAGCCAGCTGCCTTATCAACCTCAACAGCAGCAGCAACAGCAACCTCAACAACCGCAACCACAACAGATGCAGCAACCACAACAGATGCAACAGCCACAACAGATGCAACAGCCACAACAGCAGCAGCATCAACAACAACAACAGCAGCAGCAACAGGCCCAACAAGTACAACCGCAGCAACAACCGTCACAACGGTACCCGCAGTCAACACCATTGCAGCTCCCTAGTTTCACGTCCAACGGTATGCCTGCCGGTTTGAGATTCAACAGCATACTTGGCGTCAACAGAAATGGAAGTGGAGTAGTGAATGACTCGAGAAATCAGGCGCCTGATATTTACTGCAGCAGCAACAATAACAGTAATTTGAATAACAATAATGGCAGCGCCAATAACAATGGCTCCAGCAGCAACAGCGCCGAAGGTTCCGCCGTTAATATCAATACCAGCACCGGAAGCACCAGCGTTAGCAATATAAGCGATAGCGGGGCATACTTTACCGGCACTGCCAATGGACCCGGCAATGGTGGCATTTCAAGAACCACGCCAACCAACTCAAGTTTCAATATTAGTCTAATCAACAACCCTGCGGAAAGTACTTCGATTCTTTCGAACAACAATGCCAACGGAGGCGCGTTGCCCAACACAGGAACCAACCCGAACACGATCTCCACAATCACCACCCCGGATACCACGAGTAACAGCAGCACTGCCAGTAGCGGTACCACGAGCACGTCCGTCCCCACCATTACTACTATTCCCAAGGGAAGAAAAAGACGGACCCCGGCTGAGGCCAAAAAGAAGTTTAAATGCACGGATTGCGAAAAAGAGTTTGTGTTGAAGAGTTCCCTCAAGAACCACTTTACAAACATCCACTCGAACATCCGCATGTTCCAGTGCGAATACTGTCCCAAGGCGTGCACAACGAAGCAGTTGCTTACAAACCATATCAACGGCAATCACTTGAACAAGAAACCGTTTGTATGCGAGTACTGCGACAAGGGGTTTGTCTCAAAACAGAACATGGAGGCGCACCGCGACAGAATACACTTGATGAAGAGACCGTACAAGTGCGCGGCGTGTGGCAAGGATTTTTTCAGTAAGTACGACTACACCAAACATAGATGTTGATTTTGAATTTTGCCCACTTTTTTTCTTGATTTTCTTTTATTTAGTTGTTGTTTTTGTCCTACTTTTCTTCTTGCTTGTCTGCTTTTGCTTTTGCTTTCGTTTAGTTTTTTCCCTTTCGTCCTGCCATTTTCAGTGTGCTAAGTTTGTTAATATTAGAAGATTTTTGTTTTCCAGCTATTTTCTTTTTTAACTTGTTGCCGGCCCTTTTTAATCAATAATGTTTGCAATGCTGTTTAGTGTGTTGTATATAGAGTCTAGTGAGGGCCTTGCAAAATGATTTGGTAACCCAAGAACAAAACTGTATTCAAATATGAAAGGACTGTTTCTTTGCAGATGTGTACCGAGAACCAGAGTTAGCAAGAGGAGACGTTTTCTTTGTATAAAACAGCCTTCAGGTAGCTGCGACAAAACCCCAATGCTCGCACACGAAACGCTACCGACAACATGGCAATTCTTCGTATATCGTTACTTGTGGTTGTTATTTATCGTATGACAACAGCTTAGGAAAATTCCTGCTGGAGATCGCGTACGCTCAAATACCGGGCTTCCGCACCCTCTATACTGTCAAAGGATACTGTAATAGGAAATTGCAAAATGCAGTCTCAGAGCAGCATCAGGAAAAAGTCCGCCGAAACTGTATTGCAGAACGCCTCAGACAAACATCCTTGGGGTGGCAGCCCCTGGGCACTGGGAAATGTGTTACATGGGCCATGGGGTTTCAGCATGGAGCAGCATGGCCTACACTGGTAAGCTGGTAGTGCTTCCATGACTGCTGTATTGATACCAAAAGTGCTAAAATACATATATATAGTAGTTTAGCAAGGAAAAAAACCAGGTAACTGGAAAAAGGTGCCGGCTGGGACCGCCCTATTATCTAGAAACTAGCTGGATTCAATTTAGTCCTCCCGTCCTTTTGGACCAAATCCGTTGGCGCTCACGCCACATTAGTTACCCACTGTTTTGCAGTCACACTCAACCAGGGCAATACAGGATAACCCGTTCCTTGTACTTCTAAGAGCAAGAACCTTTTGCTTCTAGGCGAAGCAGCGCTGTCTCTGGCTCCCGGGGTCTCGAACCCGTTTAGAAACACCCGTAGACATACCAAACAGTTGGCTGCCGGATGATGGATGCACGGCTGAAGCCGCCTATACGTGCTGCCCGAGTAGTCCCAGGGCGTTTCCCTTCCTTTCTCTCTTTCTCTCTGTTTCCCTCTATACAATTCTATCTTTCTCGCTACTGTTTTTCTAAGCAAGGTTTGCGCCGATGGAACCATCTTCTGATGGTGTTGCTGCTGCTGCGGGGGAAGGGCCCTTGAGATATACATGCGGTTGCAGGCGCAATACAGTGTGTCTGGGGGATAAGTGCCACCCAGGTCCATGGTAGATTTTTCCATTGCTTGAGATCGGGCTAACCACATTCCCGATGAAACATCGAGGACTGGGTCTCTGACAATCTGTTTCCACCGCTCAGTGTGCGATGGGAACGACACTGGCCAGGCCACGTAGGTGGAACGAGGCGGCAGGAGAAAACCGGGGCGTGAGAAGGTTCTGTCATCGGCAGGATTGGCGTCGTGGGATGTCCGCATTGAGGCCAAAACTCCGCGGGTGGAATGCGGTCTGTATCTACAACCAGAGTGGGAGCCAAAACAAACGGAGTTCAGTACTTTTAGTCTGTAAGGGCGGTAGAGCAAGACGATGAAGACATTGTATAGTCGGAAAGCCCCATCCCGGCAGCCGCGGCGAGCCTTATTTCGGCAACCACGGCCTTACCATGACTGTTTGCTTTTTTCGTGATGTGTAATTCTATTTTATTTTTTTTTTTTGTTTTTTTTTGTTTTTTTCTTGTTGCGCAGATGAACTGACTATTCGGTTATAGTGTTCCTTCTTGTAAAAGCTATAAATACTCCCCCGCCTCGTCCACACTTTTTGTCCGTTGTTCAGTTTGGCATTGTCTTAGTGTTTGTTTTTTTCTGCTCCACTTTTGTGCCCCTCTTTCTGTTTGGCAAAGATTTTTTTTTTCACACGTGCATAGACAAGTTGCAATACTTGGATGCTATCTAGTCTTCCGATGCTCAGAAGAAACTTGTTCAAACTCCCATTGAAGGCCCAGTCGTTCGTCCCTGGCTCCGCCAGAGGCTTCGCGTCATCACTGCTCAGCAAGCTCGCCCTCCCAGCGACCCAGAAAGGGTATATTTTCGAGAGCAACGGTGGGCCGTTGCTCTACAAGGACCTCCCCGTGCCGGAGCCAAAGCCAAACGAGATCCTCGTGAACGTCAAGTACTCAGGGGTGTGCCACACGGACTTGCACGCCTGGAAGGGCGACTGGCCGATGCCCACCAAGTTGCCGCTTGTGGGCGGCCACGAGGGCGTCGGCACAGTCGTCAAGCTCGGCTCTGCGGTAAGCAACTTCAAGGTTGGCGATCTCGCGGGCATAAAGTGGCTCAACGGCTCGTGCCAGTCCTGCGAGTACTGCGAGCAGGGCAACGAGTCCAACTGCCCCAACGCCGATCTCTCGGGCTACACCCACGACGGGACGTTCCAGCAGTACGCGACGGGTGACGCCATCCAGGCTGCGAAGCTCCCCGTGGGCACAGACCTTGCCCAGGTGGCCCCGATCTTGTGCGCGGGTGTCACCGTCTACAAGGCAATCAAGACCGCGACCTTAAAGGCCGGCGACTGGCTTGCAGTCTCCGGCGCAGGCGGCGGCTTGGGCACATTGGCGATCCAGTACGCAAAGGCCATGGGCTTCAAGGTGGTCGCCATTGACTCGGGCAAAGAGAAAGCTGAGCTTTGCTCCAAGCTAGGCGCAGACGTGTTTGTCGACTTTGCGCGCTCCAAGGACACGGTCGCGGACATCCAGGAGGCCACGCAGGGTGGGCCACACGGCGTCATCAACGTTTCGGTCTCGGAGGCGGCCATTGCCCAGTCATGCGAGTACGTGAGACCATGCGGGACCGTGGTGCTTGTCGGCTTGCCTGCTGGTGCTGTGGCAAAGGCCAATGTGTTCTCCGCGGTGGTCAAGTCCATCTCCATCCGCGGCTCCTACGTCGGCAGCAGAGCCGACACAAGAGAGGCAGTCCAGTTCTTTGCAGACGGTAAGGTGCAGTCTCCTATCAAGGTGGTTCCCTTGAAGGAGTTGCCGAATGTGTACAAGTTGATGGAGGAAAACAAGATTGCGGGACGCTATGTTTTGGACTGTTCTGACGTGTGAGGTGATCCTTGGACTGCCAGGTCCGAGGATTACCGATAGGTCCGATAGACCCGAAGGCTCTTTATCAAAAGAGCACCTTCTTAAAAGTCGCTCTTACGTTCTCCACATTACTTATTTCATCATTGATATTTCTCTTTTTCCAATATATAGTATCTATCCCTTGTACATGCCTCACATTTCTTACAAATCTTGGAAAAAAAACCGTAGATGCTCTCCGGCGATGACAACGTCTCTCCACAATGCTTGACCGAGTGCTGCTATCTCTGCCTTCTGTGAAACCCCGTGTTTCCGAGAGCCAATAGAAGGCGTCTTATTACCGATACCGCTGCAAGCGTCTGGGAGGCTGCTGCGGCTCGGATGGTATGGTTTTATCTCTCTAGATGTGTTTTTGTGGCCTGTTTATGGTGCCTTTGCTGCCTCATCGTGTGGGATGTAGTGACCCAGCTGGGAAGTCTCCACAGCGTGTGCCATCCACATGAACTACCAACTTTGAGACTGGGCACGAGCATGCGGTAAACGCCGCTCTTTATTAGTAAAGCTGGTGTAGGTGCTCCTCCACCGGTTTCGTAAAAACCGTTGTTTGTGTCTCAGATCTCCTTCACAGTCACATATAGTATACCACCGGCGTGGGTCAATGAACGCCGAAAATATGCACTAACACCTTATCTGATGACTCTACTTTGAAAAGCACAACTTCTTTGCTCTCGACAGCTGCATGCCATCTCCTATCAGCTCCTCATTGCAAGCCGCAACAAAAGCCGCTTCTGTGTCATCTCCCGCAACACCCCATAGTGACATGTACACTTTCCAACACGCCACGGGCTCTCAAAGGTTACAGGGCTCATAATCATAGATGGACCGAGATCTAAAGCAGACCGAAAAGAGCCAGGCCCGCCACTTCTGACACAGATGTCAAGAAGAGAGGTCATCAGGACGTCTATGCAAGCTCGCTTGAAAGTGAAACAGATAAAAAGAAGCTGTGTATCTCGACATCTTGGCGGTAATTTCTGGAGATTAAAAAATGACGGTAAACACGCATATTGAGACTATTGACGGTTGCAAGTGCTTGATGAACACCCTCAGCTGGGACGAAATCAAGTACCTTATCGGTAAGTAATTGGCTGACCCTTATTCACAATATCTACTTCTGATGTTCCCTGCTGTTGCGCTCCCCGGTCCGTTTGGCAGCCTCCTTTTCTTTTCGTTTTCCTTTTTCTTCCTTGTGTACCTTCCATACTAACTCCCCAGACCACAACGAACTACAGCGATTCGCACGAAGACCTAAAGATGCCCTCCGGTACCGTGGGTTCCGCGACTCCTTCCTCAACACCCCCAAGACTCTTTACAAGCGTCTCGTCTGCCAGCAGCTTCAGTGGGCCCCTGCCTCCTTCTACGAGGACCCTAAGATCCTGGACCTGGACATCGCCATCATCCCCTCCTCTCCAAACCTTCTCTTCGGAGATGCCGCGGACGTCAAGATTGTCTTGAATGAGTTTCCCTACAACTTTGCTCTGGACGTGACACACTTTCTCGTGTGGACCAAGACCCCGATTCTCCCGGCCGCAGACAGCCCTAAGGGCGATATCTCTGCCATGACGCGGCGCCTCGTGGACCGGTATGTGCGTAAGACCTTCGTTGAGTACTTGGGGATCAGAGAGGAGAACGTCATGTGGTTCCGGAACTGGACGGCCATCCAGAGCGTCAAGCAGCTCAGCCATGTGCATGTGTTGGTGAGAGGCATCACGGAGGAACAGTCGCAATTGGTGTTGGGCACCCCGGGGAGGGTTTTGTCTAGGGATGAGATCTCCCTGTTTTCTAAATAGAGCCAATTTCTTTATTTATTGATTGATTAATTGCTCTTTTTTATTTTTTTATTTTTTATTCAAGGCCACGGAATTTGGGGTCGTTCCGTATTGAAAGCATTTAATTTTTGTTCTCGCTGCTACTGCTAATCATAACTCCATGTCTCAAAAAAAAGGTATATTTCTCTTCTCTTTTTAGTCACGCTTTTGGTTCCTATACTGGACACCGCTTATTCCATGATACTGCTACCGTAGTGACGTCTGCCTTTCTTGTTCTTCAACTTTCACATCTCTTAGACGGCCGCTTCTTTTTGTCCCCGTTTTTACTTTTCCAAATCCCGGTTACCATTGGAGCCTATTGTTTACTGCACCATCGCCACATTCAAATACCGTCCTATTTCGCCTTGGCTCCAACATTTTACCTTTCTTGTCTCAATAAATGTCAGTTCATAAAAATTTGTAAGACGACTTTCCATGTCCGACGCACCATCCTGGATCTCTGTCCTCACCGTACCTTCGCTCCCCTTGGCATCCAGGTCTCAGCCCCTCCTTTCCTTCTTCCCCTTTGTTCAACCTATTTTCTCTTTCTCTTGTTTCTTTCTTCTTACTCTTTTTTGCTGGTCTCGGGTCATACCGCCAAACGCACGCCCCTGTCCCACCCGCAGTCCTGCGCGTCGCAAAAACGCAGGGCAGTGCGTTTCTCACCTTAGACGAAACGACAGCACCAGACAAAATCGAACACCTGGAAAGCTGGGCATGAAGCAGCCAGAACACGGGCAAAAGGCAATAAAGGTAAAAACAAGGGCAAAAGCAAAAACAAAAACGGACACGAAGCTTGGCGCCAGAGACGTCTGTGGTGAGTCGTGTTCAGGTGGCAGAATTTTTGTTTGGTTCATGATGGTAGATAGTATAGTATAGTATAATCTGCTGGGTGATCGGGACGACTTCAACTGTAATAATTGAGGTATTTCGGTTATGTGGCCGGGGCTCTCTGGTCTCAAGGCCTAGATTGCAGATTGCCATTACACTACGTCGGCTATTTCCGAAAATTCGAGACAATTGCCTGTGCGAACTTCCAGTTGGGGATTCTTTGGAACAGTCTGGGCTCAGGAGACTGTATAGAAGCGCTTTTTACGGTCTTGGGCAAAAGATATAGACACAGCTGCATTTTAAGGGGGAAACAAAACGCAAACAGAGGTCTAAAAAAGAAAAAACGGGGATTTGAAAAATTGGACAGAACAAATAACCTGGGGAATAAAAAGCTGCAGGATAGAAAAGGCAAGGAAACAGAAAACGCCAAAGAGGGACCATAAATGCTGGAAAAACAGGATAGAAAACGAGATTAAATAAGAGTACGGTGGGTGAAAAATAAGTGGACAATGCTAGAAAGAAATAAATATTAGGAGGCATGGGCGGATGAACAAAGTATAGTATAATGTATTTTATAATACAGGTTGGGTGTTCAATCAAGAAAGATAATGTCCTGTTTCCGTTTGTAAGCACAGTAGCCGGGATGCCCGCAGGAGCCGCAGGTACGCCGGCATTTTGCTCGTGGCAATCTGGAACGGTTGGGCCTGCTAGTGTATGTGGAATCCGTGGCCCTGGATGCAGCTGTAGCAGATCTTGTGGCTCGTTTGCGGACAGAGCATCTTGGAGTACAAATAGTCGGCAAAGTCTGGATCTGCGAGGTCAAAGTCCTCTGGGAGCGCAATCTTGGTGCTGTGGTTCTCGTGACACACGCAGCAGTGGAAAGTGGCACTTTTTGTAAGGAGCATGGCGGGGGAGAGGAAGTTAGAGAAGTATCGTGTGGGAGTGTGGTGAGATGCTCAAATGCTAAAAATCTGTGCAAAAAGTTTGTCTTTGGTGAATTACAGCGATTTGTCTGTGTTTGTCGGAAGATGATCCGCGTTGGGCGTCCGTTTGCAGTGAGCGGACAAAAAGGCGCAAAAGTTTCAGCTGTTGAATGAGCGAATGTGGAAACGAAAGGACGTGCCGACTGAACAGCAGCGCAGAGTGTGTGTGCAATAAAGGAATAATATCCAGGCCAGGTTTTGGTTGAAAAAGCCGAAAATTTCCAAATACTAAAAAACAGCACAACACAAAACAGCCGGAGGAGGAATGCAGGTGCCTTATATGCATATCCAGGAACTCTCACCTTGATCTTATCGTCCAGCACCTTGAACGTTTTGGCTACGTTTTCGCTGCGTTTGGTCTATTGCTTTTTTTCGTGTCTCTTTGTTTTTTTCCTAATCCTATTTTTTTCTGGTTTGTTTTCTTGCCTAAACTTTCACTAATTCGAGAGCAGGTGCACCGCGCTGAACCCGCGTCATGCCTGCTGCCCTTCCTAGTCACTGGGCCGGCGTCGATACTGCGCTTCCAATTAACCTTTGATTAGGATTTGGCTTTTAAGTATCTATATTCACTCTTTCTCTCCTTGGCTCTTCTCCTTCCCGTTCGAGACCCGCGCTGTCCGCTACGCCAACCTAGTACTGGCCAACAGTCTAGGAAGTTTAACCTTAAAATACCTGGGTGCGCAAGTATCCGCAAGAATTTCTAATTATATAACAACCTTAAGCTTCCGCAGGTGAAAATTTTTTGGCCAGGGCTAACCAGCAGCGCTGAGCAGACGGAGAACAACCTTTGTGCCCCCAACTAACTAATAATAAAACTGCTGTAAAGAGGAAGGACGCGCAAAAAAATAGATAGTGAAAGAAAGTAGGCCTACGCTGACACAAACATCAGTTCAGCCACACAAAAGACCCCAAGACCATTGAGGCAAAGCCGCAGAGCCGAAAGCACCCCTTTTCCACATACCTCCCCAACAACCACTATGCTGCAGAAGGAGATTCCCTACATGGAAGAAGGAGAGGAGGATCTCTGTGTGTATCCACGCCAGGGCCAGGCAGGTTCCTGGATGTTCCTGTACGACCCCACCGATGCGGGATCGGCGGGCTGCTTCTGTGTGGCACCGTAATCACCACCAGCACCAGCACCAGCACCATCAGCAGCGGAAACACAGTGGCATCAGAGGGCTGATGGCAGCCTGCTCCAGTGGCCCTCTTTGCACTGTTGCTGTGTGCTCGCTGTTGGCGGGCATGTTCAGCTCCTCGTGTTTTACGGCTGAAAACGGCCACTCTGCACACTGCTGCAGGCGCCGTTCCTGGAACGAGATTCCTACCGTCAACGCTCTACCTCTCTGTTGCACAGAGACCTCTGAAGGCCTCTTTTGATGAGGGTATGTCCCGGTACTCGGACCCGTTACATGCTCGCCTGGGCCTCTCCCTTTGTTGGTGCGTGATGCTGTGTTTCATTGCATGGAACAAAGTTGCGAGCTTATTTTAAAGTTAACCTAAACACTGTTGTCGCACAGAGCCTCACAAAGAGCGCGTAGTACTGCGAAACGCTTATTTTTGCCGCCTTCTTTAGATTAATTGTTCGTAATCAGCTTTCTAGTCGTGGTATGGGGCCCACCCTTCAGCGGGACACTACCTCGAGCGTGTCGTTTTGGATCTGTGTCGACGGAAGCTCTCTTCCAAGGACACTGGGCGCGGCGGAAACCCTTCTGCAGCGTGCTGGCAATAGACGGGTGCCTCCTGTCTGAGTTATCTTTGCGGTAGCAGCCGTTGGCGCCAAGCGTTCCAGGCTTCACCGCCAACGGCCGTGTGTCAGCAAATAGGTGTCCGCTCAAAATAGCTGCTGCACGGCCCAATACAAAACCTTTCCCGTAGGTCAAGCTGACGTAACCTCTATTCCATCTAACCCTCCTCCTCGATAAAGCTCTATATACAGCCTCTTTATGGAGAATCTTAGTACGCTGACAACCGCACGTAATTGGTCGAGTGATTATTGCTTGATCCCCGAGAGCTCCATGAAGTGCTGCGTCTTCACTTTCGACTCGGGGTCCGAGGGAACGAGCTTCATCAGACTGCTTGAATCCTTGTAGTCCACCAACCTCATGTTCTCACCCATTACCGTCTGGGCGAGCTGCGCTGCCTTTAGGCCCCTGTCGTGTACCTTGTAGATCTCAACACCGTTCCGGCCAGCCACTATTAAGTGCCCGTGTCAGTACGCGGCACCCTCGCACAGAATGCCAAACTCAATAAACTCAGCCCGCGAAAAGAAACCCTTGTCGTTGCAAAAGACCGCCAACCGCTTGTAAACAATTAAGGTCTCCCCAGACGCCATGCCAAATACAGCCACTGGAGTCGACGCCTTCAATTTATCTGCCGAACGGAGCAAGCTGTTGTCATAGGAGTCGATGGCCCCTTCCAAGTCTGCGCCCCGCCAGCATCGAGTCCATCATTAATGGGAATCGCGCTAACAACGTCTTTTTGAGCGTGATTGTGAGCCGGTACACTCTGGTATTTTTCAAGATAAGAAAGATTCGCGAATTCACAAGCATGCACAGCTCCGCTTCATAGTCCTCAGTAAGGCCCAGACTGGCTATAGGCTTTTCCGTAAATCTAAAGTATTCAATACCTATTCTAGCCACAAGAACCAAGTTCCTTTTGATGTACAATAGCGCTTCGCTGTGGTTACCATAGCTGGAAATCGCAAAGTCCATGGCATCCTTTGAAATGAACCCGGGACATCGCTTGGTAGTATTATCTTTATCCAATCTGACTAACATTTTCATAAGAGAGAATCTTGTGCCAGAAATGAAAATTCAGGTTGTATCGGATAAGTACCCTGTCGGTGAGCCCGGTAATGATATATGTTTTGCCGTTACAATTGATGGTGATGGGGCTGAATATTGCGCTATTGAAAGCATAAACTTGAGCTCCTTGGTCTTTCTTGCCAGAAGATATCTCCGGGTTGTAGCCACGTGTGTAATAGTTTAAAAAGTCTAGCGAGCTTGAGTCTTCTGCAGTATACTTCAACTTGAAGATGGAAGTCAGCTCAAGGTTCTTCTTAAACGCTGCTTTTACCTCCGTAATTCTGTCGACCCATAATGAATCTTAGTTTTTGCCGACAAAAGTCAGAATAACTGTGTCTTTACTGAAATTAAATAGCCTTATTTCTGACGTTTTGCTGCTTCCCTTACTGGCAGAAGAACTGATAAACGACAACCAATATGACTTACGTTCCTGGGTGCTGTTATTTTTTGAGCAGCGCATGAAATACAAATACTGGATCGATATAGGGTCTTTTATGACTATGAATTTATGGGTAATGTAGTCCGGCTGACACATTAACAATGTGTAATTGAACAACAAAATGTAATGGTCAAACAAGTCGTCATTGCGCTTCTTCACGTAGTTCTCAAACTCAATAGTGGATTCTTTTGTGAATCTAATACTAGTCATCCCGGGTGCAAGAATAATGCTTTTTATTCTTTCCTAGGTGTCATAGGTTTTTCTGCATATATTGAGCTGTTCCGAGAATGCTTTCAATTCCGTCCTCATTTTGTCCAATTGAGCTCGTTCTATGGAATCTGTTGGCGACAATTTCCAAAGTTTATCAAAAGCCGCCAACCAGTTCAAAAAACGGGTTCCAATAGTCTGTAGTTATAAATTTTCCTTGTGAGGCTAGTGTCTCTCGTAGTGGCACCAATAGGTACTTCTGTTCAGACTTGCATATTTCTTCAACGGCACTAAGGGCAATCTGATAAAACTGTTTCTTCTTGATCGGATGTGCTACCGATTCGCTTTGCCTTGAAAAGTCTTTGCCCACTTTTTCAACAAACTCTGTATTATTTTTGACATTCCTATATACTGCTGAAATTAGTTCAAAAATGGAAGAGTTTCTGTCTATTGTCTCCTTGCCAAATACTTTTCTTTCAAGCTCTCCAATATTTCAGTGCTCTATCCATGACCTTCCTAGCGAGTCTTCCATGACGATCAACTCAGGCTTGCTAGGCGCCGGCAGGCCATATCATAACAATTATAGTCGGCGCTAAATTTGCCATCGTGGCTGTAATGACTAGAATAACATGTTGTGAGCTGTGGGATCACGCCCTCAATATGACGTGAACAAGCTCTAATATATCAGCCTTACCCATGTTGGGGTAATAGATTTTCAAAAGCGTTGACAAGCTATTCGCTAATTCGTTTTCGTAAAAGTAGGTCTGCTTTAACCAAATGAGCAAATTCAGCAACCAGCGGAATATCTACGAGAACGACCAAATTTCATTGCATTGTAGTAGCTTGTCGGAAGTCAAAATGATGTTATTGTGGGTAACTTCGTATAGTGGTCGCTGGTATAGTTTCCGGAACACGAGGTCTTCTTTTTTAGACTTGGGAACCCCAGAAAAACTCTGCAAATACTCATAAGACTCGAAACTGTCGGTCGTGGTGATGCCTTTTGCTTTACTATCCAAATCTAACAAGTCTTCGTCAATTGGACCAGAATTTTGCTTCATGTAGTCCTCGAGGGCATCCAAATCAAACACCAAGCTTGCGGTAACCATTACTCTTTATTGGTAACAATATTGGTACGCAAAGATGTCATTCACGCTCGGTTTTGATTCGGTACTGATAAAACTGTTGACATCGTTGTTGTTTCTCCCGCCCGTCTGCTGCGATGCCATGCAGCTTATAGGGGGAAGTACACCGAGCCCGCCGCGGTAAAGTAGATGGACGATGGTCTGTTGAAGCTTGTACCTGACGAATAAAACAGAAGGGCCTTCAACAGCTTATCGATGAGAAATTGAAAGTCACCGCAGTGTTCCTCCGCAAGGGCACCAAAGAATTGGTCCCAAGTATTAATCATCCCTAAAAACGAAGCATATATAAAACCGCGCCATTGGCACATGTGGGTATGCTTGGCTCTTCAGAACGGCCGGTCCAGAACTTTTAACCAGAAAAGAACAAACATAAACCATTTACCAAGTTATTAATAACATAGAACAAGCTTTGAAACTTTTCAAAAAGGGCTTACGCTGTTTCTTGATAACAAGGTACCTTCAAAAATGAATGCATTTAAAAAATTGCGTCTATAACAGGTTATACTATAGTACAGCGACAAAATATAAAAAGTTGTAGAGTTAAAGCAAATGTTCTTGAGCATTGAGAACAAAAACTCGCTTTATAATTTGCGAGCAGCCAGTTTTTAATATCTTGAAAGATAGAGACCTAGTCGCAGTTTCCATTTTGATTGCAAAAACCGTGTTGCCTGGGCCACACGTAATACCAGAAAATAATTTGGCGAGTCACACCAAGGCTTTTGATAGACTTCTTTATGTCGTGTCCAAAAATGCGAATTGAAAATTTCCTGGCTGCTGAGCAAAGTTTTGTAAAGTCTCCATCAAACGCTCTATACTAATCATTCGCAGTCTACGATTCAGACTTCTGTTCAGACGTCAACTATTATATCTAGTTTGACAGTCTGGAATTGAAACACATGAGATGTTAAAATTGCAAGCAGCGAAAAAGGTGGGAATATATCTTGTTATTTCAAAATAACACCATTTTACTGTAATCTTATTTGTGTTTACTCTTTAATCCCAGTACCCCCTTCTCTCAACGAATCCTCCTTTCTCCTTCAAGTACTTTGCCTGGCTCAACGCCAACTCATCGAACAACCCTTCCCGTGGTCTCTTCTGGTGCATGAAGTTGCACACATCGCCCCTGTCACACGCTTTGTCAAAATGCTTCTTGCACACCGCCTGAGCAAAGTTCCTCACAGGGCTCAACTCGCAGAAGATCGGTCTCCGTCCGTACCACCGTGTGTTAAAGTTCTGCATCACCTTCTCCGCCATTGCCTCCGTCGCGAACCGCACGTACACGTTGCCATTCAAGTGGTCGTTCGCGTTCTCGCAAATCACCATATCCTCCACCTGGCACCCGAGAAGCGCGCACTCCACAAACACGTCCTCGAAAAACTTGTTGAAACGGTCGTCGATCTCCTGCTGACTAAGCGATGCCTTGAGCTTCTCGTTAAGCTCTGGGTTCTGGTAAAAGTTGTAGCAGGTGATGGTCCGCGACGTTATTGGCTTGATGTGTTTCCGGGAACACTTTTCACCGTGTCGGCATGCCCCTATTTTCTCATAAAAGGTACAGATCGACTTATCCTGATCACCACTTCTATAGCTGCCGTACGATGACATTATGGGCTTTCTCCTATTAATGTTGTGTAAAGAGAGATGGATCGCTATTAGATAACGATAGTAGAGAATGATAAGGTGAGAGGCGTCAAATTTGGTTCTTGTTTGGCAGTTTGAATTAATTTTAAGATGAGCTTTTTCCTGATTTCTCTGCATGCGGAGGAGCGTGGCGCTCTTAGCAATGTGGGCGTGTGCATGATATTTTTGCCACATCAGCATGACAAGTGAATTACTATTTGCTCAATATTGTTCCAATAGAATTCTAGAAGCAGCAACTTTATTGAGTTGAGCTACAATTGTAAAAGAAAATGGCCCAAAAAATAGCAATAATTTATTAATTATTTAGTGAGATCAAACAGCAGGATGTTCATAAGGCAAGTTTAATTCGTTTAGATCATAAAGTAGATAAGCATGGCACAGCAAATATAGTTTACGAGCAAAATAATGCCTGTAGAAAAGTAAGCCTTACCGTTCCAGATACAAAAGGAGGCAAGAATAGAAGCGGCAAACATTGTCTCACAGTACGTATTCTCGTACAAAAACGTGTATGGGCTCTCCGTAGCATGCGCAATCAAAATCAAGAACGGCACAATGAAAAAATTTATCTGAATGGCAGAACCAATGGCAATATTCAAGGCTAATTCCAACTGGCCCTTATAGGCAACAATAATGGAGGTAACGTGCTCGGCAGCATTCGAGAAAATAGGAATCAAAATAACAGTAATAAAAGTCTTTGGAATGTGGGTCTCCTCAGAAAAGTCGTCCAAGGAGTCCAACAAGTAGTCAGAGTTGAAGGCAGCAACCACAGTAATTGCCAAAAGGAAAAGACCGTAAATGAAAAGGTCCTTGAATTTGGCCCAAAAAGATTTGAATGACGTTTCTTGTGGCGACTGTGCACTTTCAAACTGTTCCATTGGCTTGACTTGGAATTCCGATTGAAATGGAGCCGGTGGAGGCGCGGCAACCGCAGCCGATGAAAGAGGTTCATTAATGGACGGGGTAGTAGTGCCTGACCTCGTAATGTTGGTGGAAACATTAGCTTGATCACAATCGACAGTCTTGATCTTTTCGGCGGAACGAGAAGTACCGGTGAGAAAAGTGTTGGTATCAGACAAGGCAGACACAGCGTCAGCATTAGATTCCTCAAATCTATTTGTGGAAGCAAATCTCACTACAGGTAGCATATCGGCATCATTTTCCTTTTTGTTGTCAAACAAGCTCAACTCCAAATCCCTCTTCTTGTGGTGAGAAGCTTTGGCCAATAGCTTTCTATGCTGATAAGGAATGATCAAGTAGACAATGTACAGCAACAAGTGCAAAATGGCAAAACCGGTAGAAATCTTGATAACTGCGCTTGCTGGTTTGGAACTGGAACTGTCTTTGAACAACTTTGTATAGTTGGAGTTATAATTGACAGAGTAGACCATCTTGACAACAAAGCCAGAAAAGACCATAAAAATAACATTAAAGTAGGAGTTCAACTTATTGAAACTCAACTGCTTCTTGTTGAAGGAGGCGAAAAAGAAGGCGCAACCCAAAATTAATTGGGTAGTGGCCAACCAAGAACCAACCATGGAACCCTGGACAGTGTCTAATTGGCCCTTAAAAAGAGCCATTATGGAGAAAATCAATTCAATGGCATTACCAAAGGTGATGTTTAACAAGCCACCGATGGTGGGATTAGTCAACTCAGCCAAAGCTTCGGTCAAGTAACTAATGATAACCGACAAGGGAATGATGGCCAAGATGTTGCACACGAACACAACAATGGTATCCGCGCCGTGAGTGTTACCTAAAACAATACCGGCAATGATAAAGGGGTACAATAAGGCAAACCAGCCGGCGGCACCAAAAAGTTCAAAAAACTTGTTGTGTTCGGCCTTGGCGGTGTACCAGTTCTGGAACCTGATAATGTAACAAAACGGAGGATAACTGTCGAATCTCGAGGCAAAGCTGCTGACTTTCGCCTTGATCTTCTTCAAGAACTTGTGCTGGTTGATGTTGTCGGCATTGTCGCTATCGTCAAGTAACGACGGGTACTTGGACAACTCTTGGTGGACGTGGATGGAAATCAATTTTTGGATCTCATCCTGGGAGATAGAGGTGGCCCTGGAGAAGCTGGATGAGCTCGAGGAAGAGGTGGACGAGGTGCTATTGGAAGTCCGTGAAGATGCGGCAGCTAGAGGGGCAAGCGCGTGGCGCTGTTCAGGGTGTGGGATAGTCAAATGGGCACGATCATCTTGACACGCGGGGGGTTCGTTCATCTAGGAAAAAAAAGGAGATTGTTACTTTAGTAAAGGAACAGTAAGGCAGAAGGAATGTGTGTTGAGGTGAAAGAAACAACGACAGAGAGGAGTGTCACGAGAGCAGCTTCCAGAATCGAAGCAGGGCAGCCAAGTTAAAGACAGAAGCGAAGTAGGGAGATAAAAAGTTTAGAGTTTTGCGAAGGACCCTGATTTTATAGCCTTAGTCCTCCTGGGTACTAACTATGTCATCTCATCGCCACGCCTTCTGCGTGCGCTTAGCACTATGGCTGACGTCTGCCGCTGCGCCCCTGTTTAGAGAACCCATCCGGCCCTCGGAACCGCCACTTATTGGCTAGTGGGCTTCTATACGCAGTGCCGAGTGCATGCATGCGTATCCGCATGACACCGGCAGTGAAGACCATAGAACGGCAGAACTGCGACAAGATAAGCAGGCACAGCATTTCACAGCCAGTGGATGACACTCTGTATCGATGGCCACTGGCATGGTGACCATTGCGGTGGCGTTTGCTTCGGGACCTCTGTTTTGTGTCCTCAGATTTCTGTTTTTGAAAATTTTGTTGAGGTGTTGAGGCTTGTTCACCGTGGACAGGAGAACCAAGGATCCCGACTGCGGAGAAACCGTTCTTGCCCGTGATAATCGGCGCTTCCCGAAGCGGAAAAGCTGGGATAGCCCGCCAAGCTGGAGCCGTCCAAGTGAAAAGATCGACGTGCTATCGCAGTCGTAAACCACCGCAGCTATTGGAAAAGGAAAAGTGGACGCCACTATTCTGTAGGAGATAACCAAAAATTGGCTGGAAACTTGAGCTTGAACTTTTTATCGGAGTATGATTTTGCACCGAAAGGTGATGGCAGCAGCTCACTTACAAATTAAAGAACAAAGCAATCGTTATGAAAAATGTGTTGGTATAGTATAGATGCAGTATATAGTATATTCGCACCAGAGATGTACTAGTTTCGGCTAAAATACGCTAAGCAAAAGGCCGAGAAAAACAGAGTTTTGAGTATCATCAAAAAAAGAACCACAAAAAGAAAAAAAAAGCGAAACAGAAACAAGAAACAGATAAAAGAGTCCAGGCAACTGGTGCTTCAGTTGTTGCAATGTCGGTGCTGAGTTTTTTGATAAAAATATTAAAGTCAAAGTAAAAGAGAAATAAAGAGCAAAGTATAGTCAAGACAATCAAAGTGAGAAAAACGCAAACCCCTCTAGAAAATGCAAATAATAGAACAGAATCAAAAACGTACAAGAATACAAAAAAGAAAAAAAGAAAAATCACACCAAGGGATATAAAAGTACACAAAAATAGTTTGTTTTGGTAATATCTTAGCCATTGAAACTCCTCTGGCCAGTATAATCCAAGTTATCAGACAAACCAAGGGCATCATTGGTGGATACAGTTGGCTCTGACAATATATAGTTCACCACTTAGAGACAATTCTGAAAGTACGGACAACCTAACATCCAAAAACATATTTTTTTGCTTCATAACGCTAAACATCGGCAAAGAGGCAAAATGAGCGTCTAGCAGCAAAGAACCAAAATCACAGCCTCAATTCTTCGGGGATGTTATCTTGTAGCCAGGTCATTGATCTTTTGGCCAACACCCCGTCTCTATGGTACATTCTCGCGTCATCGAGCTTAGTGGTAATCTCCTCAATCGACATCTTCAATTCAATTCCTCGTTCTATCGCGTCATAGATTGGCTTCATGCGCCCATATTTCTTCGACACTGGGTGATGAGCCCCGCCACGCCACCTGGCACCCTGGGTGCGCTCAAGCTCTCTAATAGACGGGCCGCCATTTATACCACGAATGTACTCCTCCACAATGTCGTTGATGTTGTCGGATATTCTGGCAGGCTTGTATAGCGGCTCGAGCTTGTGCCTCTTGAGACTCTGTCCGGGACTCTCAGACCCATCCAAGATACTCGATTCGTTGGCACTGCTATTGCCATTATTCTCTGCAGCTTGCGTTTTGAGCTGCCTGAGCTCGCCCCGACCATTGAGCCTTCTCGATATGCTGTTTCTGCCATTCGGAGTTGCCACCACGCTGGAAGCCGCGCTGTCCTGGAGCTGGCCTAAGGATGCCAGAATCGAATCGGCTCCCCCAATGGAGTTTCCTCCTAGTGCTGCTTGACCAAATGGGTTAACAACTGCTCGCTGTTGCTGCTGCGCCTGTTGCTGTTGTTGTTGTTGCTGTTGTTGTTGTTGCTGTTGTTGTTGTTGTACTTGTTGTTGCGCTTGTTGTGCTTGTTGTGCTTGTTGGGCCTGTTGGGCCTGTTGCTGCTGTTGCTGCTGCTGTTGCTGCTGTGTCTGCTGATGAGTCTGTGATTGAGATTGGGGTTGCTGAGAATTATAAATGTTGTTCGCGTTAGACATGGAACGGCTGTGGGTGGCGGCCGCCGCTACCGCAACCGCATTAGTATCTATGCCCATGAAGGGGCTGCCAACAATTTGATTTGAAATGTTTTGAATCGATCCTAATCCGTTGCCATTCGGGGGTGTTGCCGCCAACAAGTTACTCCTCAAGAGCGCGCTATGGTTATTTGATGCGACAAGCGCGTTGCTCAAAGTGGCGTTCTGATGATTAGGCGTGGCGAGAGAATTATTCTGAGTGGCATTCCCCGTGTTGTTCCCGGTTCCGGCTCCATTAAGTAACCCACTTTGTTTGAACTTATGGTAGAACTTGGTTTTCGTTTCTACATCATTTCTGTAATAGTCAGCTATCAAGCTGCTTTGGTAGTCAATAGTCTTCCTTTGGTAGTCCACGGTCTTCAATAGCTTATCGTTCTGGGCCTTGGTCTCGTTAAGCAGATATATCACTGCCTCGTACTTTTTGTAGAGATCATTCACTGAATTCTTGAGCGCCGTGAGCTCGTCGTCCATTCCGAGACTAAGCGTGTCGCTGCCCGCATGACTTTGTATTCTAGTGTCGTTATTGTTATTGCCGGTGGCCAACTGGTACTCGAATTGCGCAACTTGATTGTGATTGAACCCATTGCTGCCCTCTAAAGGTATTCGAGACATCTCTGTGGGTAAGGGGAATGTTCTGCTATTCTCTTGATGGTTTGGGTCAGACCGAAGTTGATAAACTGCTTTGTAGTCTTAATGGTACCGACGATTGGTAATTGTTATTGTACGCGACTAGCAGCTGTTGAAAGGAATTAATTGAAGAAGGTAAGATAGGAAATGAGTGGTTATATGCGGCCCGCAATCTTGTTGCCTTCAGGTGGGAGGAGAGGGTAGTTCTATTTTTGATCTCAAATTAATATTAAAATGGACTCTCTTATCTGCTCGGCGTCAAAAATGATTCGAGAGCGTACGTTAATGCGAATCAGTTTTGAGGGAATATCTGTTATTTAGTTGTTTTTGTAATATTTTTCCCTTCTTTTTTTTCTCGTAAATTGTGCCAGAGAATTCAGCTTGCGGCAATGTTAGGTGGGAGTGGCTGATGGATAGTTTTATAAAACAATGCTTTTCGCCAATTACACAGGCAAAAGCAAAACAAATAAAAAACTAGATATGAGGTGTTAACTAAAGCACGCAAAGAGCTATAATTTAGCCGTTGCCGCCCATGTATTCCGCGTAGCCGTCGAAAGATCTTAAAAACAAAAGCCAATAAAACCGAACCAGTAGTCGAGGAACATCAAGAGCAGATCACCTAAAAAATAAAATAAAAATAGAAGGCCATCCGTCAAATTACACCGGTACACACATACACTGTCCGTCAGTCTGCCCCTCAATGACATGTCCTGCCACTGGCATGAACCGCCGATAAAAAGAGATGATCAGCTGCCCCTAGCAGCAGCAAGGGTGTCTCACAACGAGCAAACACCCCTTCTCTTAGCAGGGCTCTAAACACCCTCGTGAAGCTACAATTTACATGAGCCTTCAGGAGAGCCCCCTTAAATACACCTACGTTCAAAGTGCAACTACGGTTACTCTTACTTTTCAATTTCGGTTTTGACTCCAACTCTTTATCGCTGGCCGCTGGCACTGCAACCAAAGATGTAAGGCGTTGAAGCGTTCTCCACGAAGACATCGCGACGCGGACGCTGTGCACGTCCCACAATGTTGCTGTGCTGTTGCTTTTTGCTACCGGGTCATGCTCTCCTCAGAGGCGGGACGCCCTACCGTTCCACAGACTTAGCATGCAGCTTACCCGGATACCTTATTACTAGGGAAGACAACTTAATTTTATGCGCATTTAGCGAAATCCGCACAGTTACCGCAGTTTTGGGTTCGTCCTCGATGAGCTGCCGCCTCGGGACGCAGAGAACAAAAGAGTATTGCGTGTCTCATTGAAGACGAGTATGTGATTGACAAAGAGGTTGGAAATTTGAGCAAGTGTAGCGTTGGTATATTAATTTTTGAGTCTGAGCGTCCATAGATTAAACAAAACTTTAAAACTTTCTCTATCGCGACTTTCAAGCCGTCGCAGCTGAGGGAAGCCCAAACGGTCTTTATGTATTCATTTACCTTGAATGTAACAAGCTTTCAAACAAGCTCGTATTTTGATAGAATTATGTAAAGCTCATAATTATGAAACGCCTTCAGCCATACATCTTTGAAACGTTGACTCGTAAAATAAAACTAGCGTTTAGGAATTGACTTAGACACCAAGAGTTTAGTAGTGGCTACTCTAGCCTGTCATAGTCCACTAACAACCGTCTTAGGTCGGCAATACAACGCATGAGAAATTTCGGATTCATTCATTAGTAAAGCCTACCGAGCCGCCTCTTCATGGGATCCGAAATTTCTTCTTTCCATTCCTTGTTTGGAACACCCCAACCGCCTGCTGTCCATTCTCGGGACGAGACCAACATTCGTCCAATTTGCGCAAGGTTTGTGTGAATGTGCCAAAACACATTCGGCCGAATTCATAGCGGCCGAAAGTTCCACATGCATACATGGTATTGCAAATAGTATAAAAAGGTCTTAACATCACATCAAGCGTTGCAAAATGAATTTAAAATATTCAAAAAGAATACTACAAAACTATCAGATATATTCACTATCACAAGTCATTCGAATTTTTAAATAAATCAAACTGAGAAGTAATGGTTAGCGTTTTTATTGTTGGTGCAACCGGATACGTTGGAACCGCCCTCGTTAATGCTCTTCGTCGTCACAACCATCGTGTCTATGCTCTCGCCCGTTCCGAAGAAAAGGCCAATGAGCTCCAAAAGAATGAAGCCTTCCCAGTTCGTGGAAGTTCTCCTCTGAAATACTTGCCGGGTATCATCAACCGGTACGGAATTGACGTTGTCTTTGACTTATCAGGTGACGATCCTACTTCAATTGCCTTGGTCAGAGAGGTCTCCAATATTAGCAAAAAGAGACTCGCTGACAAGATCTCCTCCAAAATAGGATACATTTACATTAGCGGATTATGGGTGTATGGAGAATCCCATGAGAGAGTTAATGAAAACTTTCCTGTTGGCCATAAAACTTCCGTTACAAATCCATCTGTGTTTGCTGCCCACAGACCTTTCCTTGAAAGAAAAATTATTGCCTATCGCGATCTCCTTGACATTGCTATTTTGAGACTAGGGTTTGTTTATGGCAGATCGTCTTACATTTGGAACGTCATGTTGCAAAGCGTTGTCCAATGTTTGAAAAACAAAGAAAAGCAGGTAGATGTTCCTTTGGGAGACATGTACAACGGGTTCATTCACGTTGATGACGTTGCAGAGTTCGCAGCCAAAGCCGCTGAGAGGGTCCATTCCATTCTGAATAGCGACAGCTACCCAGTGTTTGACCTCGTGCACCATTACCAGAGCGGTAGGGAGATCACTTCCAGAGCAGCAAAGCAGATGGGGTATGAAGGAGCTATCAATTTTGTGGAGCCAAATATTGGAACACATGGACCATTCGTGACTTCTTTCAGTACTTCAGTCAACGCAAGCTTTGAAAAAGCTAGAAGGGTATTGGAATATGCTCCGGTGAGAGGCAGTCCTTTAGAGGATATTGACATTTATACCAGCGCCTACCTTGCACATTTATCAAAATGATAAACGTCTTTGAAGAGATGTTTAGTTGCTTTTTTAATGATACATTAGCTACTTTTAGTAAATATTTATATTTGAATAATAAATAATTTGTATAGAATGGTATTTCGCGCTTTGTGTCAAGTAAATAACAGGAAGACTTCTTATCTGAGCGGATTGGCTTTGTAGTCCTCTGTGCAAAGGACCCTTTTTTTTCAAAGAAGTAAAATAAAACGAATGCATCAAAAGTACATAGGCACGAATAAATCAATAAAAAATCTTTCCAAGCCTCTTCCAGGAACCAGGTAGAACTATTGAACGATTTGTTTGCCAGGTCTGATGCAGTCCACCACACCAACATGAAAAGTCACTTGGAAAAACGCTCCTTTCCGTTGTTCCAATCTATAAACAATAGGATCAAAATTTTACCTAATCCTCTAGACCAAAACTTTGAAAATGTTGGAAAAGGATATTGAGTTCTGACCTACAGATGGTCCCAGACACAAACGTCCATTTGAGTTCCCCTTTTGTCGTAGTCGTGATTCGATGGAAAAAATCATACAAAAAATTTTTCGGCAACTCTTTTAAATAAGCAGGCATGTGTTCAAAAGAGGAAATTTTGACAAATACGGTAGTTCGAGGAACAAATCGTTCCTGCAAGGGAATATATAGGTATGCGCATGGGTCTACATAAAAAGAAAGGACCGCGCAAAGGAACAGCAGAATTCTCATGATTTTGGTTTGGAAAAAACAGAAGCCTATTATCGCCAGATCAGAAATTTTTTACGAAACCTTTTTTGAGATAAGAAGTTGCAAAATGTAAGAAACTTTTTGGCGGCGGCTTTTCTTATTGGCTCCTGTTTGTTTCAATGTTCGCTGCAGTTTGTCGTTATGGTTTTTTCGCCTCAAGCCCATAGCGAACGTTTTTGCTTTTGCTTTCTGAATACATAATAAGCCTTTTTTAGCAACCCTCAGATGGCAAATGTGTTTAGTAGTACTTAAACTCTTGTAAAATGGATAAAGTTTTACAAATCAGCATTCATGCATCCAGCAAAACGTAGCTTTTTTGTTTTTGCTACGATGTTTTGATGAGATTTATTTGCAGATAACGCTTATAGAATCACAGCACGCCTTCAATATTAACAGTGGGGCATTATATTTTGCATAATAACTTCAACTGGCTGCTGAGACTATTTATTCGATTGCCCCATGTTGCAGCGTAAGCATACAAAATCCATAGGAAAACAGAAAAGAAAAGAAAACTTGTAAAACACGATCTCTATTGATAACACTTGCCCATTTTACAAACTACAACCACTGTATCTTGTAGCAACGCCAAATATGTAAGACTAGCGCCAAATACGACACAGTAAACCGCTTTACTGCAGTGTGCCAAAACAGCGGTTGTATTGCTGCGAAAAGGCCCCGAAAGAAAGACAAAGCCTCTATGTCATTCTTTTTTCTATTGTTCTTGGCATCCCAAGGGCCTCCAGCAAAAAAAAAACACTATGTGACGAATGTTTAGATGTCCGCAATGTGCACACTTGAATTCGGTTCTATCAACATAACCGAAACTTTAGTAAGAAGGCGCAACTTTGCTAGCCACTGTTAAGAGCACAAGCGACTTGCTTGTTATATCTATGTACCGAGTCTGGTTTCTTGTTGCCGGCGACAAGTATTTAACTTGTTATCAGCACTACTTTCCAAAGATATGTACAAACGATAGGAGTTTACAAGAAGGCTTTGCAAAAATGGCAATCTTGGCAGCAAGGACTACTATGTTAACATGTTGTAGATTAGTCAACTTTTGATTGTAAAAGTTTGAGCAAAAGACCTTTGCTGTCGACAAAAGATACTCGGAAGAGTAAGCCGCAGATATAATATCCTAGATGCCCCTTTATGATTATGCACCTTTTCAACTATGCCGAGCAAGGCCCTTAGCATCACGCATATCGCCGTCCTGCTGGCATCAAGAAAAATTCTTCAAACATATTGCAAAGGTTTACTGTGCTAAGTCACTGTTCTTAAACACCTCTCACACTTTTTTAGGTAGACTTATGCAGCGTTGCGCGATAACATGCCACACTTGGATGTTTCTGGGCAGTTTACGCACTTTTCCCGCATATAGACACTCCGGATGCATTGCGAATTTTTATTTTTGCTCCTTTTTATTTCTTTTCTCCATGAACTTCTAATCCAATACCTCCACCCTATGAGAGAATACAGCTAATTTCACCATATCTAGACGTGAACCTTGGTGCATTTCCAGTCGATTCCAAGAATATATAAAGAAGAGGTAGGCCCGCTGTGGGTTTGCGGTGTCATGAGATTGATTTCTGTTTTCAATCACTATTCCCAACACTTATTGTGGCTTTTACCTTTCACTAAACACAGCCCTCAAACTACACTACCAGCTTGCTATCTTGGTCTCTACAAGTCTCTATAATTGAAAAAGCAAAGAAACAGTTTAAAAAACCAATAAGCAATATCACAAAATGAAGTCTGTGAATTACGTGTTTGGTGGCTATTTTATAATTTCCATGTTGTACATCCTTTACACTTTTTTCCCAATTGGTTCCCGTATTGCAGCTTCCAGAACTTTGGTTAGAAGGGATGAACTCGGGGAAAAAGAAGTCTCCACTGAAACCGCATCTACCGGAGCCGTTACCGCAAGCGCCATAACTTCCAGTACTACCACACTCTCCCCGAAGGCTACTTCTTCTGCTACTGCTACCGTTACCGCTTCCAGCTCCTCTTATAAACTTAGAGTTCAAAGTTGGAATATTAGAAGTGCTTTCTTGTTGAAAAAGTATGTCCCCATTGAAACCACTACCAAAGCTCTCAATGCCAAAGACGACACTCCAGCGACCGACAAGAACATTAACTACTACTGGAACTGGCGCGAAAATGCATGGACCGTCAGAAGAATCGGTTTGACACAGTACGTGAAATTTTACCAGCCTGACATCTTCGCTGTCGAAGAAGCCTTGGACATGCAAATTAAGGACCTTGATGCTCTTTTACCCGACTATGACTGGATTGGTGTTGGCAGAACTGATAATAAAACCAAGGGTGAATACGAGGCTATCTTCTACAACACCAAGGCCGTTAAATTAGAGTCTTGGGATACTTTTTGGCTCAGTGAAACGCCTTTTGAGCCATCTCTTTCCAAATGTGCTGGTTCCATCCGTGACGCTACTGTTGCCCAGTTCCGCACCATAAGCAAAAACATGCATTTTACTGTGATTAACACTCATTGGGATGACAAGTGCAATGCCGCTAGAAAACTTGCTGCTTCTTTGATCAAATACCGTGCTGCTTTTGAGTTCGAGAACAATAAGGCTCCAATTATTTTGACTGGTGACTTCAACTCCGAAGCCTACGGTATCAGCAATGGCGGCTATGAAATTATTACCGGTAAAGCTAAGTCTTTGGACATCAACGACGAGTTTGCCAAAAAATACAATTCTAGTATTTCTGATAACTTTAACTTTGTTGACACTTACTTTGACACTTCTCCAGAGAACAGATTGGGCAACTTTGCTACCTTCACTGGCTTCTATAAGGCCCCAGACTATTCCAGATTCACCAGAATCGACTTCCACATGACTGGTCAAGTCACCAACAGCAAGAATAGCACAGGTATTTCCTCAATCAGATACTTTGTGCCAAACATGTTCCCAGACAATGGCTTCCACTTATCTGATCACAGAACCGTCATTTCTGACTACAAACTCACCAAACAACTCGCATAATTTTCTGTTTCACCTTTTTGCATTATTTCTCGGTTAATTTTTTATTTTTTTGTTCTTGTTATCATGTCATCATTTACTTTCTCCTTGCATCCATCCACAATAGAAGTTTCTGCGAAGCTTAATCACAGCAACTACTTTTTTCTCTACTTTTTTTTGTTCACGCTATATTTAGCTCATTTTATTCACTTTTTTTTGCCATATTAATAAACTTGCATTAATAATTATTTTATGATAATTTTGTTTTGTTTTTCTACTGATGTACTTATTACGTATTTTTCAGTTTTTCTCACTCCTATAGGCGAAAGGCTTTTTATTATTCGAACAAACTCCTTCCTTACCTAAGTGCATATGGTACTCAGTATCAGATATTTGCTAGCAAGCAATTCTACAACTATTGTGGCAGGTCTCGTAGAATGTTTATTAGCACAAAGCCACTACAAAATAAGAAAGACGCGAGGATATGTTCTTAGTATTTTTGTTTTTTTATCCTTGTCTCTTTGACAATTGCTTGCTCCGAAAATCGCTTCCTCTTGCTTTTATCTTTTAAACTTTTACTCTTCTGCTTGCTTTTAGATTTCAACAACTTGAGGCTATGAGTGAGCCCTATTTTCAGCAAGTGCTGCGTTCTCTTTAACTGGTTATTGTATTCTTGGCTGTGTGGTTTTGGATAGAGATAGATAAGGTTGTATGGGCTCACTGAAGTGGTACAGTTTGGGCACTTGTTCTTCTTGCCTACCGACGTATTGGAATTCTGCTTCTTTGATGATGCAAATTGTTCGGCTTTTGCTATGAGATCCGACTGCTGGCTATGGATAACCTTCGTGGAAGAGCCGGAAGCTGTACCGCTAGACAACTTGTTGTAGTTAAAAATGTCATCTTTGGCAGCGTCATAGTCTAACTCTACGAATCCGAGCGATAGCACCTCATCGGATAATAAGCACCCACATTCTGCAAAATAAAAGAACTTGATGTTCTTCCTTACCGCAAACTCCGACCCAAGGATGCGGTTTGTCAAAGAACATTTGAAAACTTGCCCGTTTCCGTCATCTTCGAATTCTTCATCGGCACCATCGTTATTTCTTATGGCATTGGTATCGTAATCATCGCGCGAGCCGCTCTTATTAGCTATCGTCACATTAAGCTCCACAAAATCATTTAGAGATGTTATGAACTCTGTTATCTCACTATTATCATCAATAGTTTTTCCAGCGGGATTAATAATGCTTTTTCTCGAGAACTTGTTGGCCTTCTTTGAAATTAAATGCTCCAAGACTGCAGTTTTGTTGTATAAGCGTCCCATATCGTCACTTAAAATAGGCACAGTAAGAGGCTCCTGACTAAGAGCGCATAGCTTGAGTTTTAGTATCTGGGAATACTTTTCTTTTAAAAAGGCATTTTCTGAAGTTTTGGTAGATTTGTCTTTGACAAGATCAGATCTTCGTAGCTTTGTTCCTCCGTCGTTCTATAAAAGTTCATGTTAGTCTCGTATTAGAGAGCGTAGTATGCGATGAAGACATGAAAGTAACATACACCCATATTAAATTTTTGTTTCTCCGGTTAGTGGTTCAAGACCCTTTTTAAGCTCTTTTTTTTATTTACCCTAGAGTCAAACACTATCAAGGTGGCGCCTTTCGAAATGGTTGATCTTTCAAAGAGGCTTTATTTTTCTCGCATCGCAATGGCCGATGTTGGCGTTTTCATGCGGGCTTCTAACATGAGAGAGGGCCTAGCATTCTAAAGATAGCAAAAGACTTACACTCTTGATTTGTGCCTGGAACCTATGTGCTCTGTGACAAAATCTTTTTGCAGAAATGTCATGGACTTGTATCTTCAAAAAGGCTCCACATGCGCTTGAAATTGCCAGCAAAAACTTTATCGCAGCAAGAGAGTATGCATTTCTGGCACTTACGGAGCACTGGGATACTATGGCTCTAGTAGGTTCCTTAAAATATGGTCTAACAAAACTTCGGCATCTCAGAAGCACTTATGCATGCCTTTCCTATAAGCTCTTTTTGTTCTGCTTTGGCATTCTTTGGCACATACACCATACTCTTTTTACATTTTTATTTCTTCGTAATCTATATCTTAGATTCCTTTTTATGCAGTTTCTCCACGAACCTCGTGTATTTTTATGACCCTGCCTCTACAGAAGCCATTCTACAAGGCCGGCAATATCCTTTTAAGCGTCTCACAAATCCTCATTCTGCCGCACTTTAGGTGGGTATATCCTGAACAATTTAATATTACCTGATAATGTAACTGTTTTCGTATCATGATTGCACAAACTAGTTAGCCACGGGCTGTGGCACACGCATTTGAACAATTCTTGTGTATGAGAAATACCAGGGAGACGGATCTAAACGGTCCAATTTGACCGTTTCATAAGATGAAAACACCCTCAAACCACATGTTATCACACCATAACACCACATGATGGTCATGTGATAGCTTACTATACAGCTATGCGCCCTTACAACAATAAGAAAATGCCGATTTTGGCAGCAACTGCCAGGCGAGTACCCAATACCCAACATCCTACTTTAAGCCTCAACATCGTGAAACAGCACAAAGAAGCTTGCAATTTACGATCCGGGATCATTTGGCACATTAGTTCAATAATCCTTTGACCCGCAATTCCTTGTATCAGCCATATGGGTGATTCGGGTGATTTCGGACACTTTTGTACGTTGTTATTTCGGAATTTTTATTTTTCTATCTTTGTTGGAGATCAGTTATGTGCCACATGAATTCTATTGGTCCCTCGAACTTGTGCTGTATGTATTTTTTTAATTTTTTTGTAATGCAAGGCAAAATTCCGCGATATTAAACAACGCGTTACCTACAGTATTGGACCTTTGTGCTTTTATAATGACATAATCATAACACAGCAGTAGGGATTTTCTTTTAAGAAGATAAAGGAAGATTGCATTGGAAATGAACCACAATTTGTAGACTATATTATCCTTAACAAGGTTCGCGCTTGATCTCGATTTTGATTTTTTTTTTAAACCTTTTCATCACCTGTACACATAAATCATGTTCTGGTCGAGTCTGTTGATACGATCTTTGCCTTGGCTTGAGAACTGACTTACAGAACAACATTTTCTGTGAGTCAACCTTATACGAAATTTTCAACAATAGCGTCTACAGGATAGCGTACGGAACAAACATGATTTGCAAAGACCAGAAAATAACAGAAAAAGGTCTAGCTTCTTTTTATGTTGTCTTCGAAAAGATAATTGGCATATGTCATGTTCAAAGGCATTATACAATAACTTATGCGGTAGCTGTATTGTTAAATGTCGATGGTGCATGGTTGATATCTTTCGGGATAACGACAACACAAACAAAGGTAAAACATTACGTAGTCTATTTTATCTTTCTATTTCTTTACTTTTTTTTAGGCTTTCAATTTTTTTCCAAAGGTTCACTCTATTGTTGGTTTTGCAAAGGGGCTTCCCCTTTATTGAAATTTTGATCGAGGATTTGTCGACTTGCATGCTAAGTCCATTCCAGGAAGCATCCTGTAATGATCTTCAAGGTCTCTGACTATTTCGAAACAATCTTGGAGTACCCTACACGTAACTAATAATAGATCAAACAATGTTTTAGAGAGTGCAATGCAAACAAAATACTGTTATCATTTCATTTGAACAGCCGGATAAGATGCTGCCATTTAGACCCTACACTAAAAACTTTAATTACTAACTGGTCTACTAAAAGTTAGTGAACGTTTTCACAGCTATTAGACAGGCAACTGTCTATTGGTCCTTTGAAAGATAAAGGTCAAATCTCAGTACAGCGGCAACTGGCGAGATAGCTAGCTGGCCTGTAGAAATTGCGGCCATAAAGGGTTAAAATAGAAAGAAAAAACTCAGTACCGTACTAGAAAAATCAAACATGCAAGATAAGGACTTCCTCAATATTACCAAAAACCACCCTAAGTTTCTTAGGAAGCCGCATATAATGACGACGATCCCGCAGCGAAAATATCATATTCTTCCTTGTACAACTTGACGGACATATGGAACCTTGAGAAAAAAGTGTATAATTAATGATGATAGAAATAATAACATTGCCAATCATTCTGAACCAGCCTTGAACAAACCCAAGGATCGGAAAAAGTTTAAAATTTTTTTCTTTTCCTGTACTTCCGATGGATAGTGACGATGTCATACATGCACGTCATAATGAAACATCATGCGCGGTTTGCATTCACTTTGATCGAGGAAGATGGAATACACAAAAGCGTTGCCCTCGAGTCTGCCAGAAGGAGCCAGTACTATTTAACGCTGCTTGCCAACAACCACCAATTACAGTTTCACCTGCCAGTTTGGATGCTTTTTGTACAGGTATGCCGCGTTATGCGAAAGCATAAACAAAGGCGCTTGTGTTTGTGGCAATTTGCCGAATACAATTTAGAGGATTGCCGCAAAAGAAAAGAGGAACCTTATATAAGCTGACTGTGCTTGTGTTTGTGAACACTAAGATTGTATTCAACGTTGATAAAGCTATTCTTTCCTTGTTTTGACAGCATCCCTTAGATGCTAAGTATTGTAGAGCTTTTGTGTAGCCATGTGATGTCTGAATCAAGAAACAATCAATTCACCAATGTTAAACAAAGACTCTCGAGCAAGTCAAAGCAAGACACTGGGCTTTTACATGTAAGATTTCCAACTCTAAAGACGGCAGTGTCGTTTTGAACAGCAACTGGACTTTACTGTGCCCATAAAAACTATATCTTGTATCGCGTCATCATCTAGTTTGAATAGACACTAGCTTATTGATAGCAAGGTGAGTGTGTTTGAGTTTCAGCTACTTGGCTCAGAAACAGGTGTGCTACCTTCAGGGAAGCAATCCTTTGCGCCGGAAAAACTCTCGCTATCAAATTTTGGTCTCTCGGACTGTACGCGGACCTGCCCGGAAGGGTGAAAAGAAAGGATAGGAAAAAGAAACGTCCTGCATAAGGCTGATCAGGTGCGGGCATGTACCGGAAAAGTAACGCAGCCTTTCCACGACACGCCTGTATCAGAACAGCACGTTGAAACTGTAGGGGATCGAGGAAGAGAAAAGAAAGGAATAATAAACAAAAGTAGAGTTTGCACAAGAGGAGAGTTAGCAATCACAATTACAATCATCATGGCAATTCTGCGGATGGATGACTCCTACTATGTATACCATAAAGATACGAGGCAATTGAGGTAAAGAATTTGTGTTGTAAGGAGACGCTCTGCTCGAGTGCCTCATGCTGTCGCTGGGCGAGAGCAGTCGTTACGGCACCTGACATCAACTGAGCTGCGGTTTAGACGTTACCCGGACAAATGCCATCAGACATTCCGGTATGCATGAGCATCAGGTAATCAGAAGGAGGTAATTGGGTAGGAAAAGAAACCGAGACCACCTGGTGATAGGTTTTCTGTCCGGCATTCCTCGAGACCCATCGCAGCGCGATATGCTGGCAGAGCAGCCCGCGCACAAAAGAAATCCAATTCTAGGTCCTATAAGCGTATGTCGGGTGATGCGCGCATCTCCTGGCCCCCTAGTGTTACATCATTGCGCGCCGAGAGCTGCAGCACCTGCAGTCACCGCTGACATAAGCAGAAAACGTTGTGTTTCTTATTATGCTCTTTTCTTTTTGAGCCCAGGAGACAACATGCCTCGCTTCAGGCTTATTTGCCCTTTTGACATTGGAAAAAAATGTATATAAGGAGTAGCTGCTGCCGCTTTTCAGCCCTGAATTGTGGTTGTTTTTTTGTTCTCTTCTATTTTAGCATCACCATCATCCTCCTTCCTCATCCCCCAGTGACAGATATACCTTGAGATATACTCTGTTATTTTTACCTTTCTACATTTTAACTTTTAGACACATCCATTATGACTACTCCTGCTGCTGTTACCAGTAATAAGCCACACTCTATTGGTGCTGTTAGACCAGAAGATTTCTTGGAACTTTATACTCCAAAGGATGACGAACACGATGAAATCTACAGAAAGCTCTTGGCTGAAAAGATGCAAGTGAAGGACCCTAAGTCTGGTAAATATCAAAGACCATGGAACTTTGAAGTTTACAAAGGCTTTTTCAAGCAAGCTGACGAAGGTACCGATCCATTCTCCTTCGACTACATTACCGACGACTTTGGTGTCAAGAAGCCTTGGGCTGAAGTCATTAAGGAAGTTGATGAATTGAACAAGAACTCAGACTCTAATGTGAGCTATAAGGTCTTATTCTTGGCCAGACACGGTCAAGGCTGGCACAACTTTTCCATGGCCAAGTACGGTTGGGACGACTGGGAAGTTAAATGGTCCCGTTTGAATGGTGACGATGAGTTGACCTGGGGTCCGGACCCATTCTTAACTCCATTGGGTATTCAACAAGCCAAGGACAACAACACTGCTTGGAAGAAGCAAATTGAAAAGGGTGCTCCAATCCCATCTGCCTTTTATGCTTCTCCATTCACTAGATCGATCCAAACTTTGATCAACACCTGGGACGGTATCACTGAATACCATCCATTGATCAAGGAAGACCTTAGAGAAACCATGGGTGTGCATACATGTGACAAGAGATCCCCAAGATCTGTCATTGAAGAAAGATTCCTAAAGCACGGTTTTACCATTGAAGAAGGTTTCCCAGAAGAGGACGAATTGTGGTCTCCAGACCGCAGAGAAGTCATTTACGAGCAGAGTTTGAGAATCAACAACTTTATGAACTTTTTGTTTGAAAAGGACTTTGGTAAAGAGAAACAAGATCACTTTGTCAACGTTACCAGTCACTCTGGTACCATCAGATCTTTCATCATGGCTTTGGGCCACAGAAAGTTTGCCATTGGTACCGGAGGTATGATTCCAGTTGTCGTCAAGGCTACCAGAAGAACTGACGACTTGTAAACTTTTTCAGTTCTTTTCGATTGAATATTTGCAGCTACAGCATATTCCACCGTGTGGAAATAGTTGGTTTAGCGATTCGAACTTCAATATTCCTATCGTTCCCACTCATTTGTTTTTTCTTTTTTTCTCATTCTTATTTTCTGCCTCGCTAGTTTTAATTTTGTTCTTGTTCTTATAGATATTAGGCACTTGTGCCATTCATTTTTATTTTTGTCACCCGATTGTTTGTCTGGATTTGGTATTTCCAAAATACACACTATACTGGTTATAACGAATTGTGAGTTTTTGATAGTACAGGTCGTGTAAAACGTTTTTTTTCCGAAACGCGCGTCAGTCAGACTTCGTAAATAAACCAGGGGTGCCCTCACCCTACCCAATTGTAGGTCACTTTTAGCGAAAGGAATCTTTATTAGCGCTCTTTCTGAGATGGAGGAAAATTACTACTCATCATGGACGTTGGATGTTGGGACTAATGCCAAGGAGTGCCAACATAGGCAAAAGGGCAAGCACGCGAGGTATGCCACCGCTTCGAATTTGCTTGGGGTCATTAGGAAAGAAACAGAGACCAGGAAATGTAGGCGGCGTTCTTGGGCCATGGCCATGTGCGCCCTGAACAACATGGCTCCTCTCGTAACAGGAAGAAGTTGCTTAATGGGCATAAGTCCAATTCTAAGCCTCATCTACTCCCCTCTTTTAGGATACAGGATATAGTAATATTCTCATTATTCAATCATTATGTCATCGTAGTTCAAAATAAGTAGTAAAATGGACTAATGGCGCAAGGAAATATATGAAGACAACTATGATGTCGTAACCAAGCAACTAGAAGATGATCTTGGTGAGGATATTTTTGATAGTATTAGCTAGAGGAACTACTATTGAGAAACAAAGTCAAAGTTTTCATAATGAATGGAAAGAATTAGCAATTGAGGAAGGAGCTAAAATGGATGGACAGGTCGAAAGAATAAGTAAATATATTGCAACTATGAATTATTATTGAGAAAAAGGATATTGGATACCGCAAACAGTTGAAATGAAAGATAGGACGATGTAGACTATGATTGAAGCTTGGAAAAGAGATACTATGGGCAATATTTTAGTAATATTACGGAATAAATTTGAGAACTTGCTTGGTGCGCTTGAAAATAGAGGAAGCAGTTATGAGTATTTATTTTCTACACAGCGGGCTGGATGTAATGTATTTTTCTATTTTACTTCATTATACTTTCTTAAGCCTAAAGCGGTTATAATGGGGTCCTAGTGTTGGCAATACGTTGAAATTTGACTTGTTTAATTTATTTACTGCTAAAGCTTTTGATGGTATAGAAGGTAGAAACTGGTTTTCCTCATCGCAAAGTAAGATCGATAAAAGCTACAGTTGTTTTTGCTAGCGTATGATTAAAATGCGAACAAGGTACTTGATTTTCGGAGCAGGTGTTATAGACCGAACCAAAACATTAGCGGGTCGAGACCCAGTAGGGAGGTTCAGATGCAATAGAGGCGGAGTGCTCGACATGGCAGCCGGCTATTGTGGGCTCTGCAAGGTACAGACGCCTTGCGGTTAATGTGGCGAGAAAGAGGGTGTTTGGCGAGACCAGCAGCCTCAGGTGCGAGATAAGAGCCGGCTTCGCCACAAGCAAACTAAATGTTAGCCGGGTTTCTAGGGACGGTGCTGCCATAAGTCAGGCGCTCTGTAGCTGTGCAAGGGTATCCAAAAGTCTAGCATTTTCCTTTGCTGAGCGGTTTTCTGCCTTTTGTTTCTATTTTTTCTTGACAGATGCACGCTTCTGCACGAAAACAAGGCGGTGGTGCGCTTTTGAACCCAAACAAAAGACTCGAAGATTCGGCGATAGGCGTACTAGGGAGAAGTGAGCCCGGCGCTTAGCGCTCTGCTGGCTTGCCTTGGTAATCTCAAGGCTGTCCTGTGCAAGAAGGCATCTTCCCGGAGGGCACTCCTCTTACAAGGGGTTGCGGGAAAAACGTCGTCAATATTTCGTAAAAGCATATATAGCCTGGCGGCAGAATACAAAAAGCAGCAGAAAAATAAAACATCAAGAAAGCAACGCGTGAGGACAAGCGAACAAGAAGGGCGGGAAAAAGAACTGAAGGGCAATACCGAGCAAGCTGTTTCACAGAACGGAGTGCTGGTGTTTCTGACGACAACAGCGTTGGCCTGCTTCGTAGAATGGAATGTTCCATAGTCCCTAGCCGCTCAAGTCTTGTTTTTCCTTCTACCAAAAAAGCTTCTCTTCTTCTTCTTCTGCGGCGGCTCCTTTGCCGCCGCCTTTTGGTACACTGGCTGCTCTATCGAGCGCGGGACGCTCGCAGCGTTATCATAGGGGGCGCTGTGGTACGAGAGGGCCGGCGGCATGCCGCTCTGACTGGCGCCGTGATACAACGACGAGTCCGGTCTCACGGCCCACCCGTACACGGGCGTCTCCAAGTTGGTCTTATAGAACGGGTCGCCCGTAGCGGCGTACTCAAACGAGCGGATCGTATCCATGGGGCGCTCGTCGCGCGAGCGCGTCGGGTTCGAAATGTCAGGCCGAACAATCGCATTGCCAAAGGCGTCCTTCATCTGGGTCTGCTGGACGAGAGCCGCGAGCGAGTGCACATTGTCATGGCCGGTCTGCATCTCCTGGAAAGGCTGATCCTCGTTGACGGCGTTAAGGATCGGATCGTGCACGTTGATGGTGCGCACCTTGAGCTTGTCCTGGTCCTGCTTGGAGATCTTGACGCTCTTGCGCACGTCGTCCGTGCCAGACTTGGTGCGCTTGTGAGACTTTTTTCTTCCAAAGGCCATGCTGGGGACGCTGGGCGAGAAAGGGTTTGCTGGGGTTTCGCTGGGGGTGCTGGGACGGTGAAAACCGCGAGAGTCCTGATGTATGCTGGGAGAGACTGTCTGTGCGTTGAGGGGTGCGTGTGGAGAGAAACAGAGAGAGAAAGCACGCAGAGAAGGCAGAGAGGGAAAAGCAGATGGAGACTGGGAAAGAAGGACTGGGAAAGAAGGACTGGGAAACATTGCAAAACGAAAAGCGAAAAGCTAGGAGAGACCGCAGTTATATAGCGTCTAGAAGAAAGGAAGGCGTAGCGAGGGGGTGCTCTCTCCTCGCTACCGTCCGCCTGGTATGCTGCTAGGGAGAAGGAAAAGACTGTACGAAAGCAGCCCCAAATGTACACAGCGCAGCGGCGACGACGGCTGTGCGCGACCTTCCCTTTCGCGGGAACTCTCTCCCTTTCTTTGCGAGGTCACCCTCGACTAGACAGTGGTCGTGGCGATTGTTGGTACGATGCTTGCCGATTGTTGTTCCTGCGCTCGGGAGACAGTGGGAGATCTTATTGCTGTCTGTGCCGGGAAGGAGGAAACGGCCCATGCGCCCCGTTTGCCCTGTAAACGGTTACCTCGCGATCGCAGGGCTGTGTGCGCACCCCCTATCTTTCCGCCAATAGCTGAGAGCAGCTTACAACACAGAGCATAGTTGACTTGATACGTTGAAAAAACAGTTCCAAAAAAAGCCATCCCAGACGAGGCAAAGGCCTGGACAGACCGACAGGGCGGTCTTGTCGCCAGGGCGTCCAGCCCGAGAGTCGCGTCCAGCCATCCTGTGGAACAGAAAACATAGTGCACCTCCTTTTGCAAGGAGGCTATAGCAAGAACTCTAAAAGTAGCAGACTAAAAACTGGCAGCGGCAGAACCGAAAAATAGGAATTGTGCAAAGGGGAATAAACAGACAACAAAGCGTAGCAAGGAGGAAATAATTGAACAAAACAAATAACAAAGAACATTGGGCCATTGGTGGAGACAAAGACCGGCATTGTCACATGGCTGCGGTCATGTCATAGCCTTGGTCCAGCGTGGCGAGGAGGCGAGCGACAACAGGGAGGATGGCTTGCTTGTCAAAGACCATGCTGGCGGATCGGCAAGCTGTTTTGGCGAAACTGGTTGCAAACAAAAGCCGGGTGTTTTTCGCTGCTTTGGCTATCAGTCTTTAATCGTTCCAATCCTTTTGAACATATTTTCTTTCTGTGATGCCCACCATAGTTACATTTCAAATTCTTCCTTTGCCTTCGTGTTATTCTTAGTAACCGGTTTACTTGTTATTTCAGGGATTCGCTGTTACGTTAATAAAGTATACGTTTTAAAACTTTGTAGAAGTGTAGAAGGCTTGACTTGGTACCCCGATGGTTCTTTTTCCAAGACAACCAGACAAGTCAGATCCTCTTTTTTGCTTTCCACATGTTGAAGCGCCATCTGAATTTGCTGAGCAGATGATGATGGACTTTCTTTACAAGTTTACATATAATGCTGCAAAAAGACAAATGCAGAACCAATAGTGCGTGGCTTTTATTTTATCACAATTTATAAAGAGAAAAAAAAAGGTTATAATTTGAATAAAACTAAACGAGAGTACAACTTGCATAGAAAATGCGCAATTAATAAACAGTGCTGTAAAAATATTCTCTTAAAAGTACAAAAACTGAAGAGACCTTTGAAAGAATTAAACATTAGAAAAGCTTGTGATAGAGCGGTTAGCGTCGCTTCTCGAGGCATCTCTGTCGCGGTAAATAAACCTTGAGACAAAGCTCCGTGAATCATTTCCACTGCGGTTTATTTTTTGAATATGGTGTCTGACACGCTTGAGCCACAATCTAGCAACGAGAAGACCCGTAAGGATGGCGAATAAAACAACACTAAGGATGCCAAACCGCCAACCCAAACCTGAAGCCTCCTGGCCAGGCAAGTCACATTTACACTAAAGAGACCAGTGATCACATTGAGAGGAACCAAAATTGTAGCAATGACTGTAACTTTGGAAATATTTCGGTGATTATGTGGTTGGAGTTGAAAGACTCGAGTTGAAGCTGTGAGAGATAGTTGGTATGCGAGCGTGACAAAATTTTTTCATACGACGTCAAGTTCATATTCATGGTGATAATATGGTCCTGAATATCACACAAAAATAAAGCAATTTCCGCCCTTGGTTGAATGGTACCACCAATTTCAGCGACCAATGGGATGCTGTTTGACCTTGAGACCTTCTTGCTATCCAGGCTTTCGACATCATTGCCGCTTTCTGTTTCCGCGCCCGAGTTTGCAGCTAAAATAGCATTGTTGAGCGACATTAAATTCAACTGGGCACGGTTTTTGGCTACAGTGGCACCATTATTACTATTTCCCCCATTGCTTCCATTTGAAGAGTCCGTGATTGATCTGTGACCGTGGCATCTTTTAAACAACATTTTCAAAACATCAGCTTTACCGCTGAGGAGTCCAATAAGAGTCATGACTTTTCTTCTAGAGTCACCGATTCTGTGCAACATTGTACTGAAGCTGGCATCTCGGATGACAAATACAGTCGTTTCAATAGCACTAGTCTCATAGTCAATTGTATCAATGACAGGGAAAAAGTATCAGTGATGCTATCGATTAAAGCGTAACAAATCCAGTCCGGACTTAAAGGAATATACCCTTTCAACTGCCGTATCCGTCTTCTCACGTTTATGCAATGAACTACAGGAGCAAACTGAAAGGTCAAAATACCAGATTTGAAAACCACCATGTAAAAGTTTATTGGCTCTAAAAACTCGTCAGACTCTGTATCTGAGTCAAAACTGTGAAAAGTAATGAAGTAATAGTCCTTGAAAAACTCAACCTTTTCGCGCTTTTCGCACATTCTGATATCTTCGGTAGTCAAAGGGTGAATACCCAAAGCTTTGGATAGAACCTTGGTTTCATCATCAGTAACACAGCAGCAGTTGAGCCACTACACAGAACTCCGGTCTTCAGTACCAAATGAATCTTTAATAGATTGGCCTGGTTTGACCAAAGAAGGCAAATCAGGAGCATGAATGGTGCTCTCGCTTGCTGAAGTAAACAACATCAATAGTTGGAGGAATTTCCTTGTGCACTGCAGACGAGGCATCAGAGATGCATTCATTGTCACGAGTGTTCTCGTTTCCTTGCCCAGCACCAAAGCCGCGTAAGCTTATAGTGCTCTTAGCGGCCTCTGAGTGCTGAAGCCATTTTGGCATATATTTCATAGCCGCCTTGGATAATTTTCTGTTCCCATTTGAGATAAATTTCGGCTTGCGGTTTTTGCTGCCGTCAGAATAGTCATAATAGTCATCTCCAAGGGAATCGTCTGCATACTCTACATTCTCTTTTATCAATCCTCTGTTTTCTTCTCTCTGATTATCGATAAACTGCTGTAGCTCCTCAAAATCGATACCGCGGGGACAGCAGTGCTCTGTATCCATAGGAATGCAGACATCCTCCTCATTATCCGTCCAGTTGTCTGAGTCTTCGTCACTGTCACCAGCTTCACTTGGCACTGTGTTTGGAATAGTGCTTCTCGTGCGTAGCCGAGCCATATGATTGTTAAACAGAGCCCCCCCCCCCTCCCCGAGGAAGGCCTCTCAATGTTTATGCCCCTCATTTTGCGAATTTCGTGCTTGAGCACGCCTGCCGGTATTATTTGATTATACAGGTGTGGTTAGTCTTATCTGACTAGCGCCGCGCTGTTGTTCAACATTGCTGGAATTCATAAGCTGCTTATATATTGCGTTTGAAATAAGAATTTTTTTTTATAAGTTGTAGGTTTGAAAAGGCTTTGCATGGTACGATATTGTTTCCGGAAAATTGCCCTTAATGGTAATACTGGATAGTAATCACTTTCTGTGCTACTAGAGAGATATTTTTATGGCTACCAACGGCCTCTTATTTCTCTTTCGCGCTTTTTTGCGCTGCAACACCCAACTTGGAAACACACATTGCACATGTTATACTGTTGATGTGTATATACCGATGTTATCCAGGCATAAGTAGCTTGGTCCAGAGACCTAAACATTTGGTATGTTGATCAAAGTACGAAGTACGGCAGAACAGCTTAAAAGTGCCACCAGTGCACGGCCGCAAGCATGCAACCATGTTGTCGACAGTCGCCAGTTCTATTTGAGGTACCATTAAAAATAGAACTCCCAGATACATAGCTCCAGTCTGGCTTTACGAACTGCTAGCGGCTCAGGAATTGCACAAACTACAAACTCGTTTTACAATGACAGACTTATTAATCACCTTTTGTTTGAGAGCTCAAAAGCTTATCGACCCTTTTTTTGACAAAGTAGTGGGTGCGCTTTTCGGGCGTTTATGATTGCAAGCAAAAAGCCTCTGCTTTTCCAAAAAGCAAAAACTCTCATTAGAAGGAAACTATAGTCCTATGCTATTTGGAAACGCGATAGTAGGCCAACAGCGGCGCTCGATTGTGCTGCGGTTACATTTTCTCTTCTTATAGCGACTTGTTATGGTGTGTACTGCTTTTCCATGCTCCATTTGCTGTTTAGCGTTGCAGTTTTCCGTCTGCTGTCGCTGGCGACATGTTGCTGTTGCACGAAATCAAATAGTGTAGTATACTGTGATATACTGTAGTAGTACACCAAGTTGTTTGTCTACGGTAGAGTGCAAACAGCACAAAAAGTATTATACGCAGGTATTCGACACACGCACCAGTGTTCATAACGCGCCAGCGCAAAACAGCCGCGAGGGAAAAAATAAAATAAACAAAGTGCAGGTTGAAGTTGTCGATGCTCCAGCACTAGGCAAGCGAGCTCTTCTTGCACATCAAGCTTTTTCTGTCACCACGGCTACCAGGTGCTGTTGCTAGATATATCACAAACCCGCTTGACACAAACCACAGGAGCTACACCTCAGTGTGCACAAAGGAAATATCTCAAAGAAAAGCCGCGTAACAATTGTGGGGTAGTGAAGGAGAAACCGGATCGAAAAGTGTCGCATATCTTACATTACATATTTCAAGTCATCGTCTGTTTATCAGATTTGGTTTCTGGTTAACTGGGAGCAATCAGAATAGTTTGTTAGAAAATTGCTCGAAAGTAGGGCGTTAAAATAGTTCTTTTCAACAAGACGTTGTCATCAGTTCATCGAAAGAACATATTCAGAGGAAGTTGAAATTTGCCAAACCAAAAGGGCGTCTTCTATTTTGAACAAACAGCTCAGTTTGCAACTTCAACATGTCGTCAAATAACAATCCCAACAACAATAACAAGCAAAGCAGTAGTGCACTAGGGGTCAACCCAACAGGCGCCGCAGGGACTCCAGCCGCCAATACCAACGCCAATGCTAATGCCAATGCTAATGCCAATGCTAATGCTAATGCTAATGCTACATCGTCCCAAAATACTCCTGCCTCCAACGCGAACAGAGCCCCCATGAGCAGCGCCAGTGGAAACGCTAATCCCACTAGCAACAATAGCAACAGTAACAATGCCAACAATAATAGCAACAGACAAAGTCAGGCCCAAAGGCAACAGCAGTACTCACAGGCCGACTTGAACAAGATTGTGTTGGAGTACTTAAACAAAAAAGGGTATCACAAGACAGAGTCCATGTTGAGAAACGAGAGCGCCAACGTTCCTATCGGGTTCAACCAGCCGCTTCCGGTCTCGCCGGCCACTACCGGTATTCCAAGCAAGCAGCCTGCAGTAGTGAGGGCAGAGAATCAGCAGCAGCAGCAGCAACAATCGAAAGCCGACAAGAGACAGCCGCAACAGCCACGACAACAACAACAGCCACAACAACAAGCACAACAATCACAGCAGCAGCAGCAAGTGGGGCCGAGCGGCAAGATCTCAAAAGCCGACAAGTCGCAGTTCAGATTGATAAATCCAAGCACCCCCAGCAGCGAGATCTTGTCCGAAATCAACGACCAGCTCAAGGACCCACAATTGTACTTTAGAGGCTACAAGATTCTTCGTGATTGGATTGCCTCGTCATTGGCGTTATATAAGCCGGAGTTGTCCAAGTTGCTCTACCCGATATTTGCGAACTGCTACATTGATTTGATATCTAAAGATAAGACCGACTTGGCTAAGCAGTTTTTCGACAAGTTCAAGGACGACCACATTGTCTTGCACGGCACCGAAGTTGTGGAGATCTCCGCCATATCTCTTGTGGATCACTTGAAGGTCAATACGTTCATTAAAAACTTTAGAGAGAAAAAATACAAGGTGAAAATCTCCTCCATTTGTCTCTACTTATTGTTGTACTTTTTGAACGAGAACAAGTACGTTGGTGGTGAGCTCATTATCAGGGTTATCAACCAGTACTTGGACTTTGAGATCAGTAACGACAAGCTCAATAGATTCGATGCCGTCGACAACTTGCTTGATCCAACGGAAGGCATCCCAGAATTTAACGAGAAGAATATCGAGCAGTTTAATTCAAAAAAGCTCAAGTTGGGCAAGTTTCCAAGAGATGACAACTTTGACAAGGAAATTGAGAATGAGTTGAAATCCAAAGATGAAAAAGAGACTCAAAAGCGGAAAAGTAGCAGCGCTGCCGGAAAGAAAATTTCTCTAGTTGACGAGTTCCAAAAGATAAAGTCTGAAAAGCCCAACCCTACTGCGACAGGCGGCGCAGAACAAACAAAATCTGATGCTGACGGCGATAGCCATGTTGCCCCAGACGACTCTGAAGGGGCTGTTGCCAAAAGAAACGACCCCAAAGTAGATATTGAAATTAAAGACGACAACAACGGCACCATCTTGGACAAGATGAAAAAAGATGACGAGAACTTTGAGTCTCCCATTAGAGAAGCGTTGCCGCTCCCACCAAAGACCATCTTTGACTTGAAGAAAGAGATCCAGCTAGTGCAGGACTCCAGATCCCGCTTAAAGTTGTCATTCGACAAGAATCAGTTCTCGCCACCTTCCATTTGCATGTATACTTTCCACAACTCGTTGAACGAAATTACCTGCTTGGAATTCAACGAGAACAGCAATTTGATCGCCGCTGGGTTCGAGGACTCCTACATCAAGTTGTGGTCCATTGACGGCAACCCGCTAAAATCAATCGTCAAGAGCGACCCGCAAAATAAGCAGAACACCCGGAGACTCATTGGCCACTCGGGCACCGTCTACAGCTTGAGTTTCTCCCCGGATAACAACTACTTGCTCTCAGCCTCCGAGGACGGCACCGTCAGATTGTGGTCTTTGGACACGTACACCACCTTGGTAATCTACAAATCGCACAACGAGCCCATCTGGGACGTCAAGTTCTCGCCCTTTGGCCACTACTTTGTCACGGCATCGCACGACACCACTGCCAGACTCTGGTCTGTGGATCACATCTATCCCTTAAGGCTCTTTGTCGGGCACATGAGCGACGTCGACTGCATTGCCTGGTTCCCAAACTCGTGCTACTGCTTCACAGGCAGTGCCGATAAGACTATCCGCATGTGGGACATTATGCGGGGCGATTGCGTGCGGTTGTTCGTGAGTCACACTGCCGCCATCAATGCCCTTGCCGTGAGCCCCCAGGGCCGTATCTTAGCCAGCGCCGGCGAGGACGCCATCATCACGTTGTGGGATATCGCCACGGGCAAAGTGCTCAAGACTATGAAGGGTCACGGCATGAAGGGGTCAATCTACTCATTGGACTTCTCCAAGGACGGCAACGTGCTTGTCAGCGGCGGCAGCGACAACTCGGTGCGCGTCTGGGATGTCAAGAAGAACTCCGAGCACCAGCTCTCGGAGCCTGTTCCTTTCTTTGGCTCCTCGACTAGCACCGCCTCCATGGATGTCGCCAACGGCACCGCCTCTGCCAACGGATCCTTAAAGGATGCCTCCGGAAAGCCTGCCCTAACTGCTGTCGTACCATCATCGTCATCGGGCAAGAAGAATGCCGGTAATGCCAACGGATCCTCCTTCAAACCCGACTCCGATGGTGCCACGAACTCCAATGACTCGAATAGCAGCAGAAAAAAGACAAAGGAATTAGGGCTTTGCACGAACGATCACGTCGGTGCGTATTTTACGAAGCAGACGAGCGTGTATAAGGTGCACTTTACAAGACGGAACTTGTGTCTTGCGGCGGGCGCCTTCTCGGCCGCCGAGGCCACGGGTACGTTAGGATGAGAGAAGCTAGACGGTAGAAAATAGGAGTACTATAAAGAAGCGAATGTAAACTATTTTATTGTTATTGTTAGTTGTAAATGTAAGGATCAAGAAAATGAAAATAAAGGAAAAAATGGCAGTCCTATCGTGTGGTTCATACCTTCTGTTATCAAGAGACAACTGCCAACGGCAAAAAGGGTTCCCTTTTTAAAGTATTTCTTGGTGCGTAGTAATTTGAAGTTACCTTCAATACTAAAGGGTGTATAGTTCTGTTTATGCTTTGCTGAGGACAAGTTTCGGTGACCTAAAAAAAACTTTATAGAATAGCGTATGATTTGAAGATTAGAAATACTGAAAGTAGTATGCATTGAATTGAGTATTTAGGAAGTATCTAGGCGAAATGAAAATGGCTGGACCAGGTAAGAAGCGATGTCAAAAAATAGAGATAAAATGAGCTTGAGCCTGCTATAGTAGAAGAAAGAGAATAAGGTGACTAAGAAAGAAAAAATAGAGAGGCAAAGGGGGATTGACATAACAAAGAAGTTGAAAAGGCGTGGGTAGAAGAAATATAAGGACCAGAAAGGGTCATGATGGAAAAGTGATAAGTTTTTAGAAGGATAACTCTTCGGCATTCATTGTAAAGAAGAAGGTAATGGAGAACAGGCAACGAAATAATTGAAAGTGGCAGACTACCTCCGAAAATTGAACTGAAGTGATAGTATAAAGTAACAAGAAGTGGAATTAAGAACCATAGATATGCAAGGTGAACGAGAATATTACAGAGGAAAAAGTGTAAAGATTTTCTTTTATATTTTCCTATTATCAAGAAGTAACGCCAAAAGCCTCACCCTTTCCCAAAACAGTGTTGAACCTGTGTCTTGAGTATCCATGTTGATGGCAGTATAGTCGTTTCCCCACCATGTAGGGGCCTCTAAGTGGTTTAACGTCAAGCACAAGAACACCAGAAGCGAGGCCCAGATGAGAAAAACGGAAACACAAAAGGGAACAAGACGCTGCCGAGCAAGATAAGGAAGCCCTACATGATGGCAGCAAACTGCGCAAAGAACAACACCCATTGCTCAAGCTTCATGTACTGGTCAAGCTTCATGTCGGAGACGAAGGTGATGGCCTGGGCGTTGATAATGACATACCGCCTGTCCGAGCACCCCTTGTATGCCTTCATAAATATGTTGCGGACTTTCTTCTTTTCCTTGGACTTAAGCTGCTTCACTAGGTCCCTGAGGTATAAGAGCAATACATGCACCATGGTAGCGTTTTGCGGAAAGATCCAGGCGATGAAGGCAAAAGAGGACAATGCCTGGAACAAATAGCAAGGGGTCCAGTGACAGATAAAAGAGCCAATAAGCACGTACCCAAAGAACTTTAATCTCAATATTTACCAGTATTTGACATGGCAATTATCATTGATGTGGATTTCGGTTAAGAAAATGGTGGTGATCAAGTTAGAAGGCCAAATCATGGGTGGAGGAGTGACAAACACGGAAATGAGAAAGGACAGCGCACGCAACAAGAAGAGCATCTTCAAAGCGGCACCAATGGTATTCATGATAAATCCAATAAGCCAGGCTCTAATTACGTTGTGGAGCATAAACTGGCGGCAGGTGGGGAGAATGGCGGTTCTGACCTCGGGGCGGATGGAATCGTCCTCGACTTTTAAGCCGGAATATTCCTCTTCAAGGACAACCCATGAGATGTCAAAGACCATGGGGTCAAAGTCACGCAATGTTGGATATTCATGCAATATTTTCACCATAACTTCCTGGGGTATAGTGCTCGTAAACATTTTTCTCGTCCTTAGTGCTGGCGCCTCGTGACACAAGCTCTTTGATGTTTCCATAATCGGGTTTTTAAAACTCTCGATACTCAATGAATCTGTGATTGAAAGAAATAAACAAGGTGCTATTCAAAATTGCTGGAATATAACTAATTTTGTTTTCTTGTAGCCGATCTAAAAAATAAATTCTCTTTACTCAACGATAAGCATCTTCCAAGAAACATGGATCCATTGAGCATTTTATACAAGCCCAAGCACCCTCTATTATCTACAGTTATCCTGCCTTTATCAGTGGTAAGCCTCAGCCACCCTTGGAAGCCCTTTAGAAGGCAGCAATCCAGAAAACTTTTCCAAAAGGAGCGGCCCTCTTTTATCGTAGCCACTCTCTCGCCATTGAGGTATAAACGCGCCAATTAATGTGGGCATGTTGGGACATTCCATAGACCACAAGGCACATGACACTTCTGTCACGCTAGTAATGCGTGTTTATGCGGAATTATGCATGATCCCGTAGCTGGTGAGAGTCGTGGACTCTCAGTATGTAGGTAACGAGAAATGACACCGTGAAGGAAGCTTCCACTGTGTCGTTGTCCTCATAATGCACAGCGGAAATGGAAAATCAAAAGAAGGCACTTACGGGGTGGAGAGTAGGAGGGAGGATTGCTTGGTAGGATTGTACTGTGCCCATATAAAAAGGCCTTTTCACTGCAAATGTGCTGATGTGTAGTTTCGACGCCTTGAAAGAATGCTTCGAGGGGATATAGTACGTTGAGTATCTTTTTGCTTAAGTAATTCCCCGCGACTGTTTTTTTTTTGTTAAAGAGAGTGGACAGGGGAAGTGGCGTACGGTTGTATAGTAATCAATGCTTTAGAGATTTGCACACAATTAATAGCGAGGGAGCCATTCAAGTATCCTAGTACTTCATTTGATATAAAGGCCTTGGGTATCTCTCACAAATTTGTTTATTCCTTAGCTATATAATAGTAGCTTTTAGTATATGGATTTTATTTTTTAACCAAAAATAAGCAGCCAGAAACATAGTACCGTTTGTTTTTGTAAGATGTCCTAATTTTATACCATTTTCATGTGCTTGAATCATTTGAAAAATTAGAAAGACGTTGACAATTCAATAGTAACAGCATTGGGCCACTCAGGATCTCTAAGGCTCACGTGATACCTTTAAGCGTCCAATACGGTCTATATTCAAAGAACTTTACCAAAAACTGTTGCCTATTATTTTTCAAGTTCCTTGTCTTTCGCTTTGTCACTTGCTACGAAAGTCGCGGAGCTTATGCCAATTCATTCATTATTCATTCATTATTCATTCATCAATGATGCAAAGAAAAAAATAAGAAAAAAATAAGCGGGGCAGAAAAATAAAAAATAGTAATAACAATAGAGAAAAAGAGTTTATAGAAAAAATGGTCTTAAAAATGAAAGAAAAACAAAAAACTAAAAGTACGTTAAAAAAGTAACCGGGACAAAAATATATAGGGGAAACCAAGAAAGCCGAATAAAGATCATTAGACAGCCCTTTCAACGTTGATAATGCCATCACCCAACTCTTTCAATATGGACAACAAGTCTCCGCTGTCGTGGGCGGCCTTAAACTGGCGGGCGTTGCCGATGGGCTTGCCGGCAATGACAATGCCAGGCAAAATGTTCTCACCTTCTTCGAGTTCCGGTAAGCCGTAAATGTTCTTTTTCCCTTCTACCAGCCTCTTCTGGTTTTCGGAGGGCCCGTTCTCACTTTCAGAATGTTTTTCATTGTTATCGGTGTCGTCATTTTTGTTATCATTGTTGTTATTTGTGCTTTCATTTTCATTCAAAAGAGACTCCGCGCGAGATTTGGGCTTGGAGTTGCCAGCGCTGTCCTTCTTCTTGCCGGCCACTTTGGTGCCAAACAAGTTGTAGTTTTCGTTTTCGTTATTGTTGAGTTTGTGGTAGAGCTCGTTAATGTAGATGGCCAACTCTTTGAAATGCGGATGGCGATCTAAGGCCACATAGGTTGGCACCGGAGTGATTTGATAGTGCTCCCAAAGGGTTTTCAACAAGTTTCTAGAGGAGGTATGATGGGATGATTCGTCTCTTTTGACCTTACGAGAACTAGAATCATCCTTGGTCAGTACTACAGCGGTCTTCTCAGATGATTCGGAGGACAAAGTGGACGACGACGAGGAATCCTTTGGAATCAACACATTGGACTTGTCCCAGGTGAAAATCACCACCGGTGAGAGCGCCACAATGGCCTTGAACTCGGCGCTTGGGTCAAAGCCGGATTTACCATAGTCGTCCTTGGAGTCATAGGTGCTATAGATGCTGTAGTCCTTGTTCTTGCTGGCGCCAGGACCCTTGGGAATAATCTTCTTGTTGGCGCTGCCGCCCTCCGGGACATTGTCCTTCAACTGGTTGTCGGCCATCTCCTTGGAGGCCTGCACCACAGGTCTGGCCTTATCATCGGCGAGCAGGTTGCCGTTCAGGTTGCCGTTCAGGTTGCCGTTCTTGGTCCTGCTCTTGGCGTGTTCGTCTTCGTACTTGATGTTGGCGGCGGCAGCGGCAGCAGCTTTGCGGTTCTTGCTGATCACGTCATCGACCTCGGCCTCAGCGGCCTCGGGGCCCTCATTCTGGCCCGAGTAGGCCATCTCAGAGGCACCGTTGATGATGCTGTTGGCGATGGTGGTGCTAGTGTCGCCGCCCAGGGCGGCGGCGCCAAAGAGCTTGAGGAGAACAAAGGCGATGGTGAAGAAGGCAATTACAGGCACGACGAGCCGTCTGCGGCGGGGATGGTGGATATAGGGCTTCTTGAGGGCAGTGGACTCAAGATCGACATCAAAAGAGTTTGATTCGGGCATGTTGGAGAGTATTGGGCGTTTTTGAGGGGACTAGCAGGGAAAAGAAAAAGAGACCAACAGCGGAGGGAATAACAAAGAATAGGCACTGGGGTAGTAGTGAGTGCTTCTTGGAGAGGAGAGACTAGCAGAAGAGGAAGGAAGAGGCCAGATAATCAGGCCAAAGGAATGATTGCGTGTGAAGGAAAAAGACAAGCGCAGTGCGGGTGTGGACAGATAGAATGGACAGGGAATGATCCCGGTTAGCGGGCAGTGAACCGAAGATGGAGGGCAGGGGATATAGGAAGTGCTATGCTGTCTGGACGGCTATCGTAAAAAGCACACAAAGCAGGGAACAGAAGGATGCTCTTGGACAAACGACAAATGACAAGCGACAAATTCAGGTGCCGATGGCGCTCGGGAGGAGCCAAAGCTGGAGCAGGACGGCGGAGCAAAACAATCGGCCGGACAAAAGGCGGCGCGGCGGTTCGTCAAAGGTGGTTCGTCAGAGACAGCTCGTGGTGGTCTGCGCTGGAGACAAAGGTGAGTGTGCGGACGGTGGAAGGTCTCTTCACAGGCTGGTAATCCTTCTTTGGTGCTCGTTGATGATGCTCTCCGGCCGCTTCTTCGCTTCTTCGCTTTCTCGCTTCCTCGCGTCCTCGCTTCTACCTGGTGTTTTGCGCTTCGCAATCCTGGCGGTTCGCCCGGACTGACGCGCGCCACGGTTGCTTCCTGTCTCCATCTGCTATATACTGTAGGTTCACGCATGATATTTGGTTTTCTCCATATATCATGTGACACCACCATAGGCACAGCAGGGTAACAGTTTTGTACGAATATGCAGCATTGCTATCGTATCATCCGTAGACACCGGGACACCCTGCAAAACATCCGATGCTACGCTGCCTGGGCCTTGCTGGTGACGCTGTTCCAGTCTCTATCAGCCCTCTGGATGTCCACAAGTTGCTTCACTGCTCCAAACTGGGTTCCATAAACCTTATTGGCGTGTGCGGAACACCACCCAACAGGCTCCAGTTGCTGGTGCCGGAATGGCAAGCTTATTGTCCGCGTGCTTCTGTTTCGAACTGTCTGTTTGCTGTTTTGGCCCTCCGCCAACAGGGACTCGAGCTCGTAGCTGGTGTCTCCGTACCTCAAACTTACCATACAACCTAAATCGCAGAGCAACGCCCGTGCACAAACCTAGTGGCGCCTTTGAGGTTGGACGTATGGCACTAGGTGAGCAACACAAGGCGAACTCCATGCTGGACGGAGCAGTTTGAGTTGCTGGCTCAACGGGCCGCGAAATGGAGCTTGAAGCTCGGAGTTTCACCTTAGTGGTACATTTTTCCCGGTTGGAGCCACCGTTGCATGGTAGTCGTCTGTTCACACATAAAGAAAAAAAAAAGAGAAAATAATTAGCGTTGCAATCTCGACATGTCTACACTAAGTGTTGAGGAAAATGTTGTACTTATTATTACCGCTATTCCTATTAGTCCTAAAACGCCGCTTCTACACTCTTTGTATATGTTTTAGCATCGTGCATCAAAGTTTTGTAAAACCGCTGGCCAGCCGTGGGGCTATCTAACTCTCAAACCACCTCTCCAGTGCCGAGAGCCCCTCATCATGCCCGCTCCCACAACCCAGCTCACTCAAAATCATCAGCCTCACCCAAACGCAGTCGCACTGCCTACCGGCTGTTTTTCCTGTATCTGGCGTACTTTCTGTTCCGCTCCAACACCTTGATAGGCAGCTCGTAAGTGAGGAAGTTGAGGCCTTCTAAAAAGTGCAAGAAGGACACGTGCCCGAAAACTTTGCTGGCTGACAGCTTGTAACTTCTGGTGTTTGGGTCCTGTAAGACCATTTTGCTTTTTGGTTTATGGTTCTTTCCAGGTGGTTTTATGCCTGCGACGTTCTTTTCCTTGCTCTAAAAGAAGATATATGCAATGCTGAGAAGAAAAAGCGGTGCTGTTTTTATACAGCTTTGAACTATAGAAGCACAAAAACTAGGAAACATGCCCATTATTTATTCAAACATCTCAATTAACCTACCGAACAGTTCTCGAAATTGTAATTCCCCAATATCGTCAATGACTTGACCTGCTCGTCTCGTGTCACTTATCTTGTTTGAGCCGTTGGCTGGAAATTCCCTTTAAAATCCAAATTAGGAAAGAACTTTATGTTACATATGCGCTGGCCAAGGCAGTTTTCTTGCGCATCCTAAGAGTTGTTTCACTTACTTTATATTTAGAAATTACGCATTATAGGGCAGAGCTTGGTAATGGATCCAGATCACCTAGTAGTTACTTTAGAAAAAGGGCGTTTTTTGTGATATCATATTGCAGATTGCGAGACTGAGGAATATTTTATTTTCTTTTTACGTTTAGCTACTGTCATGGGTAAACATGCTACATCTAACTTTTCAACGCTCAAATACTGTCAAGACAGCATCCACCACACTCCCGCATTCACCTTTTTGAAGGAATGTGTTTCTCTCCAGTAAGCATATTAAGTTGTGAGTTGAACGCCCTGACCAAATGCAATCTCTTTGTCTGCTTGATGAGCTCCGCACTCGGCTCCTCTTCGCTCTTCATCTCCGCCTGTTCCATAACCGCCTTTGCGCTCTGGATAAGCTTGCGGACCTTCGCCACTTTCACCAGTGTCTCGTCAAACCCAACGTAGCTCTTCAACTGCTTGTCGCTCAAGTTCTCGATCTTGTCGTACTGGCCCCAAGCAACTTCCTCTAGCAACGCGTCGTCCCGCAACACCCGGTAGTGCCACTGCAATGTCGGGTTCTTGTATTCGCTCGGCACGTACCCTTTGGCGAGATCGAAGCTCTTTAAAAACTGTTTTGCAATAGCGGTGAGCTCGTCCGACACTGGAACAGCCCCGACTTTTGCCGGGAAAGTCCTAATGTTATCCGCCGACGGCAAGTGAATCAAAAAGAATCCCTGTGGAAACTGTAAGGCCGAGTTTTTCTGTTCCAAGGCTTGGTACTGGCTGGGCACCAACGCATACAAACTGGAATGACTGCCCAATCGCGTTGAGCCCCACACAATCGCCGCGCGGTCGAGCTCTTTGCAGGACTGGTACAAGCACGAAAAGGCCCTGAACGCATTAGTATAGTTTCCAGCATTGTTCACATAGATAAACTCTGAATTTTTGAGGTGATACTGGTGTTTGAACGCCCTGTGGATTTTTCTGAACCCAATGATTTTCAACTTGAAATTGTCGGGATCGTGGTCTTCTTCAAATGCCCGCACCGACCTTAGCTGCTCCGGCGTTAACCGGATGGCGTCATCACCAAATCTAATGGCTCGGATGAGTTCACTTTTTGGCTCAGTGATGGCACGCGATGAAGCGGCGGCAAAGTATTTTGTTCGCGAGAGCACCGGCTTGGGCGTCTCGGACTTGGTGTACACCGCGCTGGCGCTCTTGGGCATCACGTTGCTAAACATGGAGTATCCCTTGACGGCAATAGTCAACCCTGGCGCAATGTCCAACGGACACTGGAACTGCATTCTATGAATCTTCTTGCGGCTATCTACTTTTTTCCTGATATCTTTGATCGAAATGGCGTCCATGTTCTTTCCTACTTCGTAGGACCCGTTCTGGTTGACAAAATGGTTGTCGCCATTATCAAAGTAGAGCACCTCCGAGTACAAGCTGTTATCAAATTTGTGCAGGCTGTCGCAATTGAGAAAAAATGGAGTAATGTTGATATTGGCATTATCCAAGTCATCAAACAACAATCTAATGTTTTTCTTCATGCTCTGGCCCTCGGTCGTCTGAGCATTGAATGGCTTGTCGTTATCTGTAATCAAAAAGATCCTCTTATAATTGTACTTTTTATTGTTACTTGCATTGAATATGAACTCTTTTTTCATTTGAATGAGCACGTTGTTCAAGTACGTTCTGTTCTTGTCAAATTCCTCCTGAGCTGTAAACTTGATCATGGGAATCGCTTCCTGCAAGGTAACCGAAGGCTTCGCTAAGCCATCCTTGTCATCCGTGTCATTAAGCGTGTCCCGCACTTGCTTCATGATCTTGGTGTTTAAGTGCTGTAGCCTAAAGTATTGGTACATACCCTTTTCACAATTCGTGGAGGTTGTGGTGCTATTGAAAAAGTAGCAGCCTACTGCGGTGTTAGGAAGGGATATGGCCTGCTTAGCCATAATGTAGTCTATGCTCTCCAAGATCTCTCGCAAGGGGATTTTGCTGCCTAACTCCTTCTTGGGCTGGTACATTGTGCCGGTCAACTCGACACAAAAGATAATTGCCTCCTTTTGTTCATATTGCTATGAAATGTTAGTAACTTATTCTAAATAAGCCGAAATTCTAAAGATTCAAAAGCATACACTGCGAAATCTGATCTCACTGTTCGACATTCAAAAGCAATATTAGTACGGTAAAGCCTTGCCTTGGAGTTTCTTCTGCTTATCGTGCCGGATCAGAGTGCTCTCTGTTCAATGTTAATACGAAGAACTCATCGCGAACATCTCCAAAAACGCGGAAAAGACGAACAACCGTCCACGTGAGTCAATATATAACAGTGAGCTTATTTCTCTATTTTTCCAGACTTTCAACATCCATTCTGGGCATCTTCACATCAGCACCGTCAGATCAGTCGACAAGACAAGTTTTTAAAGAAGCAAGAGGAGTCAAACTATGGACAGTGATGAAATAAGCATCTTGAAAAATCAAGACGTTTTACTCAATGATATCAATAGCGGAATAACTTGGCTTCTTGAAGCCCCAACAGTAAGCGCCGAGAGCGTCAACTCACTTCTAAACTCCATCAATGAGTTCCAGTCAAATCCCCAATTACTAGACAAGAAACTATCCACCTTCATCAATAGGCTCGCCACGGCCTACATTACAAGCCTGGAAGAAGATACTAGTGAAAATGCATTGCTACTCCAAACTATAGGGAAGGTCATATACAATTTTTCCAAAGTCAGAGGAATAGAATTGGTCAGCACCTTACTTTCCACGAATATCGAGCACTTCAACCTTGTCGTGGAACGAACTTTCCAATTGTTGGAAACTAGTCAGGAGGATTGGTACGAGCTTTCGTTCTTGTTACTATGGCTATCGGTATTGGTTCTATCGCCATTCAAGTTGGACCAGCTAATAGGCGACAGTAACAAGATATACAGAATCTGCTTCGACCAGCTATTGGTTAATAGCAACTCAAACAGTTACTTGAATGACGTCAATGTGCTCTTGTTTTCTAAATTTTTATCTAGGGTGGACGCAGGCGATTACTTGCACTGCTACTATCATGATTATTTACAGCTGTCTTTCACCCGTTTGAGCTCGAACCAGCTACTCGCCAACTTAAAAGTTCTCCTCAATTTATTAAAGCTTATCAGCTATGACAAGCATGAAGACCTCTTAGAAATACAATATAAGTTAATATCTGAAACGTTTCTCAAAATAGTGGAACTGGATGACTACTCACCATTAATATTAAAATTGGTCATTAAGAATTTCGGACGCATGGCGGTAAAGTTTATTACTTTGTCGCAAAGTTCCGAGAATGATGATGACGAGAGCGGATATTTGCAAAAAATTGAAGACATTACTTCCTCTTTGCTATCAATCACAAATAACAAGGATACAGTGGTGCGGTATTCCAATGCCAAAAATTTAGCAAAGTTTGCCTCTTTGTTACCGGAGGAATTTCAACTAGATATTTTGGGCAGCACAATAAGTCAGTTAGAGATTGGTTCAATCAATAATTTACTCGAACAGAAGGAACATGCTTTACCGATTAATATAAACCAAAACATTGTCATCAACTTTGAGCTAATCTCAAGCAATCATTTCCATGGGTTCTTTTTGATCATTGCCGAATACTTGAAAAGGGGAATGGTGTCCTCTTCCGATAGTAATTACTTGAGAATTATTTTCTTGCTCATAAAACCCTTTTTTTACTTTAAAAAAGTTCAAATCAACTCGGTTCTTACTGGCAGCAACATTAGAGACTCGATATTATATGTAGTCTGGAACCTTTTGAAGTATAATACTGTCCTTTTAAGAAATAACATCGATGTGCTTATAGCCATTTTCAAGAACCTATTATTCGTTGTTTGTTTTGATAATGATTTGATCATAAGGCGCGCCAGCAGCGCTGTAATACAAGAACTTGTTGGCCGTTATGGTTCCATAGTGTGGCAAGAATTAGATATCAGTTCAACAAAGGCAAACGAACTCTCTGTCAAGTTGGTGGAATTATTGGAATTTAATAAGTTGAATGACTTTTCGGAGACCTTTCTAGAGAACTCAGCTATACTCTTCAAACTAATTCCCGAAATCCAAGCTGACCTTCTCAAGTTTTTGTTAAGCACTGACACAAATGTATTACAAACCCATGAAAGCCTTGTGAAACTTCAAGGAATAAGTTCTGGAATCTTTTCTATCGACAAGGAAACAGAGAAATTGTCTTCAATATTACTTTCAAAACTACTCATTTTAAGAATCGAAGAGGACTCAGAACGGAATAATAACCATTTGGAGGCAGTATGCAGGTGCATAGAGTACTTGCTACAGGACATACCACACTTTTTTGCTATAGCACAGCTGTTTAACTTGATTCAAACCACACTTAATGGAATGGAAAGTCCGGCCTTGAGCAACCTTATAAGGCAAGTGAAGCAAAAATTGGGAAGTATAACTTATGATTACCATAAAGAGCCAGTTCAAAAAGGCGAAGAAATCTTAAATTTGGTAACAGCTTTTCTTCCTTATTACGCTGAAACAAGCTCTGTAAATGAAAACACAGATAGAGAGAAGTATTTACCAGAATCATTGATTTCAAATGTCATTTTCAATATCATCAGGCAAAACAGTGAAGAAATCAAAGAAGCTTTTCAACATTTTTTGTCAAGATTGTCCCAATACCCTGAAATCCTTGATAGTGATGTGATAACTACCGCATTTAGAACAAAACTCTTGTACTACATCAAAAATGGTAATTTGATTAGTTCAGAATCTGTGGGATATTTAAGTTTGAGTTTTTTACGCAAACATGGATTTTTTCAATATCTAACCCAATTACTTGCTAACAAAAAGACCTCTTATGAGATACGAGTTAATATTTTGCGCAGCTTCAAAATCATAATTGCTAAAAGTTCATTGCCCCAAATGAGGCTGTTCACCAATGAAACTCTAAACGCAATTATTGGGTCATTACGGGATTATACTTTAAGTGAGCAGGGAGACGTTGGCAACAAAGTGAGATTTGAAGCCATTAGCCTTATAGAGAAAAACATTAATTTCTTTACTCTGCCGCAGGCAGACATCTTGAGGGAGAAAATTGAGCAAAGGTTATTAAGATTGATTAGTGAAGTTATCGATAGAATCAAGTATAGTGCAATTACATTATTAATCAAATTAAAATTCTATAATGATGAAGCCACAAAACACTTTTACTTGACTAAGGCCAAACAGGTGATCCAGAACAATAATTATGCAGATTACTACAGTTTCATTCTAGATTTCTATCTCGATAATTACTTGATCAAATTACTTGATCAAGCTGGCCAGAACTTGGACAGTATTAAAGAGCAGAGCACGGAATTTTTGAGAGGAGTTTGTTTGACTGTGGGGGCAATTGGTGGGACCAATGCAAGTGTTTTCAAGTCAGTAGAGTCGTTGATCAAGTTTTTTGACAGAGACTTGGTGCTGGATAAGATTCAGTACGAGAAAATTGTTTTAAAAGATGCCAAATCTGTTCCAAGGAGCCCTTCAGATAATGCGAAACTTCAAAATTTGATAATCAATGACTTACTTTTTTTGCTTAGATTTGCTCCTCAGGACTCCGAAGCGCCTACTGTTTTTGATTATAACCAACTGAAAAACTTGTTTTATGACCAAGAAGACAAAGTCAAAAGTTGCTGTCTCAGCTTATTTGTAAAATTAGTTGACTCTGGGGTGCTGATTGTTCAGAAAAATAGTGATAACTCTCCAGAACTCGACGATGAAGCGAAACTAATTAAAAAGAAAATTTTTATTCGTCTTTACAACTTTGAAATCAAGACCAAAAACACAAACAATTTGGTGAACATTGTCAAGTTATATGCGTATCTAGCAATCAGCAAATTTTCCAAAGCTGAAGTAATGAAAAGATTTAGCATGATGTTGAAAAAGTTTTCTACAAATCAAACTATCCTTTTGGCTATTATTGAAGCTCTCTACTCAATTTACACCAGTGAAGCTGGACTAGTTTCAATAAGTAATGGTAGTGAACAAGCAGGCAAATACAAAGAGCTTATTGAATATTTGGAGTCAACTAATTACTCGAAAATAGCTCAAGACGTGCGAAGTCAAAATGTGCAGTTGGTACTACCTTAGCTTTGGATACAGATTTTTTATTTCGTTCCTGAAAGATATTTCATAATTATGATACTATAATACAGATTGTTAATCATTTTTTGTAAGCAATAACGCGCCAAATGACAACAGTTTGAATAACAACTGATAATACAGGTTCTTTTTCGTATTCTGTTTAAAACGACTGAATCCTATTCAGAAGTCAAGAATAGAGCAAAAACCAACTTCAGCAGCGATTGTCCAGGCATAAACTCAAGCAAGATTACAAAGTTAGAGCGACCATCAGAACTTTGTCGTGTTTGTAAACCACAAGCCTCATAAATACTTCAGTTCAATTCTTATTATAAGTACACTAACCGCAATTTATTAAAAATAGAAAAATGAACAGCGAGAATAAAGCAGCAAGAAAAAAAAAGGCAATAATACAGCGAATTAAGAAATTAAATTAAAAAATATAGATATTTTACACTCATCCTAATTGTTAGTCGAGTTATTCTTTCTGGCAGGGTCTCGCAATTTGTGGATACACACGTCAGAAGCGTCAATACCCTTGACGTGGCCAATATCCTGCGGCGTAATAAAGATTGTTTGCGACTGTGGCTCCTTTCTCAAGTTCTCCAACATGAGCCGCATACTGATCTTTCTGTTAATGTTGTCCATGAACACGTCAAACTCGTCCAAGCCTCTGATTTTGGAACGCATCGGCTTCCAGATGGCTAAAAGGAGGGCAATTTGGGTATACGACTTCTCACCACCCGAGAGCGAGGTGACTTCTCTTGGCGCGTTGCCATCCTTACCGACCAACATTTGCAACTTTTTGTTCTTAAAGTCAAAGAGCAACTTCCCTTCGAATCCTCTCTGATGTAATGAAGTCGAGAAGTCGTTGTCGGCAGCCTGGCACAACATCTCTCTGACGGACTTGCTGGCAGTCATTCTGTTATAAATGGACTTGGTGAGCTTGTCTCGCAACTCGTGGGCTTTGAGCAACTCCTCGCGCGCCGTCTTGTAAATACCAGACTTCTTGGTGTGCTCTTCGATGACCTGCTCTTCTGTCTTGCCTATGGATTTGTTGACTTCAGAAAGCTGCTGGTTGATAATTTGGATCTGGCGCTTGATATCCTCTGTGGAATCATGACGAAGGTCAATCTTGGCTTCTTCTCTGCTACACCATTTCTCGGCATTCGGAATCTCGCGCACAATTTGTTCTTCCATCATAGGTATCTTTTCCTCAATGGTGTTGACGATATTCTGTTTCTTGCGCTGAACGGACTGTTGATTTTCGATGCTATCGCGAATTCTCGTTTTTCTGTCATTGATCTTTTCATTCTTATGCTCTTCCTGACGTATCGCTCTTTCAATCAGTTTGATGTTCTTCTGCACCTGTTCGTAATTAACCTTAAGCTTTTCAAACTCGCTGTTTAATTCTTGTAACTCCATGTTGGTGGAAGAGATAATGTTATCATTGATAACAATTTCCTTTTCGAGGGAAGCCTTCTCGTCCATGAAAGAATCCAAATTTGTCGAATCTTGATCTTGGTCTAACTTTGACTCAAGGTGACTGATTTTTCTATTAATCATGGCAATCTCTTTTCTCAATTGGTCATACTGTTGCTGGTACTGCTTGATTTTCTTTTGTTTCTCCTTTATCTGTGAATCAAACTCATTCTGTAACTGCTGGCCTTCGATTTTTTTCTCATCAATTTTGAGGTCAATTTTGGCAATTTCCATCTGTGTAGACTGCACCTTGTTTGAGGTTCTCAATCTTGGTAGTTTAGTCTCAAAATAGAATATAGGATCGCTCTTGAAATTTCCTGTGAATGCATTGACACTAAATCTTTTACCAGAGCCATTATCAAAGAGAGAGTAAGCATGTTTGATAGAGCCAATATTTTGGACCAATTTTGCGGCTTTACTAGGGTCTTCTTCCAAAACGCTTGACTCTATTGAAGCAATGTCAATCATTGTGTACTTAACATCTTCATTATCAAATTTGAGAGCGTCAATGATTCTCGTCAAGCCATGTTTCTCCCTAAGCTGCTCGCCATATCTGAATCTTTCAAACTTTCTCAAAACAACTTGATTACCAAGTCTGTGTTGTCTAAGAACGCTGACCAATCTTTTATGGTCTTGGTAATTTTGAACGACAAAAGCATCTAATTGGTTGTTGAACGCTTTCTCAAGCAAGTCTTGGTATTTTTCAAAGCCTGGTTTCAAAGACATGTAGAGACCTAAGGGTCCAATAGGCTTTTGCCTGAATCCGCGATCCGTTTCAATAAGTTCCAAAATCTTCTTCATATTATCACCATATGGCGTGAGTTTGTCCTTCTCGGATTTCGATAAATTGTCACGAAGGTGATACAACTCCCTAACTTCTTGACGTTTGTCTTCAATTCTTGGTTTATACTCCTTATATAAGCCTCTGGATTCTTGCTCCACTTCAGATTTCTTGTTGGCGCATTCTTGTTGTTCTGGGACTTTTTGTTTGACCGATATTTTCAATCCCTCAATCTCGTCAATGATTGACTCCTTCGAACCACCGTTTAGAGAGTTGAGCTTTTTGATCTCCGCTTCGATGTTACGGTTCAACTTGAGTATTCTCGTCTTCTTTTTCTGGTTGTCTTTGGTGCTATCTTCGACTCTACCTTGAAGACTTTGAATTTTTTTACCAAAATCGAGAACTTCTTGTTTGCGTTCCCCTTTCTGGTCATTAATGTCATCGAGTTCAGCTCTTCTTCCCGTGAGACTTTCTATGGTTTGGTTAATTTCTACATCCAAATCGGCCAAAGTCTGGTGTTGCTCTTGAATTTGCGCAACTGCAGATTCAGTCTGTTGCCTAAGCTGTTCACTCTTCTGTTTAAGAGTTTTAATATCAGACTCTTTACTCACAATTTGTAGCCAGATCAACTTACCCGATAAGTACTTTTTATTAACTCTGAGATTCTTGGATTCGTGGAATTTGAGATAGACTTGCTTGGCTTTCTTCGCGTCTTCCTTTAAGGCCTGGATGTTTTTGCTTTTCAAATCAATCTCTTGGTGAATCTTACTCAACTGGTCGTTAGAATGCATAAACTCGTTAATAGTTTGTTCCATCTGTATACCCTTCATAAAAAAAGAGTACTTATCTTCATCGGTACTACAAGTTAAAAAGGTCTTTGCCGCACCTTGCGACAAAAATGCCAAAGGATTGTTGATAGTTATACCAAAGTAATCAAGTATCGTGTCCAAATCGCCTTTCTTACTAGAAACCGCTTTATTGTTTTCTGATCGAAGAGAATAGCCGGAAACGCCATCTATTCTCAACATTCTTTCAACGATAATCTTATCACCATAGAGTTCGTGTTCGAAGGCATACTGCCCCTTGTTTTTGAAAGTGATGGTAATTTTGGCGGAGTTGGTGCCTCTTTTAATCAAATCTTTTAGGTTTTTACCACGATCGGTTTCAGTCGCTTTGCATCCAAGGCCAACACTAAGACTGGTTAAAATTGCACTTTTACCACTACCGTTTCTTCCAATGATGAAATTTAACTGAGGACCAAGATTTAGTTCAAAATAATCGTGACACATAAAGTTTTGCAAGACAATCCTCTCGATAACACCTGCATCGGCAGGGGTATTGTCGGTAGCAGCCTCCTCCTCGAATGCTTGCGTGTAAGCGCCACTGGTGCCCTGATCTAAACCGGCACGTTGATACTGGCGTTTCGAGACCGCGGTGTGCTGAGAAAAGACTGATTCCACATCGAGCTTTTTGTAATTCGAGCTGGCCACCTGGGAAGTAAGAAACTCATGTTGCTCATTCAACATAGGGGTCTCATCCCTGACGAGAGTTACTGATTGGGACATGAGACGCGTGCCAGTATTGGAGAACAAGCTCTGCAAACACGCGATGCGATGACTTCAATCAGATTTATAGTTTTTAGCGGTGTGCCGTCCACAGCGGTGTAAATATAATGTAGTTATTTTTTATTGACTTTGAGCATATCCGCTCTGTGTAACGCAACAAAAGACAAGGTAAGTATGAAGTATCAGAAGCTTCTTTTGGCAAATCAAGGTTGTGGTGATACACGCTTTTCTGAAATTTCTAACCGTTTTTCCTTGTTTCTCGCCCCCAAGCCGGCGGCGTTTCGCGGAAATCAAAATTTGGATTTTTTTTGCCCTATGCGCCTCAACGTGTGTCAGTTATTATGTAAGATTCTTCTAAGGCTATCAGGTGACTTGATATTATGAGCACTGCCCTCGTAATGTTCGCACATAACCATTTCGCTCCTCCGAACCTCAGCGATTTGGATAAGATGGAAATATCAATAAAGGCCATCGCCAACAACATTCTATGCCGTATTAGCATTCACCAGTGCAATACTATTTGAGAAGACGTTGCTCAGCCCAACAGATAATGTTTGCACCACCATCTAATCCTTCCTCATCGGGCGGCACTCCTGCGCCTGCGATGCACTACTCAGTACCGCAACATCCAATCGTTTACTCGACAGATCAGTATCAACAAATGTTGGCTCAACAGCAGGTTCAGCGGCCAATATCCCAAAGTCATCAATCACAACAACAGCAACCACCGCAAATATATCAGCCGCCTATGTATCAACAGTTCCCACAAACGTCTCAACAAGTATTACAGCACTTACAACAGCCTCGAAGTGTCCCTCCAAATGACGTTGGTTTGCAACAGGCGCCTCAACAGCAAGTATCGCAACAGCAACTGCAAGCGCTACCACAACAACAGCATCAGAATCAGCTACAAAATATAACCGCACAAGTTCAGGATGCTTTAAACGTTCCAGAAAACAAAACACAAATGACTTTAGAACTATACCGTCGTATCTTAAACTTCAACTTTGTTGGTAAATATGATCCCAAATTAAAGCAAGTCATACATCAAACGCCGCATGCAGTGCTTTACAAATTTAGTCAGGAATCAGACACATGGGAAAAGTTGGATTATCAAGGCCCATTAGTATTTTACGAGAGGAACATTGATGATGTTGATCAGAACGGTAACCCAATTAGAGGGGAAAGATTCCTAAGTAACGATGAATTAAAGCTTAAAGATAATTACTGGCACGGTTTGATGATATTGAATAGGAACAATCCTAAGAACATCTCTTTAGGAATAACTCCTAAAAAAATAACTAGCAAGTATGTGGACTTCTACCAAGGTAACAGCTATGATTTGCAGATTGCCAATGACTTGTTAATGCTCAAAAATTGTTTGGGGGATGTTTATGGTATCTGGATACACAATGTGAAGGACAGAGATGTTTTTTATCAGTTCATAAAGTACGCCATTGACGGTTAAACATTTTTACGGAAATATACAATTTACTTTCTGCCGCGAGTCTATTATAATCTGGCTTCCTTGGAATTTGAGCTTGCCCTATTATAAGGTATTATCACTGCTGCGCCATGTATGTTCTTTTACTGGTAATTGCAGAAATCTATTAACACTTGTAACCGCACATTTCTAAAATTTGTTGTTCCACAACCTGCTATAATGTGTTTTAGGTCCCATTTTAGGTCGCGTTTCCGGTACATATGTACTATCTATATGAGTCACTACTGGAAACTAATCAATAAGCTATATTACAAATTAAATACAAGAAGCGCAGGGTTATCTGGTACCTGCTCTTCAACCCCTCATCATTTGCTCAATTACTGACACCGCATCCACAATTGCTGTCTTCAACCTAAGGTAGCGCATTCTCTCCTCTATTTGGGAGTAAAATTTAGACCCAGGCTTTACCTTCTTCTCGATAGCCAAAGATTGAATGCGTATTTGAATGTACCTAACAGTATTCATTAAAACCCCTTTTAAAGACAATAACTCAGATTTAGTCAAAAATGACAAAGAGTTTTCTTGCAATATTTGATGAATTTCATTGTTTTTGAGGAAGCAAATGCAATGGTCAAGGATTTCTGAATACTGTGCCTGTGTAACCTCAAGATTAAAAAGGGCTGAAAGGTAGCTGTGAAAGACAGCAAGATTCTCCCATTTAATGACTAAATCATCTTGTGGATATAACATCCACAAATCCAATTGGTTATTTGGGCGAAAGCAAGAATTGATAGAGTCATACATTTTTAAATTGTATTCCAATTTTTTTTCTTTAGATTTAGCAAGCTCTGCCGCGTTGAAGTCACTAGCCAAGATTTTTCTATTAAAAATTTGTTTGTTGACATTATAGATTTGCGTAGCATAGGCTTTGTATAATTCAGTCAAAAAGTATCTTTTTTCATCGTTTGTAAGAAACTTCTGCAAAAAATATGCATTTCCAGCAATTTTGAGCTTTTCTTTAACAATATTTGATAACTTTTTATACTCAGTGTGAACCAGGGTTCCCACATGGGTAATTTTGCTGGTACGTGCCTTGTAAGTGACCCACTGTTTCAAGAAAACAAAATCTATTACTTTTGGATTATTGTAAACAATATTGTGAAACACTTGATCTGAGCTAAATGTTTCCAGGGATAAAAATAGATTAACCAAAGAAGTCAATAGTTGTCTAGTAGGAATCAATTTGGCCTTTTTATTGTATACTTTCAAAAACTCTTTGATATGAAAATCTTTGATGTCGATCATATCTTGCAGCACCACACTTTCTAAATCATATTTCTCTAACCCAACAAACTTTTGAATGAGGCGATACACTACAAATTTCTTCTCGTCATCCTTGATTCTTGCTGCAGCGTTGGCGAACCCAGAAAGCAATTTGAGATCAACTTTAAAACGCATAGCATGAGGATTTGGATTATTATGTGAGCTCAACACTTTATCAGTAAGCGACCTCAAGAGCGATTCTAGCTTGTCGCCAATAAACTCTTTATCTTTAATATTCCTGAAACTGTTCAACATTATTGTGAAAGAAATGCTGTTAGCTGAGTGCGGGCCTGTAGCGGCTAAAGACTTAAAAACGTCCCACGCATATTCCTGGTTTTCCTCGGCCGTGTATGTTAATGCCGAAAGGGCAGAATTGATATGGATATTACTAAGAGCTACTGGTTCTTTGGTTTTATTTTCCAGCAAGTTTCGCTGTCTGTACAGCGTTTCCAAATTCTTGTAAATTCCGTATAACTTGTCCACCTGTTTTCTTGTTAACGGGGTTCTCGATTCAGCAAAGCCTTTAAAGAGAATGGTGTACGTATGCTCATTACAAGGAACACTCCATTTCTTTCTATAATTCATTAACTTAATAGCCATATTGTAATTTTGCTGCTGGACTAATGACTGCAAAATGTGGTTCATCCCCACTACACCGTTTTCACCTGCCATTTTGCATAACAACAATGCTTTATTATCATGGCCCTTTTTCAAAAACTTTATTGTTTTTTTCTCCACCGCGTATGAGTCTTTGAGTTGCAAACCGTCAACACCGAGGTACGTGAACATCATGCGTCGGTTTGCCTTCTGGAGAGTCTCGATATGTTCTAGTGGTATATCCTCATCTTTGTAATTCAAACGATCTTCTCCGCTAATCTTTTTGACTAAATGATTAAACTTCTGTTCACTATAGGGTTTTAACGATGCCAATTTTTTTTCTCGTTCATACTTTTCCTCTTTCTGGCGTCTTTCTTTCTTTGATAAAAGTGCCAATTTTTTAGTGTTCGTGAAATATTGCAACTTCGCCTTAACCGATCCATATTGTGAAGGACACATAGAAAAGCGCCGCCTTACTATATCCTGCGCTGTCTGAAAAATGACCGGGCGAGATTGCCAGAGAGTTTTGCAAACCATTTTACTTTAAAAGGTGCAAATTTGATGCCAGTTTGACGTTAAATGGCAGCCAAGATGTACGAGTTCCTAATGTTGGAGCTTTTCAAGCTTAAATTTCAGTGCTAAAAAATTTTGGAGATGAGCATCCAGCGGTGCGCTTATCTATGATGCACACTACAACATAGATAGCGCAAAGTTCTTTGTATGAATTTGAATTGCTTTGCATTAGCACAAAAACTTATTCCCTCAACGTCACTAGCTAATTAGCACCTAGTTAATAATGACATCCCTTTGCCGCGAAATTGATATTTGATTGGAACGGTAGCATGTCACCTAATGCTATATTTGCAAACTGGAAGCTTTCAAAAGACACTTTGCTATCGACAAAAATGATATTTTGGCACACACATCAAGCTTACTAATAACACTTTTGAAGCTTTCATAAAAATAAAACGTGTACTGATTATTAAACAATTCATTCGAAAAAAAAATGGATATTCATCTAAAATAAGTTAAAAACAATGACGAGAAAAAAAAGAAATTTTAATTAGCTTAGCTGGTCATATAATATTTTAGTCCAGGCTTGACGATATTTATTCCTACCAATAACCTGATCCAAAACTTTAAGCCAGTTGATTCTTTCGCTCTGAGAGTCGGCAACAAACTCAATAATTTCCCCGTTCATAAACTTGATTTTGAAACCTTGGTGCATTAAAATCTCGTCACTTAATCTTCTACCAGCAACTTGGCTTGGGTTCAAATGGTAGTGCTTCTTGATATTGGATGATATCAATCCAACAGCTTTAATGAGATTGATTTTGGCTCTTGTCTTCTTCGAAAGCTCATTATGCGCCACTAAATCGGTACCATTGAGCGTGAACCATCTTCTTTTCAAATAATTACAATCACCACCTTCTTGCGATAGGTAACCTTCGTATTGCACAAGAAGCTGTTTTTGGTACTCCTTAACAGCTTCGTAAGCAATGTGGATACTTGGAGGAAACACCTCATTGACCTTTGTTCTCGGGATATACAACATTTGCAACTCTAGCTTACCTATTCTATAAGGCTGTCTTTTCTTTACCTGATTGTTTTCAACGAAGGTTTCCCACTCATTGAAACATGTAACATCAAAATTACATGCTTTACCGGTAATGAGTGGCTCATACTGAGCAAAGTCAACATATGCTCTAGCAAAAGAACCATCTTTGGCAGTTTTGGTATCCCATGGATCATTCTTGTCAACCTTAGTCACCAATCTTTGACGTGTTTTGTAAATAGTTTTGTGACCCAATAAACCACCCAAAACTCTCTTTCTGACAGGGTATTTTTCAGTGACTTCCACCAACTTTTCTTGGCCTTCGTATAAGTAGGATGCTTTCAATGTTAAAATAAACTCTAAGTTATCACTAACTGTCAACTCAAATTCCTGGTTGATACTAGTATTTGTATCCAAGGCCACTTCCGGAGTGGAAATACAATGTATACCGTTATCCAAAATTAAAGAGAACTTGGCATTGTGATTTTCAATTGCAGGCAAATCTAAGTTTTTTAAACCAACAATACGAACATAAAGCCTTCCTTGATCGTCCTTTGGCAAATTGATATCGAGGAAGTTCTTGTCATCCTCGAAAATTGGCTCTGGGTGCGGCCTGTAGTACTGCTGATGATCTTGCTCTAATAAGTATTTATCTTTTTCATTTGTACCACTTGTAGTAAAAGAAGAAGCATCATGAATCGAGCCGCGCAATGATTGGCCTCTTTTAGTTGCTGTTGAAAGACGGTGCGACTTAGGTGCCGAGATTTGCCTTTCATAAATGGAGGCGGTATGACATGAAGAGCCGGAAGAAATTCTTGTTGGCCCATTCCCCGAAGGAACTTTTTGTGCTTCGTTATGAACACCGGTTCTCTCTTTCAATGCTCCTGATTTTCTTTTACGGACATTGGCGTCTTTACTAGCCATGCTATTTCTCGCGCTAGTATAGCTCATAGCACCACCTCCGCTAGTCTTTCTTGCTCTTGAGTAAGTTTGATTATTATTTGATGCTCTAACTTCTGTTTCACGAGGCTTTTTAACAATTCCTTTATATATGTGGGGCTTCTTGCTGTTAAAGATTTCATTCGGACTAATTTTTTCTTTTTCGCTATTTCTAGCAGCATGATCCTTGACAAACATTTTCTTTTCATCCTTATCAAGCACCACTGCATTTGAGTCTTCCTCGTCGTAGTCATGATTCATGTTATCCAACTTGGCAACAATAAGTTCATTAGCATTTCGTGTAGTGTAGCCCCGGCGGTCATCTTCAAATCTAGAAAACTCTTCGGTTAGTTCTTGCTCTATATCACTGAAGTTGTCAAAGTGCTGTTCTGGCAACAATGGTTGAGGAATTTTAGACAACTCATTGGCAATATGATCGAGCATGACACTGTCATCACCATTTGCCTCTTCTTCTTCTTCTTCTTCTTCTTCTTCTTCTTCTTCTTCTTCTTCTTCTTCATTGTTGATCCGGCCAGCACCTTCATCTTCTATCTCATATTCATCCTCGTCATCGTCAATATTGATATCTTCTCCGCCGCTAGAGCCCCTGTCTATTGTGTCGTCGATAAAGTTTCCTCCAAGTCTATTATTTCCAAGGGACGAATTGTCAGCATTAAAAGAGTCGTCAATCATCCTAGGTATGGCTGCAGGGACGGCGTATTTCCTAGAATTGGCCTGGCTACTACCTGTTTGACTGATTTTTCTTTTAGCTTTCAACATCTTCTTTATGTCCACCGAGTTCATACTTGGTGAGCTTTTCATACTTTGGCTTCGGATCGTAGTTGCTTTTTGGTGACGGTCATTGGTATTTTTGGGCTCCTTAGTGCTGTTGATGTTCGCCCAGATGTTATGCACCTCTTCTGATGAAGACAAAGAGTCTTGAGTTGTAGATCTAGGAAAATTAGGCTTGTCAAATATTTGTTTGTTGGGCTTGTCAAAACTATGCTTATTTGAAAAAATTTTGACCTTCGTATCAGTGCTCGTATTAGCAGACGTGTTGAACCCTTGTTTATTAGGAAAGCTGATTCCGCTTTTGGCCGCATATTCATTTGTTTTTGAGAGCAACGTATTAAGAACACTATTAGTTAGCCTAGATGGAGCTAAAGATCTTGGATTGAGTGTACTGTTATCAACCATGTCGTTATCAAGCATGTTGTTATCAATTGCATTATTATCACCAGCCATATCATCTCTAGATCTTTTGTTATTAGACAGGTTTGGTGTTGAAACGTGTTCATTCTCGTGCCCAGCTATCATTTGGTTTTCTATTTGGCTCACCAGAGCTCTTTCTTTCTCTTTTTTCATCTGCATTAGTCTCAACGTGAAATTTGAGCCGGCTGAGTCATTAGAGACATCTACCATGTCAGAAGTGTTATTGCCCTTTGAATTTTGCTGCTCAAACAATACTGATTCAGAGAATGGTTTAAATGCGTCGCTATCATCTTGCCTGATTGAAACGTCTTGCTCCCTGAGTTGATTATAAGAGTTGTTAGAAAGTTCAAGCTCAGGTTCAATTTCATCCGCAACAACAGACTCAATTTCTTGCTCAATTTCTTGCTCAACTTCTTGCTCAACTTCTTGCTCAACTTCTGACTTTGCTTCGCTTTTTCTTTCAATATGCTCTTCTACGGGTTGCTCTTCTTGCTCATACATTATCTTGGTGTTTTCAGTGGCAGAATGGAGACGAGTCTCATCTTCCACAATATTTTCAGAAACTTCATGCTCAGGGTGCAGCATTTCGTCAGGTGGTTCATATCGTTTTTGCTGTGGGGTATATCCATTTACTGGCGTTGAGCTAAAGATGCCAGAGTGGTCCATGGTTGACTCGCCCAAGGGGACACTAGATCCCAATGAGCTTAGCCTACTTGGATTTTGAAGTTTTTCGTTTGTGGTGAAAGATTCTTTGTGAATTGAATGACTGGAAATTGTTGGATCTGTCACTTCTTCGAAAATATCATTACCATTGGTTATTCTGCTTGCATCTCTAGAATTGCTTAAATAATCGCCGATACTGAATTCGTCCTTTGTGGACTCTGGGATGTTATTCAAAGACTCTTCGCCTTGTTTTGGAATTTTAACAAATCTTTTAACAGAGTCTCTATTCAGACTAAACTTACTATTCACATTTTGTCTCACAGAGTCGAGCACCACGTCTTCATAATAAGATTCGCTGTTATTGGATATAACCCTACTGCCAGTTCTATATTTATTGTAGAGCTTGTTGTTCTCTTTAATAATTGTTGAAGGGGTTCTATCAGGCGGTAGAACAGAATCTAAGGTATCTTCGAAATGCATTGCTGACATCTGCTTTCTTTGCTCAAGTTTCGATGGGGGATTTGGAGAAGACAATGTAAAATTGAACTTGTTTATTGATGAATTGGAGCTCTCTAGATAGTCACCAATAGAAAAATCGTTCTTTTTGTAGTTTACTGACTCATTTATGTTTAAGCCTTCCAATTTTTCATCAAGATCCATAGCACTTGCTTCCTGTTCAGAGCTAGTGGTATTCTCAGGCTCGTAGTACTTAGGAGGCTTCTTTGTGCGGAGCTTTGGTATTTCTATAGCTTGCATTGAATAGACTTCAGAGATGTTGCCGTGATTATCAAAATCTTTTACAGGAGAATCAAGCAGGCCTGTGAATTGCCCAGAACTGTTTGGGTCTTGGCTGTTGTTAAAAAAATGTAAATCCTGCTGCAAGGAGTCTGACTGAGGAAGGTTACTAGGCATTGGTGGCAAAGGCTTTGGGTGCAGCGAGTGTTTCACCGCGACAGCATCTGTATTTGTACTTGGAGTCTTGTCTGATAAGTTTGGTTTCCAATTTAATTGAAAATTGGTGGCTATCCTTGAGGAGCCGTTACTGTCCACTGATTGCTGGGAATTGGAGTTTCTCAAAGAGTATTCGTCCTCGCTACTGAGTTTGTCATATTCTAACACCATTGGCGAGTTTTCAAAACATACTTTTTTATCGTTTGGCTCGCTAGTTAAGCTTCTCTTGACACTCAAAGATGACTTTAAAGGATACGGGGAATTTTCATCATTAGCTTCGTTAGGATTGTAGACAAGACCCTCTGGTATTGATTCAAATAAAAGAGAAGTGTTTCTCTTCATGTTTCGTTGCTGGTAATCGGTTAGGTTATCGGGCTCGTTGGTGATGTCTAGAGAAGTTGCAAAATGTTAGTATCATGAATCTTTTATGGACAAATTAATCAACTTGCCCTTGAACACACAAATGACATGCTGTTACAAGGATATAGTAATAGAAGTTGTGGCTTCATATCCATGAGTCAAAACCATTTTGCGACTTTTGAGTATTTTCTGTTTAGGACTAATTAATTGAACCTTTCCTGGTTCGTTCAAATTAGTACACGTAGAGATATGCATGTATTGGAAAGTGGGCTATTTTTCCACGAAACAAAAGCCTTAACATACCGCTCATGACAGCCCCCTGAGTGTTTTCAGTAGCATTACCAGCACTCATTGCAACCTGAAAGGAGCCTGCCGTTAACTTTATTTGAACTTACTGCTGATATTTGGCTTAAACAAAAATCAGGCTGTTAGTGGTCAAACAATTTTTTTGCATTTATTTTTGTTTTTGTTTTGTTGTCTTTTCTCCTGTTTGTTTTGATTTCCGTATTTTTGTTTACAGTCATGTGATACAATCCGGGTGATAGACACTATATAAGTGCCTACAAAAGTACGCATACATTAGTTCTAACGATAATCTGCTAGAAAGCAGCTCGAGAACATCACAAAACTGAAAATAAAAAACATAAAGACATACTGAACATATTAGAACAGTGTAACTAATGAAAAATTGGCACTACTGTGGACCTTAGCTCCGCAGATTCCATTTTGCTCTAGCTGTAGGCTTCTAAGTCGATGTCAGATCGCATTGCCGATAATCAACTGTCTCTAGATTCGATGGGGCAAGGTTTCTCTTTAAAAAACTATTTTATTTAGTGACAAAGTTTGATATCAAACTTTTCAAGATATCAAACTTTTCAAATGTGAACCTCTTCAATACCTTGAACTGGTGTTATATCCCAATATTTCGCCCTTCTTTTGTTCCGTCGAAGTTCCTTTCCTTCAAAGTTTTAGTGCTATTCCCTAATGTTCACTTATCTGAGATATATCCCCGGTTACTTTTAAGAACAAATATATAAGAACGTTTTAATTTTCCAGTTAAAATTCCTAAAGTCTTAAAGCAAACAATAATTTACTGAGAAAGACAGGAACTAGCATATCTATACTAAAGTAATATCACGAGTATTATATGCGTAATCACACCATAATCACATTATTATACAGGAAGCCTAGATCTCATCTAAAGGCACGATCCTACATCCAAAGGTTTAATCCTACATGAAGAGTGAAGAGTTTTCGTTTCTATATGAAAGGTACATATATATCCAGATCATAAATCGGGAATAACACAGCCGCATTTAACTATAAATATGTGCTCAAAACTTTTCATTTTATCTTCTTTTATATTGTTTAATACAACCAAAGCAATTATCTTACTATATGCATGTTACATGTAATTACTTGAAGCACTGCAAAGAGTAGCAGAAAAGTACAACATTTCCCGCGCAAAATTTTGTTTTCCTCCTAGTCATCGATTCTCTTACTCCCTAATTTTTTTCAATCTGATAATTTTGATTACTTTTGAAGGCTCGCTTGATAGTGCTGCCGAGAATTTGAAAGGCTTTGGCAAGATATTAGATTAATACTGAATTATTCTCTATGGTAATTGCTGCAATCTCCTTAATCACCTTTGTGGTTTTGCTTGCCATTCTCACAGTGGTTGACGGCTTCCTCGTGAATCCCAACTTTCACAAATTAGAAAAGAAACCTTTTCATAAAATCTATTTCCATTTGACAAACTTTCGGTACTTTATTGTCTCACTCATCTTCAGACAGTGGTATCCTGAAGGGAATGTTGGCAGGATAAAGCAATTGTACGTGTACCCAATCAAGTCTGCTGGAAACATGCCTGTGACGCAGTGGGAGATGGATGAGCATGGCTTTAAACATGACAGACAATACGCATTGAGTTACTTTGACGAATCCGCTCAGAGGTTCAAGGTAATTACTCAAAGGGAGTGCCCTAAGTTGTCATTTTTGAAATTGGAATATTTCGTTGATGGTAATGGACAAGACTGGTTTAAAGTGTTCTATCTTAATGACCATTCCAAGTATTTTCAAATCCCGGGAAACTTTACCGAGGAGCTTATTAAAGAATATTGCGATTTTCCAGACACTGAAAAAGATGCCGTATTGTGGGGTATTGACATGAAAACTTTGACTTTTAAGGAAAACTTCCTTCCTGTTGAGTTTCTACAGTGGGCAGGTATTTTTGACAGATACCCTAAAAAAAATGTGTTTAGACTTTTGTATTCCAGAAAAGGAAAACTTGTCAGTAGCGCTGCGCCTGAGGATTTGCCAACGAGATCTTCTTTATTCCATGACTACTTTCCGATGCTAATACTCGCACAAAAGGATGTCGATTGGCTCAACAAGAAAATCTCAAAAGACTTCAAAGATCCATTGTATCCTGTGGCTGAGGCGTTGAACTTCCGCCCTAACATCGTACTCGAAGGAACCAAGAAGCCTTTTGATATTGATACCTGGCAAACATACAATTTGATAACAAAGAACAACAATTCTTTCAAAGTCAAACTGAATAATGAGAAAGCCTTGAAAAGTACTAACTTTGATGCACCAGCAAAACATAAAATGAAAACAATGGTGAAGTGCGGAAGATGCATTATACCAAATATAGATGTTGGTTCCGGAAATCTTGATAGAAAAAAACTATATATGACAAAGGTACTTAATAAGTATAGAAGGGTTGATGCTTTGACAACTTTGGCCATGATGGGGATTACTGCTATTCATTATGATAGCGGCTACACTTTGAGTGTGGGCGATGAGTTTGAAGTGACCGAGAGAAAAATCAATATTTACGCGAAAGATTAGGTATTGAGTTTTTACTCCATCGTATATTTTCAAATTTTTTTCCAGGACGCTTTTTTATTTGTTTTTAGCTTCAAGAGTATATTTAAAGATATTTTAATGACAAAGATTTGTATAAACGGCTTTCTAATTATGTTTATAAAAAAGATTATAATATACATGACTATTATTCTTAGCTCTCCAGTTCCCAATTTGGCTTCTACCCGACCTGGGAGCTGATTTAAATTCAAAAGCATACTCCAATCCGTTTCGTTCTGTCACAGTACTTCGAGCTTTGAACTATGGTAATTTTGATACCCACCAATCTCGATACCAGGTGCTCGAGAATGCATTTAAGTTTGGATTGAGCTTTCGGGAAACGACTATGACTGTCAAAGTTGAGAAACATGTTTGAAAAAACATAAAAGAGCCATCTTTTATTATCTTAAAGTTTACCAATAACTTTGCCGTTAATTGAAGCCAGCTCGATTTTGCCTAAGCTGGCATTCACCATCTGCCTTATTTCTCTCGAGCAGCTCTTCAAGTTATCTTTCAATGTTGACGATATACTCTCAGACGTCAAGTTGATGTACAACTGATCCACCTCGTCGTCACTCAATTTATAATGGTTTGTCATTCCGTTTCCGAAATGGAATTTTTCCTTGTTAACCTCGTTGATGTCTTCGATTATCGGTACTGATTTCTGCACAGATATGAAGGAGGATATATCGACAAAGCCTGAAACCGTTTCGTTCACTATTCTGTCTAGCTCATCTTTTCTTTTTGCTGCAAGTGCTTCTTCGTCCAAGTAGTCGTCTTCTTCACTGAGTAGATGTCGCCTGTCTTGGTTTTGATTGTGAAACTCATCGTACTCGTCGTTTCGTGCACATATAGATAGGCAAAGGCCCATTTTGATTATTATTATAGAAAATGTCTGTGACAAGGTTTTAGTGAGTATTTAATGGTAACAGTGCTTGCAATTCTGTGAATGAGCGTCAACTTTGCCTGGTGCCAGGAGAATTTGTCAAAGTCAAGTTTTGAGTAACCTCAATTTACGCATTGTTATCGTTTTGCCGCTTTAAGAAAAGAGAAAGAGTATGGTGCGCGCAGCAATACTGGTATGTTCACTATGTAGGCAAGTACATCAACAGGTGCTTTATGCCCTTTGACAGCTGTTTCAATATCAGCGTGAAAGCCCTAAAAAGAATAATAATATTAATGTACATTGGACAAATTATTAATTATAAAGTTATATGGAGGAGTGGATATAGTTGATAGAATGATAGGCTTAATTTTACAGTTTGTACTTTTAGTCTGGTTTAGTTTAACAATATTAAATAGTATGAGTGATCTAATAAACCTGCTCAACTTTGCCCTTCTGCTCTCTCAAGTATCCATCATACTTTTTCAACTTTTCCAAACATTTTTTCCATACGCTCTCGAATTTAACATTACTAAATTTTTCCAATACACAGGCTTTTCCTCTAACCCTAAGGGCATGTCTTTCTTTTGGCGTCAATTGTATAGCAACCGCAAAACATTGGCGAAGCTCAGAAAATTTCACATCCTTTTGACCACCGTAATCCGGATCCAGTGGTGACTGGAAGAAGAATCCCGTACGTGTGGATTCGGTACTGGTTTGAGCCTGTTCACGCTTCACAATGTCCCAAGGAACAGCGATGTCCAAATATGGACCAGCGCTGGCATGGCTGATAGGAATTAGACCGGACGCCATACTTTCAACCACTGCAATGCCAAAATGTTCATTCCACATTGCGTTTAATCCGAATCCACAACTTTGGAAATGCTCTTCGACAACTGAGTATGGGGCATCAAGAATAAACCTAACGCTGTCAATAATACCAAGCTCTCGGCTCTGGGCCTTCAAAAGTTCCACAAACTGTTTGTCCTTGTCACTGCGTATAGATCCAATCAATATTAGCTGCGGATTTGAGTCTTTGACATACGATTGTGTGGTTTTTGGATTGTATGATTTCAAAAACTTTGCAAACTCTGATATTATTAAATCATGACGTTTCTCTGGTCTAAATTGTGCTAAGCAGATAAAGCTATTGTTATCATGACGACTCTCTATGGTAGCTGCAACAGTATCTGCTTTGGCTTTATCACTTATGAGAGCAGAAACTTCCTTTTTTAGATCATCAGTATCAATAAATATTTCAGTAGAGCAAGGAGGGTACAATATTTTGGTCTTGACTGTATTTTCATCTTTACTGGTCCCATCTAGCATCCACCAGATGTCATTCAAGTGGTTGAATGTCCAAGTACCGTTGCACAATGGAACATCAATATAGTAGCCAACAAACGAGTAGATGAGCAAAAAAATCTTCCAGTATACATATTTGGCAACTGTTTTGGCTTTTCCAAATAGCGACAATTTGCGTGTCTTGAATTGAACAATGAGCTTATTTAACATGTCTGCCTGAATTATAGGAAAATGGGTATACGAAAGAATAGGAACCTTGATCAAATAGTACACTATTGGATAAGTGAAAGGGTATCCCATAGTGTCTAGCCAAATGTCTGGTGTGCAAGCATATATGGCTTCCACAGCTAGCACAATTGAACCGAAAGCCTGGCCTAATAATGTCCAGTTGCGCCAGTAAGAACCGTCCACAAGATACCTTTTTGTCAAATAAATGAATACAACTCTCTTATGGTCAAGCCTCAAGTTAAATCTTTTCTCTACATTTGCAATTATCTCTTCAGCAGTAGTCAAGTCGCCCGTGTAGATGATCGCAATGTTTCGCTCGCTTGTATCTAAAGTCAGATGGACCGCTTGCCACAATACCCTCTCACCACCTCCACCAGCGTTGCAGTATGGGTGGAAAAATCCGAAAAGGAGCTTTCTGGAAGTGTCATGGATTGGGCGTGGTCTAGTTTCGTCGATAAACCTCTTTGTCGTCTCAGTATCAACCCCAACGTCGCAAGGTTGCAAAACAATGGTATTCCTCAAGTATCGGGCCGTTGATTCCAAAGATGATGAAGATGAAGCTGAGGACAACTTTGTATTAGAGCTCTCGGTAAAGGAATATGGAATGGTAGAGTACAACGATGGGTTGTTTGAAGCTAATATAATTCTTCTTCTAAGTGATCCCAACTTAACGCCAACTGTCTTTTTGGTGAGTTTGTCTGAGCCGTTGTTTATTGCCCTGATGATTTTCTTCTTGTAATGGAGCACCGGAACAAAAAAGAAGCGCTGGCTGACGGAAGAGATTGAGTAAACCACAAGAGCCGTGCCCAAAACAGTGCTCAATATGGCAATTATCACCTTCTTGAACAATTCTAGCGAGACCATTGTGATTCTTTGGAAGACGATGGCAGTGTTTTAACAAGGGAGGCACGTACGGTAAGGGTTATGACAGTTTCCTTTGGATTATTTGGATTCAGAAAAACAACACAGCATCGAAGGGACCGTGCAGCTGGTATACATCTTGTGGTTGATAAGATCCGTGGGTAAGTCGGTGATAACGGTTACATGGTGGGCTGGTTTCTGCTGGGGCTATACGCTATCAGTATTCAGATTTGCTCTTTCTGTGATAAGCTAGCTTCTCTTCTTGTGGTAACAGAAATTTGGTAGTTTTATATAATAGAGTTTGCTGTATATACAAATTGAAGGACCCTTCTTTGTTATCATGTGATTATTGCAATCGATTATTCTACGTCTTTCTATATTGCAAGTAATTCAACATTGCATTGTTCCTTTTAGTTTCTTCCTGGACTGCTAAAACTTATGATGAAGGCCTTTACAATTTCCACATGGTATAGAGGCTGTAGCACTACGTGAAAAACTATAACATGGTGCTGTTGATATGTTAGGTATCCGTTTTTACGTTGATTCATTACCAACTGCAAAATTATGATCATTTCTGGGATGATAAATATAGGTATTTACAATTTTGTTATCATAAACCTATGTACAAATTAATTTTTCACCCAACCATCGACACCATCATATATATCGTTAAGTGGCCACTTCCTTATAGGTAAAGATGATAATTTGGTGCTCAATTGTTCTTGCTCCCATAATTCAATACCCGCCCATCCTATCATTACTGCATTATCCGTGCAAAGAGCCGGCTCAGGAAAATGAAACTTTTCAATACTATTGAATCTTTTACCAATTTCTTTCATAAGCATTGACTTTAATAAAATGTTTGAGCCTACTCCGCCTGAGCAGACAAAATCTTTGACGTTACCGAGTTTGTCAGCGTGTGCCTCTAATGACACTTTTATCTTATCTGTAATATGCTTAAAAATTGCGTATTGTACTTTAAATCCAATCAATTTGTGTTCGTATGGAGAAATAGAGGATAGGTCATTGTTGTAGTATTTTTGAACCGAGTTTTTGACTGCAGTGATAAATGGTGCAAATGAGAAAGCCGGTACATTTTTTCTGCCTGTTTTATTCTGTAATGGGTTTGGTAAATCCATGGGCACTTTCTCAAACTTACTGGGTTCGTTGTACTCTTTCATGAAATCATTTATTATCGCGCTTTTTTCTCTCGTATCATTCTCACCTTCTTTACCAAAAACAAATGACTCTAATTCCTTTCCTAACATGATGCCTTGCATGCCAATGAATCGAGCACACTTGTCCAACGAGTCACCCGCAGCAATGTCGATGCTCTCTGCAATAATTTCGTGTTTGAGCACACTCTCAGAATAGACAAGTATCGTGTGTCCTCCGCTTACCAACAAGCTTACAAATGGAAACCGTGGTTCTCGGCCGTTGGATTTCATCCTAGCGACCAATAAATGGCCCAACATGTGGTGCACACCCACAAGTGGCACATCCCAGCCAACACTCAAGCCCTTGGCGACTTCAAGACCTACTGTAAGTGATCCTGGCATCCCTGGGCCTCTGGTGGCGCATACTAAGTCTATTTTTGGTCTATTATGGATACGGTTGATGTCTTGGACTAGACTGGCTAGCGACTGTTGGTGATGCAAGTGCGCTTTTGTAGGTATGATGCCGCCATCGGTAACAGAATTCAAAGTCTTTTTGAAATGAGAAAGAATGACAGGCGGCTCGGTCCTGTTGTCTAGGCGGTCAATGAGAGCGACGCAACTGTCGTCACAGGATGATTCAATTGCAAGAACTTTATAGTTTCTCTGAAATATTCTGGAAGCGCGGTTAAGCCGAAACCATGAAGGCATGGTCCTCATATTTCGTATCATTTTGAATGCTATGGTTCAATGTTTTTGGGCCCAACCATTTGTATTGTGCTTGTAGTCAGTGTTTGTTACAGAAGCATCTACCTAGAGGGCTCTCATCTTTATGCTTCTTATCGGCATTGTGGAAGGAAAGACTACAGAATTTTTCAAGTCTAATCTGGTCCTTGTGGTTCTCGCATATTTTTACAGTTGCATACTGGTTTGTACATAGACATTTTGAAAGACATCTTTTTTGGTCCAAATTTTGTAAGCAATTTCTATGAATAAGTAATTATGTTAGAACTTGAATGTTATTTCAAAACTTCAAACTATATTTCCTAGAGATTTCACAGTGTAAAATTATCTTTTCATTTGCACACCACTAACAAATATTTATCATGTACTGCAGAGAACTCTCTACAGAATTATTGAAACTTTATATTAGATGCGATACTGTCTGATTTAGTATACAATGCAAAAATGAAAATAAACTTTTCTATAAATCGTCTTCATCTTCATCCTCTTCATCTTCCTTGGCGTCGTCTTCTTCAGCATCGTCGACATAGTCACTGGCATTTCTTTCGTCAACTTCACCGTTCTCATAAATAATGTCGTCCTCCTCAATAACCTGCATTCCTTCCGCATCACCTTGGTCACCGCTTTTAATGACATTATTCAAAAGCTGTTCATGGGCCTTGTTGGCATTTAATGGACCGTTAGAGCCATTGAGGTATCCACTTTCATCTTCATCATTATCTACTAATGGAGAAGAGACGCTGTTGACGCTAGATGGCTGGTGATGACTCTCGCGGTTTCTGAGGTCGTACTGAGATTTTAAAAGCGTCAACTTACCTTGCAAGTTAAGTAAGTTGTTCAAGTGTCTGCTATCATTTTTAACTCTGTACTGAAACTTTTTCAATAGCTGGAGTTTCTTAGGAGTAATGTTTTTGGTGATGTAACCGCCATTAGAGATAATAATTAATCGAAGCCAATTGAAAAGCTTTAAGTACGTATAGTCTTGATACAAGTCCTCATCGTCGCTACCGGCGCTAGCGTGCTTGCTAAAAAATTTTAACAAAAGAGTAAACAAGTGATCAAGTTCTTCATTACTGGCTGTCTTTAAGATGGCCTTAATAAGAGAAATGTTGTAGTTATTTTCAATTGCAAATTTGATTAACTTTTGATTGTCAGTTTTGACTTCCTTGTATACCGCAAGAAGCTTATCAAGATCGGCGTTTCCTGTAGATTTCACCTTTTTGTTCTTTTTCTTTGATTTCTTTTCCTGTTTAGCTTGCTGTTGTTGCTTTTGCTGCTTTGCTTGTTGAGAATTCAAAGATTTTGCGTGCAAGTCATTTGGCTCATTTTGTGGGTCTGTAGCTTTGATGTCGACTTCAATAGTTTGCGATTTTTGTTTGAAAGAAAGCAACTTTGAAATGTTAAAGCTTACAAAGTCCACATTTTCGCCAACGGTGGCCACCACCTCCTCATCTTTCTTAGAAATTGCGAAAGCTGTGATGCTCAAATTACTTGGAATTCCTTCAAAGTGAATTCGCAATGTTGTGTTAGTGTTGCTGGTATTTTTTCTGAAAGCACATTTGAAAACCTCGAAGTGATTATCGGCTTCATAGAAAGCAAGTACGTATTCAGTGTTTTTGATCTTGAAAATTTCAAAGCTAGAAACTTTGATGCTGTCATCGCTGCTGTTTAGCTTGTTTATGATCGAGTTGCTGGATTTTGAATAGACGTATATGTAAGCGTTATCTTTTGGCAAAATATACACCAAGTCATCATGTACGAGTGATATTTGGATTGCCTTGACAGTATTGTTCGCCACGGATACCTGTTTACTTTCAGTTCCCCTACCGCTATTCTTGTCAATACTGTTTATTAAAATTTCATTTTTTTGAGGAGCTTCGGATACCTGTAATAATTCAGACTCTTGCTGTGCATTGTGAATGAGCCAAGATGTATTTTTGTTGTCTAACTTGAATTTCTTTAGATTTTTGAGGTTAAAGATGGAGTAAGATTCGACATTATGAGTATCGTCAAGGACGAATATTTGGTTATTAAAATATGTGATTGACTGTATATTAGATTTTCTCTTTATCGATGTTGTAGTCTCGATATACCTAGCGCTGACCTTGTATACTAAAATAGTGCCATTCTGCAAAGCTATTAAGAAATACTGCAAGCTCTTGCCCTTTTCAGTCACACTGGCATCATTGCTTATATCTTCATTGGCTTCTTCAGAGTCATGCTTTCTTTTGCTTTTAACTGATGTGAATTTTGCACTTGTTTTAGGGGTATTTTGAGTGCTGCTGGCATTCTCTTCTTCTCTTTCTTCGGCAGTGACAAATCCTGCATATATGAGCTTTTCCTCTTTGGTGAAAGAAATTTTTTCAACAAGTTTTAAAGCCTTTCCTCTCTTCTGTTTGTTATCATCTACTATTAACCCCTTATCCACTGAGTAAATATTTATCTCAGATCTTAAATCTTTATTGAACCCAAAAGCATATAAGCTGAGATCTTCGTTGTATGCGAAAAGAGCACCGTTCTGAGCTTGGACAATTCCCATCTTTCTTTTCTGCGCTATTAGGCCAAAGCACAATTTTCCCAATATTTGCTCCAGATATTATAGATTTGTGACAGATTTGTGACAGATTTGTGGGTTAAATTCAATTTGAGCACTATATAAAGGGTTTCATGGCTCCATTGATGTATTGATATTTTTTTCAGCCCATCTGCAGCACAGAAAAATTAGAGAAAAAAATTTTTTGAACAGGTACCCGGTTGTCCTTAAGACCCATGTGAATGGTGTTTCTATTATGTAATATCATGCGCTGATACGATCCCTTGATAGATCCTTAAACCACTGGGATGGGCGTTTGATAACATGTCTTTTGACATGCTCGACACATTTCCATAGGTGAATGTTAACAGCCAAATTTATAATCTCGCCTATTGAGTGACGCTTATACTATTTCTTCAAGGTTTAGTGTACATAAAATGGTCTCCTTCTATTCCGCAATCTATAGAGTTCTGATTCTAGGCTATATTGTCTATCGCTCAAAATCTCACAAATCGCTCACTGACCTAGGAATTGCCGCGGCTCTATTAGTAGGTGCAATCCACGCTGCCACGGAGTCCAGTCTTTATTTGAACTTGGTAGTGATATTTTTCATCCTTGGTAATATTTCAACAAAGTTCAAGCTCGCAAAAAAAGCAAAATTGACCAAAGCATTGAGAGAAAACTTCGATACTTCAGAAACAAGTATGACGGACAAGAATGGTATCAGTAAGGCTAGTCCTGACGGTGGCACTAGCGCCCATGCTCAACGAACACACATTCAAGTTCTCGCCAACTCTTTACCTGCCACTATTCTCATTTTGGCAACATTGGCGCTAACCAAGGACAATGACTTTTTGACAAGAAAGCTTTTACTTGGAGCAGTGGTAAACTACGCTGTGGCAACATCGGATACTTGGTCCTCTGAGTTTGGTATCTTGTCCCAGAAGCCACCAATATTAATAACCTCACTCAAACCGTGCCCTAAAGGTACTAATGGAGGTGTTTCCGCTGCTGGTCTCGCAGCTGCGCTTGCTGGCTCTTTAATAATTGGTATTATGACAGCCATTGGATTTGAATCCTCAGTTGCCAGCACCGTTGATTCCGTTCAGGAAACATTTGTGGAAAAAACAAAGTTGGTGCTATTTGTTACTGCCTTTGGTGTTATTGGGAGCTTGGTTGACTCTTTGGTTGGGGCGCTCTGCCAGATATCATATGTTGATAAAGATGATGGAGTTGTTGTTGAAGAGTTCAACGGTGTAAGGATAGATAGCAAGTCCTTGAGCGCAAATGAAGAAAACTTAAAGAGCATAGCCGGGTGGGATATCCTCGATAATAACGGTGTGAATTTAGTGAGCATTTCTCTAACAGTGATGATTTCGTTGGCTACCTTATTAATAACAAAAAGCGAGTTCTGAGTAGTTTGAAATCCTCAATCTTTCTTATGGAAATAGACCTATATAACGCTTAACAAATTTATCAGTATCAGGTTATTTTTATCTGTTTGATAGGATTTAGGATTATTTGCTGCCTTAGCTTGTTGCCATGGTTATTACTAATATTATCGGGGCACGGTGCTATAGTCTTAGCTAGTCAAACTGTAGCATGGTAAATTGAAGCACAAACGTTATAACTTTTGACAAGGTTATCGTGTAATAACCCATCTGATGCACGGGTGTATGTCTTATAATGTATGGGTGTAGGAGAAAGGAAACAGCAGCGGGATTCGCATTGCGTGTGTGTATAATTGCACCAGACAGCCATATTCTTTCTATGTCCAGCCACAGGCCAGCACCGCACCCTGCACAATATTACCAAAAGCACCACAAATGACGCTGTTGAACAAAGAGCTTATTAACTGCTACAATGGCCTTCTTGTTTCTTCAGGAAACTTGATCGAAGAGCTTGCAGCCGATCCTCTTGCCAATATTATCATCCCCAACAGTCAGAGCATATCCACCGTTAACAGAGGAAATAAGAATGGGTTTGCTGGAAACAATAGCGGCACTGTCAGTGGCGGTAGCAATAGTGGTAGCAGTGGGAACAGTGGGAACAGTGGGAACAGTAGCGCACAAAGTGACCCAAAAGGCGTCAACGACGGCAACGATAGCAGCAATAATAGTAACAATACCAGTAACGGTTCTAATAGCTCGCAGCCGGCTAGCTCCAATGGCTCGAAACTTGATGCCAACATCAAGGGGATACACAAAGTTCTCGATTTAATGTTAGTGCATCTCAACGATGCCAGTGATTTTCTTCAAGAAGAGCAAAGGAAGTTACATGCGAAAGGAATTGGTAATATCAAACTAGAAAATAACCCCGGAATCAAGCAGGAACAGAGTCAACAAGGAAACGTTAATATTAAAACCATAAGCATGAGTGATATTTCTCGAAAAGATCACCTGGAAGCTGCCACTAGTAATGATAACAACATAAGTTATAATAATAGCAGCAACAATAACAAAATTAACGCTATTAGCAGTGGCTCTCATCCAGACAGTGCCAGTAGTGGCACGATACACTCCGAAATTCCTACCAATATTAATATAAAGCAAGAACCACAAACCAACTCCAGTAAAAATAACCAACAAAAAGGTTTACAGTCGCCACCAAAAATTATTCAGCAGATCGACAACACCAGTAACGTGAACGTCAACAGCCCTTCTGTTGGTGATAGAAATAACAATGCCCATAGACATGAGCAGAGCATCAACGATACCCTCAACCCTAACAGTAATAGCGACACAAACAACAAAAACGCCAGTAACAATGGCAGCGCGAACGGTAATATCAATTTCGGTGGCGGTAATCCTAACTCTTCGTTTAATCAAAATCGAAATGAGAGCCAGAATGGAAACCAAAACAACAGCGCGAACAATAACACAAACAACAACACAAACAACAACACAAACAACAATGCTAATAGAAATAATAACATAAACAACACTCAAAATAATAATAACAATGCTCGAAACATAAATGATTTAAACAAAAATGTTCAAAATCAAAACCAAAGTCAAAATCAATATCGAAATCAGCTTCAAAACCAGAATCAGTCTCAAAATCAGAATTTCAATCAAAATAATAATCAAAATCAAAATAATAATCAAAATAATAATCAAAATCAAAATAATAATCAAAATCAAAATAATAATCAAAATCAAAATCAGAGTCAAAGAACCAATTCCAATAATGCCCAAAAAAGTAATACCAACAACGATCTCAACAGCCTTCAGCTTTCCAATACGGACTTAGACTTCCTAAATTTAAACCTCGGAGATAACTTTAACCCGACTCAGGGCGGATTTTCAGAAGACTTCAACTTGCAAGACGTCGAAGCCGGCCAAGCTGGAAGAGCTGGAGATGGCGCGGAAGGCGGCGACATTAATAACTTGTTAAACCTATTACAAGATATGATTCAGGAGAAAGATGGCGGCTAACCTGTTTGGGCTTATTATTCTTCTTTTTTTCTTTATACTATCATTGGTTTATCTTACATTTCTGCGCTGTTTTAGTATTAATATAAAAATTGTTTATATATTTAAATTCTTAAAGTTTATCTTGTTTCTTTGTTTTCTTGGGCTCCGAAAAAGAATTGTTATCTCAGAATGCCTCATGACTGTAAATTCCTTTGAACTAATTATTCATTAGAATAATGAGAGAAAAAGCTCTGGGAAATATCATCATCATCATTATTATTATTATTATTATTATTATTATTATTATTATTATTATTATTATTATTATTATTATTATTATTATTATTA